>VXBB01016056.1:353888-467631 GCA_013399915.1 Illadopsis cleaveri | reverse complement strand
CGGAAAAGAAAATAGAACCCAACTTTGCACCCTCCCCCGAAATGCCCTGAGTTCGGGCCGCAGCGAAGGGACGCGAGGTGGGGGCTCGGGAACAGCGTCCCGGCGCGGCCCCGGCCTCGCTGCCGAGCGCTCGGGGGCACGGCTGGAGGACAAAGGCGCGGGGCTGCGCAGGGAGCCCTCCCCCAGCCCACCCCTCACACCCCCGGCGTATGGTCCCTGCCCAGGGCTAAGTATAGGTCTATAAGAAGAAATTTCAAAGGCAGCCATAGCTTTTCAGATTGACGGGTTAATATTTTCAGTAGAAGCCCCTGCTATTTCTACCCCCACGCTGCCTTCCCCTTGCAGCATGCCATCCATTCCTGTGACCCGAGCCACCCGGGCCAGCCCAAGGTTGGGAGCCAAGCTCGCTGCGCCTCCACACACACGGGGAAGGTTGCCAAGGCAGAGCTGTGCTGTGATGATGAGGCACCCACAGATAGTGCACCTCAGCTTAGCCTTTCAGTGTGAACTTTCCCACGTTGCCCATGAGGTGACAGGAGTGATTCCAGGTGACTGGGTCACAGTGTGATGGGGCTCTTTGGACAGCCCTTGTCCTTGACGCTGTTTAGGGCAAGCAAAGCCCCAACATATGGTGTAATTGAAGTTTAATCCCTTCGGCCTGGCAGGGTATAGAGAGCTTCCTAGACACAGAGACAGAAATGGAGCTTGTGATCACTCTCTGTTAGCTTATACTGCAGTGTCACATCATGTGTGGAACTGTCTCACATAAAGAAGGAGGATTGGGAAAATGGCCTTTTTGCCTCTTTTCCTGAACTGCCTTGTGTTCTTTAAATACCATGTAATGTCTTTATGCTTATATAAATATATGTGTGTATATGCATATGTGTCCATATATATATGCCCACACACATGCATATGTATGTATATTTCTGTGGATAAGTAAGTGCATTCCTGTGTGCTTGTGTATATGCACATGTGTAAGCTTTTTTATAGAAACAAGAATACATGAAGATAAAGCACCTGCAATGGTCTCATAGCTCTCAAATGTAGCTCCAGACTTCAGCTTTCTGAAGATAAGTGTGGTGGTATTGTTCATTTCTCTAAAGCTACAATGAAATTAGTCATTGACTCAACTGTTGCTCCAAAACTGCAAACCAACTTTTTGGAGTACAAAAATCTTTAACACTAAGAGTAGTTGTGGGTTTGTTTTCAACACATCAGTGTTGTTGGAGTGGATCTCATTTCTGCTTTAATGAGGCAGAACAATATCCAGTTTTGGATGAGACAGAGAAATTCAGACTGTTCTCAGCGAAACTAATTTTGGTACTATTCCACCACTGAGTTTTTTTCTCTCTTCAGATTAAAGAAAGGGCAGTCTGGCAGTTAAGACACTGTACATAAGAAACAGTTTCTCAGTTTCCATGTTTTGCAACTTGCTTTCTGTTTGACCTTTGACCAGTCACTTACTTTTCCTGTGATTTAGTTTTCCACCTTTAAAGAGGGATATAATGTTGACCTTTACCCATCCCTTGTGTCTCTGATTTAATTTGCTGACTATCCATGGAAAAGCTACGCCTTTACATGCTTTTGGATATTACAAGGGTCTTTGTCCCATACCATTAGTAATGGTAGTAATAAAAAAACCCAAAGCAGCAACAACAAAAACCAATCAACCAAAACCAAACAACTCCCCAACAAACAAAAAAACCCCAAACTCCACAAACTAAAAGTGCTCTGATTGCTTGATATTTTTTTTCTTCACATTTACTACACTCTTTTTTTTTTTTTCTTTTATTTGTTTCTTTAATACTACCCTGGGAATGTTTGGAACAAGACAGACAAGATCAGTCTACTGGTAAGGTGCAAAAATGAAAATTTAGTTTAAGGGAGAGAGATAATTACCAAATTGTTGTTGTCCTTTCAAGAGCTTTAAGTGGACTCAGCAAGTTGGGAAACTGTAAGTTTAGGAGCCAGATGCTCCTGCTGCTTTCAACAGATTTTTTTTTAACAGGAAACAAAATATGTTCTTTCTTTCCAGCACTTAGTGACAGAGTAAACAGATTTAATTCCTCACAGTGATGTGGACACAGCATAATTAGTCCTTTGTAGGACTAACTGATAGGAGCAAAACTCCTAACAACTGTAAATAAAGTTTAATTTGAATGAAAATTATCCGTTTCCCCATCATATAAGAAATTTGAATTTTGCTGCATCTCCTACTCCAGCTCCTTGGTTTATGTAACACAGCTAGCAAACAGCCCTAGCACATATGGATAAAATATCATCAGAGATGTTCTCCATTACAAAACTGAATTAAATGGAGGATTCAAAAGTTGGTACCAGCCTTGTTCTTCTTCATGCTTTGTATTCCTGATCATGTTAGATATAAGCACAAAGGCATAAGAGGAAATAAAAGCGTGTGAATAAGAACAACTGGAAATAGAATTGAAAGGAGGATCACTACTGAAGTCTGCTTGTAATTTCAGTTGGCCTGGTAGAACCTCACAGAAAAACTTTCTCTGAAACCAGTTCTTAATTCAATTGTTCGTGCTTGCATGTGTGGTAGTCTACTGAAAATACACTTTCAGCGTATTTATACAAGTAAAACTCTGATGTGTTGTATTTGATCTACGTGGTCTATTATCCTTACCAAAGAAGTATTTCAGAAAGTCAGTGAGTTGTAAATTCAGTGAGTGGTCAGGATGACCAAATACAAGAAAGATGCACTGCATTTTAAGTCACAACTGGCCTCCAGGAGTTAGATCCCTCCAAACTCACTTTTCCACATACAGTTTTTCTGGATAACTGTGGTTGAATAATAAGCCTGGATCTGCTTGGGTCACTCTTGGCACCTTAGAGTTTAAGCAGAAATTCAGTCCATAACAATTAAGAAGTATGTTGTCAGCTGGGACTCACTTAACACTTTATACCATTCCAGATATGTCCTTTTTCTCCTTCACTGTTCTCAAGATTCTTCCAGCCACGGGCACGGTGCGTTTTAAATCTTTGATCTCTTTGACAGCTTTTTGCAGTGGCCTTGGTAATCAGTGAGGATCCATCATATCTATTCCTATGTGTCACTGTGAAAGGGCACCTGGGTGAAGGTGAGATTTTCAGGCCTAGTTATAGCCCTATTCTACTCATACAATTACTGATTTGAGAGAGTAGTAGATACTTTGGCTACAAGAGTCACAATTCTCAAATTGCTTCTTGCAGATTTATGTAGTGCAGGTTGCCAGTGTAGATCCAGCTGTGGGCATACTGGGACTCTAAGAATTTTTCTGCAAAATGGAGATCTTTCTATTCTCACTCTCCTCTTCTTCGTTTAACTCTCATGTTCAACAGCACCTTTCTTAGGAGAAACTTTCAGTATTTTATTGCTAATACAAGATGTTGTTCTTCTGCCTTTGCCTTTCCAAACAGTTTATATTCTTCTAAATGTGTTTCTGCAATCCCTTTAACATTTATATCTCCTACTGCTTGCTATTTCCAACATCCTTTTTCTCTTCCCCACAGGGAAAATAGCACCTTTTAAAATTGTAGCATTTCTCATCTAATTTCTCAACAGGAAAAAAACAAAAAATGCTCTCCTCATTACTGTCTCCAGGAAACCACTTAGAGTACTGAAAACCTCTTTTCTACTGAAAACCTCTAGGCTCATGGTCTTGTTGTGTTCTCTGTCAGTTCCAGTTCACACAGGTCTTCTCACCCGAGTCTGATAGGTTGTTCAGGTAAGGGTAGGTGGTGTGTTTAGAAATACTGTTACTGCCCATGTTTTGTTGTCACTTGTAGCCTGTGTAGTAACACAGGACACCAGTCTAACAGGGTTAATTATCTGTCATTCCTCATGATGTGTCAGCAGGGACACTCAGATACTCACCCAGGATATGTTTACATTCTCATTTCACTTTGTCAGGAATGCCTTTGTCAAGGAAATCTCTGACTAGCCCTGACTTACTGCACTTTCCATTCTCCTTACAGGGTGCTCCCAAGGGTGTGTCATGTGGGTTTTGCTCATGAGAGACTAAGCTGGAAGGTGCCCTGAAATGTTAAAGGAATGCTGGGTCTTCAGCACTGCCAGGTTTGACAGGTCTGTACCTGGCTCACCTATATGATCTGCTGACATTTGTAGTCACAGTTCTTAAGGAACAACTAGAGAAGTGTGATTTGCTGCTGAAATAGAATATTATGCCAAGGATTGCAAATAGAGGAATAGAAACTTCATCCCTCCTTTCCCTTCAGTAGGATATTTTAAGCATCTACTTTGTAGGATGTTTGAAATGACTGACAGATGTGTAAGGGAAGAGCTGGCGCACCAAAGATTGGTAGTCTGTTAAAAGCATGTATCCATTCCTGAATCTACAAAATATTACAGGAATGTTTGGTAAATAGAGATTAGAGATTTTCCATGAGTTTTCTTCAACTTCTGGGCAGTGGAGGCTCTATGGGGGATTAGCATTTTTTATGCTGACAATGACCTATGGGAAATTTAAGCAAAAAGAACCTTTCTGACCTTAACAGAAGTAATAATAGTAGTAATAATTCCTGCTACTGGAAAAAAGCATATGGAGCTTCATGACTTGTGGTGTGTGGCAGCACTTCTTAGCTGAATTTCATTATCTCTTGTTGCCTTACAACAAGTTTCACAGAGGTCTGTAGGAATAACTGACTGGCTTTAATTCTTGATTTTAATTTATATGTGATGTTAGACTTACTTGACTTTTGTTTACCTAGAATTTTTTGTTCACTTGACCCTATTCAAATTCTGCTTGTCCAAGGATTTGATATTATTTACATAACCACAATGGCACGTGCATTCTCACTGGAGATTTAGGAACTGACTATTGGAAGTCAGTTATACAAGCATGCCAGTGCTTGTATATAAGTGTGTGACACTTTAAAGAATTTAAAAGCACATGGTGGCAACCATCCCTCAAATGTAAGTTTTACAAATAGAGTAGTGGACAGTGTAATAGGTGCTCTGGGGCTGGGGAGCCAGAAAGGCAGAGACCTGGAAAGGACAACATTGTATAAATATACAGTCTTTGTAGAGGAAGATTTAAAAATTCTTATTCACAGAGGTCTTGACTGTATAGCTGTTCCAAATTATTGCTGTTTGCCTTTGATTGGATATGGACTTTAGTGTTCATATCAGTTACAGTCCTGTTAGTATCTGAGAGGTGCAACCTTGCTAACTAAACAGACCTCTTCAGTTCAATATGGTGAGATAGGGTTTCATTGCAGCTCTCATGTTGGCCAGTTATGAGACACAGTTCTAAATGGCAGATGCTTTAATGCCTGTGTCAGGGTCTACAGTGACAAATAGTCACCACTGCACAAACACATTTATTTTACTACAAGACGTTTTCCTGGGGAGGAGGGAGTGCCTATCAGAAACTGGAGGCCCATTGCACTGTTGCTGGCTGGGACATTTTCCATGGTTCTATCCACAAGAAGGGATTTCTTGCAGAAGAAAGGGAGTAATAATGACAGATGTCTTCTACCTGTGATTAGACAAAACACGGGGAACACGAAATGTGGCCTAAGTAAAAGACACACTCACATGTTGTGCAATCACTTGTTATCACGTTTTTTGTGGTTGAGTGAAAGGCTATTTTTACAGTATATGCTGATTGTTCTGTTTACACTACAGACTGCTGGAAGCGTAAAATGCATTTTCACACCATGTTGTTTCCGAACATGATGACTGTGACATCTAAACCTGATCTCCGCCCAAAGGGCAATAGTCAAACCATAATTCTGCAAGTGAAAGGAAGAAAAGGGTATGTGAAGAGCAAGTTCCTGCATCCAGCACAGGCTGATCACATCCCTACTGTCTATGTAGAGAAAAAGAGTTTAGTGCTCAGACTGTGGAAAAATGACAGCTTACTGTTCTGTGCCTCTCACAAGGGATTTTTGCAGAGCCATGGACCTCCATGGAAAACTGGTATGACAGTGGCTTGGAAGTGGAAGCTGTGGAAATGCACTGAGGGTAATGAATGCAGAAAACTCTCTCCTTAGCAATAACATAGGGATTGTTTAAACCAGCAAATCACAAATCCATGAAGTGATCATGCCAAATGATTCACTTTTAAAAAGAAAATAACTGCTGTTTTTTGGCAAATATAAACTATTGGGATGAAGTTATCTGGAAAGAAATTGCACTGTATTAAATAGCAGTAATGACCTTGAATATTGTATCCTGTTGTTACGGAAACTTGTTGCACAGCTGCAAAACTGTTTTAGGCTATGAAGGTCACTCAGTTATTCGTCTGTGTGACATTTAAGGTACATGGTTATACAAGGTTGGTTACCTGTGGTCTGCCAGTCCAAGAAATACAGGGGTCTGTACTGTATTTCTCTGTGTTCTGTTGGTGTCTCATAATTTCACTTAATAACTTCTGCATGTTTATTTACTAAGATTTCATTTGCTTTGGTATGCCTGAAGGGTCAAAAACATGTTATTTAAAGTACACTGGAATCTAGGTGTTTTAACATAGTTTCTTGAATGTGCCATGGGTATGCAGCACAAAGGAAAATCTGCAAATTTATTTTTTGAGATTTTTGAAATAAGTAAATGGCTCTGATGACTACTTCTGCACCATGTTAAAATACCCTGGTGATGTTCCAAAATCCAAAGCAGTCTAATGGTCCCTCTTAAAAGAGAACATGACATTTCTCAAGGTATGGAAAGAACCTTGGCTGAGCTGATACTCTTCCTTCCCCATGCAGTTCATCTGGCACATACAAAAAAAGACAGGAATGAAAGTGGGATAGTATTCAGAGATTCTGTATGACAAAATGGGTCTTGCCCTTCTCATTCTAGTCAAATTCCAAAAAAGCATGCCAAAAAAGCTTGAATTTAATATTTCACTGGACTACTCTGGACAACATTTCAGAGAAACTGCATAGACTAAAAGATTGCCACATGCCCCCTTGGCCTGCAAAAAATCATCCAAAATAAGCCTTCACCTGAATTGATGTAAGCATGTGGATTTTTAGAGAAAGTGTATTGATTGTGTTTTTTGGGGATATTATTTGAAAATTAAACATGGAGGAAAAGTTTAGAGCAAGAAACATAAACTACTCTGATTAGATGAACAATCCCTAAAAAAGTTATTTTAGATCTGTGTTTTGAAACTGGTAACTGACAACTTATATCTATGCTTAGACTCCGAGAAAATAGTGAGAAAAAACTTTTTTGTGAAGTGTAAACCAGCTGGCTTATAACAGAATCTGTCAACCTGTAGTGTCATTATTTGGGAACAACATTCATGTATTAGAGCAGCCTAATAGAAGTGTTTGCCTGGAAGTGCAAGCTTTACAGTTATTACTTTGAAGTATTAATGACTACTCTAATAACTAAGAAATAGAATGTGCTTAAATTATCATGCACTAGCAGTTGCTAAATAAACTCCTCATGACCAATAATAAATTAATTCTATTTTGATCGTTCCATACATAGTGGCCTTGTCATGCTCTGTTCAATGGGAGCTGCAGAGTGCTTTGGACTTCTAAAAAGCCCACTGTATAAATGAGATGAGGTTCTATCTTTTATCTCTTTTAAGCTGTGAAATCCATCCTGCACAATATACAGTCCTCAAGGACATTGTGGCAAAGAAATTGACATTATAAGGAGCCTTAGAGACACTTTTTCTACAGTTTTTTCCAAGGAAATCACTTGTTATTAGTACAAGAGAATTAGAAATTAGCATCCAAGGTTTCAATGTCATTAATGAAGAATTACCAAGAAAGACTGCCAATGAAATAATAAATAGTTGATTAATTGAAATTTCTTTTGGAGAAGAGAGAGCCCTGAAGGTTCTGGATCTCTAGGATCGCTCCATTTGGAGCTCCAGGATGCAGCGATCCAGCTCTAGGATTGCTCCGAAAGTCATGTCAATTTACAGAAAGACTTTATATAGATACATACATATATATATTTATATGTATATATGTATATATGTATGTATATGTATATAGTCTTGATCCAGCTGATTCTAGGCCTGAGTATTTCATGGAATAAGGAGTTATTAAATGATCACACAATTGGCACCATCTTTACAAACTGTATTATTCGTTATACTGGCTGAAAAGTGTGTGAGCACACTCAAGCAGCATCAGTGCCTCATGGGTACTGATATTTAGCTGTCTTTCCAGGCAGAGAATGTGTCTGCTGAAGCTGATTTTATACAGGCAGCAGCAACAGTTTATAAACAACAGAGAAGCTGCAGAGGCTTGGATTATCACCTCTCATTGTGGCGCTTTCTCAGTCAAGCATCTCAAATTTGGCATTTCCATAGTCCCAGGAATTTTGTGACACTTCACATAAAATATTTTCCAGAATTCCAGCTGTTCAGTACTGTATTTATGTCCTGATTTAGTTAAGAGTGAACTTGCTTAGCATTTTTTGGAACTTCTAAGCTGTTTGTGAAGTCATGTATCTGAAGTAAGAGGAGAAAACACGAGACTAGGAAAAACAATGTCACTTTCTTGAGACATATGGTATTCTCTGACCGAAGATAAATATGTGCTCACAGTGTCCCTGGACTGAAAGTCAGGCAAGAATTTTACAGTCAGGAGAGAAACTGCCTGATGTGATCAAATAATTCTCTTTTTCCTGACCAACATGGGCTATCTAATAAAGAAGAAATTATCGCTGTGTTTTTATTTCTGAGAAAAGCCACTGAGTCACCTTAGTTATAGCACATTCAAGAACTCCCTGCATGCACAGAACAATAGTCATGCCTGTGACTCAAACTGATGTATATAGAGAGTTGTAAATGAGGCTAAAGTTAGTCAAACTTCTTGATGTGACTTTTCCAATGCCCCAAAAATTCTAAGTAAGCCATGATCTAGAATGGTGTGATCAACTGTACCAGGTTTTTGGAAGGAATTAGCTTTCTGGTTTTGATAGCTTTTGGTTTTAAGTACTTTGAGATTATTTTAACCAAAAATACCTGGGGCAGAAATGTGAATTCTTTGTGATTTATTTACAACTTTATTGTAACTGATAACAGAATTTATTTTCACTTGAAGAGTTCAAGTTAGACCAACAGCTTTTTCACTTGAGCTGTCAGTGCACACTGATCCCAACAAACAGTCGTGCTGAATCGTGGTGAAGACAAGAAATGCATAACAGATATTTCTGAAAGAGATTGCATGATAAGACTTGTCAAGTTCTCATTGCACATCACTTTTTGACCAGTTTACGACCATTGGTTCAGCATGGTGGCAATCCTAGTTCAGATCTTCATGATCTCAACTCTCCTGTACCTGAGGAAATGCAGTACTAGGAAGAACAGACTGGATTAATCTCAGCTGTCCTTACATTCCTTTTTGCCATAAGAATTAATCCATGATAGCAACTATTGACCTGAACGAAATGGCTTCTTTTAACAAATATGACACAGACATCACACCAGTCATGTATAGCCTGTGTCCACCATCCACATATTTGATCTTGGACACAGTGAGCCTACAGAAATAATTAATGGATAAATGTGACTCTTCCAGCTTTCTGTGTTATAGAGCACATCCTTGCCTACTTCTGTCAGTATCTCTTTACAGACCTGTTGCCCATCAATTTATCTAATCCCTTTCTGAGCATCTCAAAAGTGTCTCACCTCCCAAAGTATTTTTTGCGATTACTTACATCTGATAGGGCTTGCAGGATCAAGTCCCAAAGGACTAGCCAGCAAAGGGAAATCTAGATAGATAATCCTTCTTGGGCTAACCATGAGAAGGGTCTCAGACCTGCCAAGAGACATGAGGCAGTGCACAGGCTAGCTAATTAGCCAATTAGCACTAATGCCATCAAGGGCCTGATTCCACATGGGATTTATGTGCTTGTGTCCCAATTTGAGTGCCTAAACTCACGTGTACTTTCAGGCCTTGCTGCTGCAAGACCTTGGAGATGTCTGGAAAGGTATATGTGCTGCATTTTTCATCAGTAAATTTCCAGAGGTATCTGAACATGATCTGGATGTATGCAGAAATCCTCACTGTTGGCTCAGTAGAGCAGCTAGGGGCATTATTTTTCATGTGCTGACATATTGACAGGACCTAGAACAGATGGAGTCAGAACACACTTTCTAGACTGAACCTCAAACACAACTTAGCCAAGGGCATTTTATGTGGCAGTTCAGGACTTGTCATTCTTGATGAAACTGTAACTGCCTCTTAGTGAGGCCACAAGATAAATGGCCATCTTGGCATACCAAGGCCCTGAGTAACCTGATCAAACTGTGAAGTTGGACCTGGGTTAGATGACCTCCACAGGCCCTTTCCAGCCTAAATTACTCGAATACTCTGTTCTAAAGCTGAGGAAGAGCAGTCATAAACAACACAGGAAAAAAAGGTTGGGAAAGCAAGGATAGCATAGCCATGTTAGGACAGAATCAGAGAGGCAAGGGACAAATGAAGAAATCAATATCAAAACTCACAAAAATTTAGAAGAAACTTCTATTAAGGTCTGCAATATCAAGATAACAAAGTGGACCTAAACAGAGAGAAAGGCATTAACAGATGATGCTGTGCTTAATGTCTCTGTCAATTCAAAATGCAGTTAAAAAAATGAAGTGCAATTTCCTGGTTAACAAAGTTATTAGCATTAATAACAAAAGTAGAAAGAGTCAGGACAGGACAGAAAACCAAGAGGTAAAATTATTAGATTAACTTACATGTTAAAACTTGTTTGGCCTCAGTGTAATTAGAGAATTGCCTGAAATTATCTTAGCCATTTTCTAATGTCTTTGAGAACAACTGGTGGATGAGTGAGCCTGCAGAGGAGTAGAGATGGGCAAATGTAAAGCAGAAACAGAATGGACTTGTAGATGAGGAGTTCAACCTAAGTTTCTAGGAAAATATTGGAAAACTATACAATATTTGTGTACACCTGTAAAAATACAAAGGGGTGAATAATGCTGACATGGAGTAGTTTTGTTCCTGTTAAAAAATCTTCAAGACTAAGCTGTGCCAAAACAATTTTTTTGTCCTGCCATGATAGGTGCTATGGAATAAGCAGAAATATGGCAGAATATAAGGACAATAAGCGGAAAACACTTACTTGACTTAAATGAAGTTTTTTCTACATTTTCACATGCCATCCTCATATGAACACTATGAAAATGAAGAATATAAAATGAAACTCATATGCATATTTAACACCTTGCAAACTCATCAAAGCAGAACTCTTTAATGAGGGACTTCCCAGAGTGCTGCTCTAGGAACTTTGGTTTTAATTAATGACTCATCTGGTTGAATTGAAAATATGCTCATCAAGTTTGCAGATATCACAGTGACATCTTGAATTATCACCTTTTGGAGGACTTATGTAGAATTCAAATTGTTGATGACCTCAATTCGATGAGGACAAGGGCACAAATGAGCACTTCAGGGAGGCAGATCATAGCAGAAATACAAACTGAGTACCTAGCTAGGTGGTAATTCTACAGAAGAAGGAAACTGATAGTTACTGTGAGTTGTAAGATGGACATATATCATGCTGTTCAGAAAAGAACCCCACACATCCCAGTAGGCCATACAAACAGAACAAAGGCACATGAGGTAGTCCTTCCCTCCTGTTCCAGGTTGGGAAGACTTAGCTACAATTCCATGTCCATTTTCAGGGACTGCACTGCATCTCAAAACTGATACAATTGGTACAACTATCGAAAGCACAGAATGGGAAGACAAAATTCTAACAAGAATGATGAGGTGCTTGGAAACATTGCGTAAATGTTGAATGAATGTGGTGGTAAAGGGAATAGAAAAGTCAAGGTAGTTATAGCAAGGCAAATTTATGTCAGTGTCCTGATAGAAAAAAAAAACCAGATAGCTTGGCTGCAGAAAGCAGCAGATCAACTTCTGCTAGAAGTGATGTTGCCTTCAAGCAAAATATGTGGACTATGGGACAATGAGATTCCTTTTTTTGCCCTATTTTGCTATGAAATATGTTATGATTGTTCCTTATTAAGAAGAATTCTACTTTTTGGGGGGGATCACTGAGGAGCATCAAAGGTAGAAGAAAAGCAGTAAAGGTATCAATGCTCCTGCAAGGAGGGAGAAGATCCAGCTAGGCTCCTGTAATTTTTTTTATTACTGTACTTCAGGTTTTGAAAAGCCGCCTTCCACATTTCAGGTAAGAGCCTGCCCTCCTCAGGGTACATCCCTTTCTGAAGGAATATCTGAATATTCTTGAAAATGGCACTACTGGGATAAGACAGATAATGCACGTGTGATTCCCTAGTGTGATATTCCCTGAGATGTGATAAACAGGGATAAACAGTTCCCTGTTCTGAATCAAGAAGAGGATGAAAGTAAATCAGTGTATTGTTTGAGTGCTTAAAATAAAAGCCTAGCGGTTTACTTCTGGATTTTTTTTTTAGAAGAGGAAAATCAAAATTGACAATTCGAGTTGAATTAGCTAACAATTTGTATCTACATCATCAGTCCCTTTTTTTTTTTTCTAAGTCTCATTCATAATTTCTGAGAATGCCTTTCTTAGGTTGGTGGTTTTCTATGTGCTTTGAGTTTGAGCACTTACCTGTCAGCTAAGGATTCTGCCCAAGAGTAACATTTAAATGTTCTTGAAATTCTCTAACACAACCCAACTCCTATTTTATGTCATTGCTCCTTTCTTAATACCTTTCTTTTTGACCTTCAGATAAAACAAACAAACAACAAAAAACAAACAAACCAAAAACCAAAAACAAAACCAAAAGTCCATGGAATATGAAGCAGACTGTAATCCACCTGTCTGTATACTGAAAACTCCCAGTGCCCAAGAGCCACCAGTGCTTCTGGTACACAGAGAAGTGGGAGAAGAGCACTCATTTGGAAAGGCTGGAATGCAGGAGATTGCTTTGGTTGCCCTGTGAGCTCACTGCTTCATTGTGGAACATGACTGGGCTGAGTGCCTGGGCTATTCTGATGCTGTTGGCCTCAACAGCTTCCCCTGACTCACTTCCTCCCGAAGGCAGGGTTTGGATTACCTAGCAATACCAGCAGACCCCCGCTGCCAGTCATGTGCTACATCTTTGGCATGGAACTTTATTTGAATTGTGTGTGACCTGTGTGCAGCACAAGGCTAGCTTCTGCTGAAATATGGGGCCTAAAATTATTCTAGCAGTCCTTCTCCAGAAAGAACTGTACATAGTTCTTCTACAGTATATACTGAATTGATTTCCTAAATGTGATTGAAAATATCCTATAAGAATTACAAAGACTTGTTTTAAAATAGAAATTGCAATAGAAAACCTAATTTAATTTGATTTGTGGTCTCTTAGAAATGACACCAAAAAGTCTTGCTCACAGATTTACATATTTGAAAGATGAACTTTTTAGCCAAGTTCATCTAAATACTGAACTCTGACTTTTATTTGGAATTTCTGTCTCAGGAAAAAGCAAAACTCATAATATGATGCTGGATATAAATGGAATATAGTATTTCTGTGTTTAATTAATACAGTATTTTTTCTCCTAAGCATTTTAATACACGTATTTCAAGCACATCATTCAATGTACTTTTGCTAAGCACAAAGTTCTTTTCATATGGATATTGGCTCAATTAACATGTTTTTTTCAAGCTCATATTTAAGTTTTAAATCCTTCTGGAATTGACACCAGCTGTCCATTTTGACAGTTTTTTGTTAGTTTTAGCTCAATAGAAACTTTCTCCCTCTTTCAGCTGGTGGAGAAATTTTGTTTCACAAAGTCTGCTTAAAGACACTGCTGAACATTCTTCCTGGTTTTGGAGAACCAGATAATATGACAGCCCAAAGTTTATTTTTAAAATCAGAATCCATTACTTCTGTAGATTCAAGACTTATTAGTCACAAAACAAGCTAGTCACACCTGACATGACTGATTTACATGTTCTTTTAGTTTCAAGAGCTTGAGTAGCTTCTTGTGCATACCTACATAATAAAGGACGTGTGGATATGCTATATCGTAACAATGATCACAAGCTAGAAAAAGTGATCTTCAGTTAATTCTTGTAATTCTTGTAATTTTTCTAGTGGGAGATTTTTTTTCCCAAAGAATGAAAAAGAAAGAAGATGCCTTGATTGACAACTGCCTGCTGTACTCCTGAAGTGCTGATTTGGAATCTTTCCAGAAAGATGAAGTTAGTCCTATGCAAAGTCTCTCTTAGTTAATGCCTTTCATCTTGGGAGCCACTGCCTACCACAGGTTCTTCCTTGTCAGGACAAGAGACCCGAAGGGATGACAAAAGCCAAGTGAAGCACGAGCACTGTGTTGTAGTGATGCCATCCACAGTGACTCTTGACAATCTTCTGGCCATTGGTTTGGTTTGGGATGGAGAAGGAATTTATTACTTCAATGGTATTTTTAGATGTGACAGAAGATGCACAAAGACATTTTGGGTGAAAATGGTTTGCCCCAGAGCTTTCAAACACAAATACATAGGATGCATAAAAAACGAAAAAGAGTTTGACAGGTATTTTTTGATAGACAAATTAAGAGATCTGTTTCAGACATTCAAAGTCCATGAAAACTTAGAACTAAGAATAGATTTTCTCCCACATTAGCAGAGGACCATCTTCCTCTGACTGGCACTGGTAGTGATGCCAGGGATCCCTTCTGGTTTCAGAGAGAGTAAATACACCAGTATGCAGGAGGGGAATGTTTATTTCATTAAATTTTGACAGAATTAATATAGCTGATGCATTAATCATCATTAACCAGCAGCCTGGTTATATGTCCCTAAAACCTGCTTAGGAGTGCCAGGATAGAATAATAGAAACTGGAAGGGCAAAAAGAATGGAAAAATCAAGAAGTGACTAATGTATCTGTCTTCATGAGCATTCAGTCACACTTTTGGTGTACATGATATTTAGTAGATATGTGTTCTTACAATCTCAGCCACATGACAGGCTGTAGGATTATTTTTTAGGAATTATAAAATTCTGGCCATTATTATAAAACATTTTTTATCAAAGAATCCTTCTAGTGGCTGTTTTATCAGGACAGCTCACTATTTTCCTAAGACAACCTGTAACTCTTTAAAAGTCTTATCTCCAAATCCCTACTTTGAAAGAGAAAAAAAAAAGATATAAAGGACAGAAAAGTGTCAAAATTTAAGTGTACTTAAAGTGCAAACCATGAAGAAGACAGTAAGTCTTTATAAGTTAAAAGCACTATTAATACTAGTTAAACAAGAGGTTTGCTTCTTGGTGTCCTAAGCAGCCAAGATGGGTTGTTGACAATGATAATGACCTGAATTTTCTTGTTTATCCTTAGCAGAGAAAAGTTCAGATTAAACGCCTACATATAAATGTCAGACAGCTTTGAGAACATTTTCTGGACTCCCTGAATGGGACAGTGCATTGTCAGATAATTATCTTGTTCTCAAAGGGAGTAGGATTACATGCTAGGCAGCCACTTTACTCAGGTCAATTCCTTGCCCAGGCCTGGAGTGCGGTATTGTGTCAGTGCAGCTCAGTAAAGAATTCTGTGCACAATATGCAAGCCCAGATTCACACACTGTGTATTGTCACTGTAATACTGACTGAGAATTAGTAGAATTCTGTAAGAAAAATAGATGGAGCTACTGTGAATCCAAACAGAGGGCACACAAAAAGGCACAGTTCTGTAACTGCCTCATGCTGAATTCCGAGAAAGGGATTACCAATACAGGAATCAAATTAAAAGTGAATTAATGTTAATTTTTAAATGAGTATTATTCCCAACTGGTGAGCACATGCAGATAGACTGAGGGGAAGAGAGGGACATAAAGGCTTAATTAGTTTTATGTTTGTGCCTCCACAAGTGGAAGAAAATCTTCCTTGTCTATATACTGTCTGTCCATGTTCTACACTTGTGGTGTCCAAGTATTTGTTTCTGTAGTTACAGCTACTGAAAGAATTGACTAAATAGAGTCCTTTGATTCCTAGCTGTAAGTTGAATCACAAAGGGTGTTACCAGCTGTCATAATAGGCGTTACCTGCATCTCTGTTTTCCAAGTAAACCAGGGATATTTTATGGTAAAGCTTATTTAAGTTCATTCCTGCATGGATGGCAAGAGTTCCCTGTACCACACATTACTCAGCTGAAAAGTTGTTATATTGTCCCAAATATGCGGTGTGTGTTCCAGGACACACCCCCTGCTCGGCAGGCTTCACGGAATGCAACTGTGAATGATACAGCTTTAGTTGCATATTAGGTTTCCAGTATCCAAGTATTCTTTTTATATCATTCAGAACTCCATCTCCTCCAAAATATTTTGGGAACATCAGTGTAGAACTTCCCCCAGCTCTCACAGTATTGACTGTAAAGAGTACTGGAACGGTTTATTCATTATTACAGTGGATAGCTGGCTGCAGCTGTCATCCTACAAAAAGATCACCCTGGTAACACCAATCAACAAGCAGAGTAAGATGATCCAAATATATCTGAAACCTTCTAAATGTTGTCTTTCAACTGAAATACAGACTCGCAACTTCATTGCAAGCTGCCTGATGATGTGGGATCTATAAAATTTGTCATACCCTGTTACTCAGTGGTGAAAAGCCATTGATTTTCAGTTTTGTTTACACAGAATCTGAGAAAGGGCCTACATGATAAGGGAGCTGTGAGAAGAAACAATTAAAATAAGTAATTAGTTCAGCATTGTTTGGGAAAAGTTATTGGGAAAAGAGAATCTCCATGTAAAATATCAAACACGGAATTCATCCCCCTTTGTTCAGCTCACACTGAATAATGACTAAAATTTAAATACTAAAATTTATACCAGAATTTATTATAGTAGTAAGGGGAACTTCTGGATAGGAAGTCAGCTTAGCCTTACAATTGTATACAGAGCTGCTGCTGCAAAGACATGCCACTGGTAACATAGCCCAGCTCTGGAACCACAGAAATAGCTTTGCACTTGCCTGGTAATCATAGCCACAGAGAGAACAGGGCAGAAAATGTATTGAACAGAAGTCAGAGCAAAAATGCAGCTGATATTCCATGACACCATTTGGAAATCAGCTCATAGGAAAAAGACAGAGAGATTTGCAGTAAGACCACTACTCACCTGTAAAGCCACTACCTGCAGATCAGGCCTGCAGTACTGGAACTCAGATGAGCCATATTAGTGTTTGCAATTCCTTCTAATACAGTCACATACAGATAAGAAACACAACATTAGAAGAGAAGAAAACATGGAGAACCATGTTGGGAGGACTTGTTTTTTTTCAATGCCATACATAGCGTGGTGACGCAACAGTGACAGAGAAGTGGTTGAAACAGAGCATCAGCTTTCAGAACATTTTCTCTGACTCATGTCCTTAAAATCAAAACCAACAAAGACATGTTGAGTGCTTTGTGTCAACGGTTTCCAGCTACAGTCTACTGTATTCAATGCATTGCAGATTTTGCAGCACTGAATGGGCACATAACTTAGTTATAAAATGAATTTATTACTACCATATGACTATCCTCTAAACCAGGGGCTGATTAAATACTTTTTCTGTATCTTAAAAGAAAAATTATTTTGGATCTATTTTTACTGTATATTTCCATGGACAGACAATGATCTTGTGTTATGCTTAACTCATATGTAACCCTCTGAAACAGGTATACTTCTCAAATATTATTTTAACCTGCTGTGAAAACATTTTCAGAAAAAAATCTCCTCTGTTCACAGACTTCACAGGTCTTTGTATCCTGAATCTCAGCAAATTCATATCCACATCAAGTTTGCTTCTCAATTTCTGTAAGCAACCAAGAAAGCCCCCTGTCATGCTACCTTACTATGAAATATGATTGACTCATTGTTCTTTGCTGCTTTCTCTTAGTAACTGCTTAAGATCATACTCTGTATTGCCACAATACATAGATGGTGCTACACAGATTAATTCACATTATTAGAATTTCACATAATGTTAAGAAATTAAAATACTGAATAGCTCCATAAATGCAGTAAAATCACAATTGAATCCACAGTTATTTTTATCAACTCTTTTAACAGTTTAAGAAGTGTTTTAAATTCAACAGGAACTTAATGTTCTGCTGTCTTTCTGTTACCTTTGTGAACAGAACAAGTCAGTATTTTAAACGCACTGACAGTAGTCTCTTGTAAGAATGTCCAGCAGAACTGGCTATAAATAAATATATATATAAATACTGCTTCTTCTCTGTATGGAGATATATCAGTCTCTAGAAATTTCACAGATAATTTAATACAGTGTGATCTAATTTCAATAATCCTGTAGAATTTCTGATTTTTTCTCCAATTTTTATTCATTCCATTTCTAATTTTGGCAGAGTACACTCTTGCCTTATTAGTAGTGCCAAGAATTTTTAGAAAATTGAGTGGTGGCATTAAAAATTAATGGATGGGCTGCTTCATATATAAAAATACATTCTTAAAATAGCAATTGGACAAATTCTGCTTAACTCCAGCTCTGCAGTGCTGTCAGTAGCACCACCATAGGTGTCATTTCATAAGGGAAGGAGGGATGGGAGACAAGACGCTGTGTGGAAGTTCTCCCTTCATCACTGAACTGAGGTCTGGAGGAATTTCTTGATATATGGGTGCTCCCCTATCCTTGTAAAGCATTGGCAGACATACAGAAAGGTTCAAACTACTGCTGTGTTTGTACTAAAAACCAGTACTTGGAAATAATTGCTTGGAGATACTTCTTTCCCTGACCGTGTACCTTATCAGTTGTGGCCAGTTTATGCTGAATATTGTCTTTTACACTGAAGACAATACAAAATGTGTCAAGGTGGCATGTATTGGATTGCTTATGTCAAATTGTACAGTAAAGTACTTGAATTACTTTTCATAGAGAAAAGGGAATCACATTTTCTAGTCTCTTACTAAGTTGTCAGGCAAGCAGGTTACTGACTGCAGTGTAACCTGCTGGTGACTGCAGTATAACCTGCAGTGTAACCATAAGCAGGTCCCCTAAAGGTGTCTATAGAATCTTCACCATTAAGTATTTTATAAAAGCCAGAGAACACTTAAGCACGTTTAGAACTCCTGGAGTTCATCTCTAAGTCACATAAGTCTTAGCTTTTTCCTCCAGATATTCCACCATTGTGGATTTAAGTCTATATGAGATTATGACTCTGTAATGTCAATTTATCACAGTGCTCCCTGTACTGCTACCAAGTACAACCACAAATCATGAAAAACATCTGTAAGTCCCTATAAGCAATTTGTCAGAATACTTTAAAGTGCATGTATAATAAATGAAGAACACATGTTTCATAGGAACCAAATGAAACTAGAGCTGTACCGAATGCTTTGCCAGAGACTTGAACAGCTGTGGACATCACCTCTCTCTCCCCCTACCAAGCTTTAAAAGGCATTGTTTTCTTTTTAGCCTGACAGGTGATGTTTACAATACTGTTGATCTTCCTAAAAGACAGATTGCCCAAATATCTCTGTAGACCACTTCTACCTCCTTAAATGTTGTCTTTTGATTTTCATTTTAGGTATTTGGCACTTTCTATGAAATTACAAAGGGTCTTCACTGTACCGTCTTTGCCAGTTTCTAAAAACACCATCATTTAGTTCTGAAAAAGCACCACGTTACCTTTGGCATAGCATTTTCAGTCTGGAAGCTACAGTGAAGAAATGGAAATTTTTGTTCATTGGTTGTTCTGTCCAGAGTGTGCACACACAAAAACAGCCCCTCACACACATATTTCAAGGTTCTAGAGAGTTTTGTCTGACTTTCCTGAGCTTCATATCTCAACAAGACAGCTTGGATTTCTTCTGTCTAAACACAATATGATGTCAGTTCCAAAGTCTCTTTACTATTACGTTTCACATCTCAGATTAAGGTCACACCTTTATTGTTTTTCAGAATGATGATACATTTCTTTACCTGAGAAAAACTTAGCAACCCTTCCACCCAATAATATCAATTGAATACTGTCACTTCCATGTAAAACCAGGGTACACAGTTTCATTATCTCTCTAGTCTTCCTACTCTACTAATTTTTGCTTTTCTTCTTAGATACAAACTTACTGATTCTCTCATTCCTGTTTCAGAGCTATTTCCAATAATCATCATCATCGTCATCATCATCATCAGGAATGGAAGATGTTTTCTTTTATTAAACCTCTAGATGTTAGCTCCCGTAAGTTTCAGTGTCTGCAGTGATTTGCCAAACTTGAGGAAGGTGCAAAAACTTTTTTACTTGACAACGGTAAATTATAAAATACATTGATATTAAATTTTGAGCAACCTTTCAAATGCTGAAGAATGTTATATTCAAGAAAGGTAAATGAATTCTAAACATTCTATTACATAAGTAAATCTAACATTAATTATAACAGGTAATAGATTTATAGTTTGACTTTGTTTTATCTGCTTGAAAAAGTAGCAGGAATGTAAACCACTTTTTTCTGCACTGAACATATGCAATCATCATTATGTATTTAAAAAACCCAACCTGCTGATTATAAAATAGTTTAAATAGCCCCAAGTGTCCCTGAAGAGCTACTGTGTGCTGTGTAAAAGCTGAATAATCCTTCCCATGTCAGAAGGTGACTCTTCAGCTGTTCAGGATCATGAGATGATGTACTACCACTTGTTAAAAAAATATTCAAAACACAAGAACATACCCTTTGGTAAAGATCATTGTGATGGTCTTGGAATTAATCTGCAAGAACTGACAACATTGAAGCCAATTTATCAAGAATGAGTAAAGAAACCTTAGCTTTTACTTAAAACCAAAACACACAAAACACAGCAAATTCACACCAAAATAGGTTCAATGGAAAAAAGAATTTTTTACATCCTATTTGGCTCATTTTTCATTTACAAAGATAGTTTGGAAAAAAGGAATGTATTCAAATATTCAAACTTTGAATACTTTCTGAATACACTATATAACACCAGAAGCGCAGTCTGTGCAAAAGTACTCCAACCCACTATTGCTTGGTGTTCTGAACAAAATACTTTAACTTATTTCTGAAGGCACGTTGATAGAAGAAAAGATGTCTCAATCATCTCTGTTTCCTTTAATCAACAAAATAGGGGAATTCACTTTGGCCCCTGTGCTTAGAAAAATATGACTTTGCTTTTCAAAATCTCCTTTTCTGCAGTATGTACTCCTAGTATTTACATGGTTGTTTCTTCCCATTCAAGCTCTACATCACCTGCAGAAGAAAGAGATACATTAAATTAACTTGCCTTGTAAACAAATAGTAACTAATGGCAGATAACTGTTTTTCGCTGAATTTAAAAGATCTTGCATGAAAAAAAGTGGGAAAGCTTGAGGAATGACCATTACTCTGAGGGGGAAGAAAGAGCAGCAAAAGGCTAGGTATTTATACTTTTGAAGCAAAAAATGCATGTCAAAGGACTTTTTTTTCTGCTTCTTAGTCTGCATAAGTTACTGCACCTGCTGTGAAAAAATAATTTTGACACAGTCTGTATCTCCTTACCTTCCATGGCATCCAGGGAGTCCATCTTTTGCAGTGCTGAATAATTTACAAAACATAGGGGCTGACTACTTCCCTTGGTTGTTAACAGATCCAATACACATTGATGTAAAAATATATATTGTGCCTGTAAGATGTGAATTTAAAGATGCTTGATTAAAAGAAAAATGTACTTGTAATACCAAAAAAGCCTTTTTCATTTTTCTATAACAACTAGAAAATCTCAAAGTAACTGCAGTTTAACTCAGCCATCTCAGTACTTTGGTGACCATATCATATATACCTGATCTGATTTCAATTCTTATGAAATATAATGCTTTAAATTTGTCAAAACTTATTAATCCTTATGAACAGTAAGATATATAAAATTAGACTAACCATTACTGAGATTAATAGGCTACTCCATAATTTTCTGTGAATGTTTGTTCTATGAAAAGATATTTTGCCACAAGCTGCAGACTGAAGAAACTGAACCTCATGAATGTAATATCTAGATAAGAAATTTTTCCTCTTTCTACCATAGAGAAAACCAGCAGGGTGCACTCATATGCAGAAGTTCAAGTAAATCTAAACCTATCTGTTCTAGGAGCTTGTGCCAGTGCTAGGAGCAAATTAGTTATTTTGAGCAATACTTCTCGAGCTGTAGCTTCATTTTTAACATACAATAGCAGAAAGAGTGGGCAACTAAAGTTAATTTGACACTTTCGAGGACATCAAGTATGCAAAGAGGAAAACAAAATAAGGCAATGTAAGAATGAAATAAAGGAATGAAAACAGATAGAAATACAATAACTTAATCAAGCATATATTCACATAGGAGAAATATTGAATATGTACATGCAGAAAATGAGCCAGGTACATTCAGATTGGAAGAGACCTCATGAGACCACCTAGTGCAACTACCCGCTACTCAAGATACATCAGCTAGAACATGCTGCCCAGGACCTTGTTGAGATGGACTTGGAATGTCTGCACCAAAATCATACTCTTATCCTTGACTTCTGCACAGTAAAAAATATTTATGTAATTTTTTGCTCAATAATTGCTGTTTTGTTTCAGAACTGCCATCAATTTGCAATTCAAGTGTCTCAGCTGTATGAGAGAAATTTGCTTACATGGATAAGTTTTACTGTCACAGCTCCAGAACTGTGGGTAATTAAAGCAGCTTTTCACAGTCCCCCTGACGCCTGCCGCAGCATTACACCTTTCAATAACTTTCTTACTAAAATAATAACATGACATTACTTCAAACTAGCCCTTGTACTTGGCAAGAAGATAAACTTTGATATGTCTGCTGAACAAACATGGATTACTAAAATGAAGGTCTTAAATTTCAGTGGAGTTTAGATTGGTTATTCCAGTTCAGAATGCAGTCTCTGAAAGCTCTGTAATCTCTTGCACTCACACAGCTACATCTGATAATGTAGCAATGGAAACATTTCTGAGTTTTCCAGGGGAGAGTGAAGTAGGCTACCTGGGTAATTTATGTGTAACTAGTTATTTTCCCAGTTAGAATCAATGAAAATCTTAACCATTCTCATCCATTGGTTACAGTAACAGATCATGCTTCTGTTAGCAAAAAGGAACATTATTTTGAAGCTATAAACAAGCAAAATACAGGTCTGAGAGAAATCAGCTTTTATTTATTTTACTCCTGGCTCTTACAGACAATTTGATTGAGGGATTTCTATACTGAGTTCTGGGAGGGAATTGCTCCTTTTTTATATGTTCTGTGCTGATCACATAAAATCTGATTAATAGGCAACTCAACAGTGTTTTATAACAGAACTCTCAGAATAGCTTGACTTTTGAATCCACCATAAAACTTTACAAGATTGATTCCCTTTGGGCAAGTTTTGTTGCTGATCCGACTTAGTCTTGCAAATATGAGCTGGAAAGGACCTGGACAGAGAACAGGCTATCTCAGAATTTTGCAGCTAGCATACAGATGGATACTTGAATTGTTAGGAAGTCTGAACTCTGACACCATCATCTTGTATTGCATTTTGGTACACCTTTTCCTAGACCCTGCCAAAACATTCAAATGAAGAGATACACAAAAATTATGCATATTTTAAAAACATACAATGATATTATCAAATGTCTCACTGTTTTAAGATTTTATTTTGGGAGTGCTTCCATTAAATTGCTTTCCAGTCTTTGTTTTATTTCTAGATGATTCTGCTTCTAGTCAACAATGTAAAACAAGAACCAGAAAAGTATTCCCAGAATTCATCATCACAAGAAAGTACTGGCAATTGTTTAGCTGCATCAAGACTTCAAAAGGAAAAAATTCGAGCATATGGTATCCAGACCGCACCTTACAAGATACTTCATGTCAGAATATCACCAGAAAGTCCCATAAAATCTTCTGAAGAAGGGTTAACTGCTTTGTGTATTCTGACACACTTTTTACATATTCTGATGAGATATGGAATAGCAGAATTTCATTTGAACTGGAGCAAGTCTCCTTTCATTAAAATCAATTTAAATCCATCAGTCATGTGGAAGTTCATTCTGAAACTACTCATCCATACTGAGAAGTTGCTAAGTCATCCTGTAGACTCAAAGGCTACTCAGGCTGCCCTGGGTTAGATATGTCCTCAAGGAAACTTGTGCCAGAAGCCTTATTCAAATAAAGCAGATTTCTGTTCTGCTGGGCATTTAGGATCAGCTTTAAATTCTTCTATTATTCCTTTACATATACTAAGAATTCCTAGTCTTCCCCACTGGCAGATCATCACTGACTTATATCCATAAAAAGAAAGCCTGCCAGAAATATATTTTTTTAGACCCAAACCCCACCATTGATTTTGAACAGTTTGAAATCTGTGATTAAATCCATCCATATGTACTATTTTATTGGAAGCAATAATGTACTTATTATTGGAAGCAATTGAAAAAGAATCAAGGAATCAATAATGAGTTCAAAGGTAAATGAATATTTTAAAGTTTGATGGGCTGTGCCACATATGCATACACACAAAAAAATACACTTAAATAGTAAATAAAGTCAAGTAGTGAATAAGTGAATCCATTTTAAATCTATCAATTGTTCTGCACCCAAAACTTGAAATTAACTTTCTTCGAGACTGAGAAATTATTATTTAGGTTTAAAAATAAATAGCACTCTTTTCAGCACTTGTCAAGACTTTTCTGGCTAAGTGTACTTAAGTGGAAACAGACAATATATTTCCACAATGCTTGAAATAAATAAAAGCAGGATTTGGTAGAAAATGTATTATAAAGCTGATTGTTACAAGCTTTCTAGTTTTGTTTTGTAGATCATATGAAGAGATGACTAATTTTTCAACAACAAGAGAATAGAATAGATAAATCTTACCAGATTTTGTACCATACACATTCTTTCACTTCTTAGCTCAGCTACAAGTCCGTAGATATCCACAAAATCATGGTCATTTACATGTTGGGTTAAATGGTCAAGTGCAATATAAACACCTGTTCTTCCAACACCAGCACTGCAAACATGATAAACAAGATAAAATAAAGCTTTTATGTTAATGCTTTCAGCATTTTCTTAGAATATTCTGGATAAATTGTTTATTGTGAAAAGAAAAACTTTTGAAGCAAAACCTAAATCTTTTTTTCAGTATTTACATCTTGTGAATTCCATTATGAATTGGATCAAGTGAAATCTGGATTTGAGCCATTTTCTAATTTTGATTTCTCATTTTCAAAGTTTTTGATTTCTCATTTTCATCAGATAAATGATGAAATATATATGTTCATATATATTTCTCAGATATATGCTCATATGATCCAAACCTGTTTGAGTGGAAAAAAAAGATCCTATAGATTTTCTGTGAGCTTTCTAGAGCTCATTAACTGAGAGCAAAAAAAAAAAAAAATCACAAGATTTTGTGAAATCACACTGGTATTCTGTGATTTTTTTGGTATTTGAGATTAAACAATATGGGATCTAGCAAAAAAATTGTAAGAAAATACTTTTAAAAGGAGGATGAGTGTCCAAGACATGCTGGTAGGTAGTGTTTTATTTCAAGGTCTTATAATGAATAGGATCATTTCCAAATGACTATCAGACTTCTCTGCAATTGGTGTAATAAATGCAGGGTATATCACTGCAGATAATCAAGAGGTATATAGCAGAACTCTTGAGCTTGCAATATCTAATGAGCAATAAGTAATGAATGAGTTTTTTGGATGTAAGAACACACAGTAATGCTTTACAAGCATCAGGAATTGGAGCACAGGTGGAGTATCAGGCCCATGCTGGCCCCTTTACACATCTCCCTTCTGAAAAGAATATTGGGTTCCTTGCAGAGTCGCTATAGAATACAAGTGTCCTGAAAACATGAAGACCATGTTGTTCTCTCCTGTCGCAGTCACTTTGGCCCTTGCAGTAGAGGGAAATGTTCATCACAGACAACAATATTAAATAAGGCTTTACTAGCCTTTGTGAGTGGCACCCATAGGATGCTGAGGACAAATAAAAAGAACTCCCATGCAAGATAAAGCGGTTTGGGAAAATATTTGTACCATCAAAGCCATCTTTTCCTTCCACTTATTTCCAGACTCACACCAAGTGAGAATGAGGCAAAGACTCAGTAGCAGACCTATGAGTTCAGATCCCTTTTATGGAGCAAGCCCACTCATTCAGTGGGAGCATTGACCTGTGCAAAAAATGCAAACACACTCATTGGTTTCCTTAAGGCTTAGGCCTCCCCACACACTCTTTGAAACAGAAGTTTAAGGGTATTAATGAAATCAGTGGAAACTATGACAGCTGAACACCTCTGTGTTACCAGACCATTTATTTAAGAGCCTAAATATAGGTTTTAGCTGTTTACAGGCATCCGAGTTTGAAATCTGGCCTATGCAGACTCTTATTTCCATTTGCCATTCTCTGTGGCTTCAAATAGTTTCTTCCTTATGATATGTGACATGTACATTTTAAATACATTTTTAATACTTGCTTCTTAAGAAGAACTCTAATTACAATAGAAGTAATTTAAACCAACACATATCATTTGCTATTCCTCTTCTTATGATTAGGGAGGAAAATGGAACAGAATCCAGCAGTACTTCATGGTAGTTGTTGGAGCAATTATTTCCCTGACATCACCTCAATAGATTTCTATAAATGGAAGAACAGTCACTGGCATTTTACCTTCTAGAAAGAAGTAAGAAGGACTTCTAGAGAAACCTTCATCACTGTCCATCACTAGAACCATATCTGTGCACTCAGTCTTCATGGTTGTTCTTCTGGCAACTTCCCTGTGCATATTTATGCACTTGAAATTTGAAGTTACCAAACTTGGATGGTTTGGTGAACATGCTTACCTGCAGTGCACCACCATTGGTGTGTTATCATGTGCTCGACTCGCACGGATAAGTTTTACAAAATGGATAATTGGTGCAGTAGTTTCAGGGACTCCATGTTCTGGCCAAGAAGTAAAGTTACACTGCCGCACCATCATGCAATCTCCATGCTGAAAAAATACATAATAATGTAGTTTTTACAGAAGAAATGCTACAGAAGGTTCAGTAAGGTAGATGTAAACTACTCTGTAATTTCACGTAAAAAATAAAGTTAGAATAGCATAATAATTATAAGATTACTGGCACGAAGGCATAATTTATTGTGCACAGAACTGGCAGGTTTTTTGAGGGGTGGTATCAAGTCCATCTTTCAAGAAATATTAGTGACTTCAGTAGTGAGTCTTTATTTGCCTTTAGTCATTATATCTGTAATTTGTAGATTGCAAGTTGAAGTTTCTATGGCTCATTTAAAAGTTTAGTGAGCTGGGATGACAAATTTGTTCAGGAAAAAGCAACCACTCTAAGAATGATCCAATGTGGTAAAAGCAAACACACATGCACTGGTAAACACAGATATATCTTCTTTCATGCTCCCTCAATCAGAGCAGCAGCAACAGTAACCTCAAAAAAGAGGTTGTGATCTAATATCCAGATTACTTTTGAAGGATGTAAAAATGAAAGAACAGGATCATGCCAAAGGCCTATCTACATCAATATGCTGTTTCGAACAGTGGTCAAGAAAAAAATGTTAGAGAACATTATAAAACATGACAACAACGAATCTGGAGTTCCCCAGAATATCCTTTCCATTCTTAACAGTTTGTGGCTTGTGAACTGCCTCAGTGAGAGATAGTAAATGGAAATTTAATATTACTCATTAGTATTTTCTTCTACTAATTTATGTAGATTTTTGAATCCATGTAAGTTTTTAGCATTCACAATATCCTGCAGCAAGGAGTACCAGAGTTTAATCAATTGTTGTGTAATGAATCAGTTTTTATTTTTTTAAATCTCTTTTGAACCAATCACTTAGTTCTTTCATATTGCAAGAAATATTCAACAATGGTGAACAATTATGTGTAGCAACTACTTTGTAGTTGTACTATTTTTTAAAAAACTGATCAACATAGAAATGGAAGAGAAATTACTTTGGATACACAATAGCAATTATTTTGAGTTATTTGCTTCACATATGCTTTTTATCTTCACTGGAAGATCATCAAGCATCCACCCACTTGTGAATGGACGTACAATCTTAAAACCAGCAATACAGCACATTTAATGACATGCTAATAAAGGGCATAGCTTCTTGTGCAGGGTAGTTCAGCTACAGTAAATGGCTCACCCAGTCAATTCAGATTATCTTTTTTTCAGCCTCACCCTCGTTAACACGTGACTTGGCTTTTTGCTGGCAATCATTTTTATTCTAAATAGTCCTTTTTCCAGTCTTGCTTCTCTATGTTCTCTTTTAAGCTGAAAAAAGGTTTCTCTTGTCTCAATCATTTTTAAATATTCAGTTTCTCTGTACCGTGTGCACAACATATCCCTATGGGGTGACCACTGAGACCAGCCCCTTCCTGCTGTGTGCTCTTTGTCACATGCACATGTTATGGGATGGTAATGCCTGCATTAGAACAGCCAAGTTCAGCTCCTAGGATATGGCTGCACTATGTACAACAAAGATCAGTGTTGGGAGTGCGAAAGAAAGGTGACTTAATTTTGGGTCTTTATTCCCAGATTGCTTTTTGAGCACACGACTTAATGCTGGGTTATAATTTTTCCAAAGCATGGAAACTGTAGTTGAGAGTCATAACAAAGGTGAAGATCTCTGCTGCATCCCTACTCCTCCTTCCCAGCACAAAGAGTAGGAGTAGTACTGATGATTCTCATTTATATTGGGTGAATCTCCTGGGGGTGGAGGCCAGTGGCTGGTGGTACAATGCAAAACAGCTGCACCAGAGAATCTTGCCCTTTAATCTGAGAGGGATACATTCAAAGCGATTTGTCTGATCCCAAAATGGTTAGGATTACTCTTTTCTAGAACAGACACCAAGGTGTCCAAGTAGAAACTTCACCTCCCACGAGACCAGAAGTTCAGTAACCTTAGTAGGCCCTTCATAGCATATTGGACAAATATCTGAGCTCCTTGTGGCAGAGATTCTCAGGAAATAAAACATGGATGAAAATAAAATGCAGCACAACCAGGCAGTACAATGCATATGCACTAAAAGAATAAAGGAAGATTATCGAGGGAGTAGTTGGGTGGGATATAGCATATCTGATGTTCTTTGGGGTGTTAGATGAATTTTTTTTTATCAACTTCCAGCTCTGTCTTACCCTTTCAATTTTTAGATCTCTGATGGTCCAGTCTATTTGAATATCTTCCATCAATTTAGTAATCACTATATCCCCAAACACAGTGACTGGTTTATTATCTTCTGGCCAGTACTGATGACATCTTATCTGCAGGGAGATGATTACTAATTAATTAACAATTATCATGTTATAATCTTGATAGAAACTACATACAGAATTTCCAATTATATCAAAAGCTTTTAATCGCTTCACTGGTAACTTACACGTCCTTTTTCAAAACACTGTGTGAGCATCACAAGTGTTTTAGCTCTTGTCTCCCACACCATTCTCCAGAAATCACCCACTGTTCCTGGTAATGGTCCCTGAGTTGCAATAAACTCGTTTGGACATAAATAGCCCTAAGAAAGAGAAAATATTTAATACATAATGGTTGGCAAGGAAACAAAAGAGTTTGCCTGTGACTCATAGTTGTGCCTGTATCTGCCATGCCTAAGGCGAAAACCTCGTCAGACGTACTAAGCAAATTGGCATATGCCTGGATAGTCACTGCATGGCAGGTTGCCTTGGAAAACTAAGAAAGAAATGGCTTTTTTTTGTAGTCCAGTTATGAACCAATACTCTGCTAAAGTATGGGAAGTGCCATGGTAATAGAAATGCATTTTGCAGAGATATTACAGGGACATCAGGTCATCAACTCCCATTTAAAAGGGTCTAAGCCTTTGTATTATACTTACTGCAGATTCAGCCAGAGGCCACCAAGAACTAAATAAAGAGCTGGGGAAAAAAGTAGAATTAAATAGTGCTAAGGAGCAGTGGAGCCAGCGAAACAACTAAGGAGCAGTCTGAGAGCCAGTGCAAGCAATACTCACACTAATGACCTTGTTCTTTGGTCATTGGGTCTGGGATCTGCTGTAACATGGGGCTGAAGCTTACTGAAATAAACGGTCTCCAATGAAAGGTCTTCAAGAAAACTACTGAAGGTGTTGACTTTTATTTCAGTGTTGGCTTCTGCTCTTTGGTTAATTTATAAATTGGTGTAAAACTTGGGAAGAAGGAAGTTTATTGAAAAAATCTACAGAGGCTCTGAGTGCATAGTTTCACATGGATCTGGTTCCTCCTAGAAAAAGCTATAGGAACTATTATGTACTGCAGAAAGTCTAAAATAACAACAATAGCAATAACAGCAATTATGCTAAAAAAATTTATGCCATAGAACTAGAAGTTTATAATATCACAGTGTTCTGCTTATTGCTCAAAACAACAGACACAGTGGTTTATAGCACTACCAAAGCTGCTTGTTGGAATTATAGCCCTATAATTCCCAGCTGCCTGTTACTTACTCCCTCTATAATATAAAGAACAGGTGGCAGTGCGAAACTATGTTAATCCTCCTTAGTTTAAGAGTGAGATGAGAAACTATAATTCAGGGATGCAAAGCTCACAGTCCAGTTACTGACTTGGTTTAACCAATGAATGTCAAAGTAGCAGCAGAGTTCCCATTTGTTAAAACAAGGCTTCTCTTTTCGTTTCTTTACAAGGATGCATATGTAAATAGGCCTAGGTAATTAGGTATGTATATACAAATACATATGGCATGTTTACAGCTATATGTATTTGTATAGGTATGTATCAACAAACATGGAAAGTGAGAGCATATAAAGGGCAAAATTTTAGCCTTGGGAAACCATAACACTGGAATTGTCTATTCACTGATGAATGGTCATTCAAAATGTATGCACACAAGCAAAATCTCAGCAGGGAACATTCCGTAGCTGGCTTTTGCTGCAGCTTTTTGGAAGTTGCTGTTAGTGTTCCCTTCCCAAGACTTGGCCTGTCAGTGGCAGGAAAGGTAAAGACTAGACCATGCTCCAAGATGCCTCTGCTTTCCTTCTCAGTCATTCTGTGTATGGTCCCAGCATCAGGCAGCATGGTTCTTCCTATCCGCCAGTTCTCAGAACAAAGACATAATGGGAATAAATACCATTTGCTAATAAGAAAGGAAGATCCTCTCAGCTCTACTACTTATTCTCTGTAATATCTCTTAGTTACCTGCAAATAACTATTTCTCGTTTTGTTTATGTCATCTGTTTTGACCCTGCATGTCTTGCTGTCTGTGAAAAGTATTTAATGCAAATCAAGTCTTGACCTCATGTAAGATCACCAGCCACTGTTAGAAGAGATAAGATGCATAACTGTAATTCACACTTTGAGTGTTAACAGGACAAAAATGAAATTAGAATATAGATGAAGAATTTACGGAGCACACAATAAGAAAATGAGAAAGTCTGGGAAGAGAGATGAGGATGAAAAATATAGCATTACTTTCTTCTTCAAGAAGCCTACTTTCATTTTACTCCATCGTAACTTTCAAAAAATAATGAGGAGCATGGCAAAACTGTTAGCCATTTCTGTGAAAGTTTTCTGTTCGGCTATCTTTGCATTGTCCTATTCATATACAACAACTTTAACTTCTGAATCAGGAGGCCAAATAACACCTATCTAAACAATTCACCTCAGTGGGAACTCCACCATTGCCTTTTATGATAATAGTATGAGATAATTTATAAAAAGCAATTTCTGGACACAGTTTTGATTATTACTGGAAATCATTGCTTAGCAATGAAATGGGATATGTATATTTTTAACTTGTCATGTTTAGTGCCACAGGCATCACTTGAATGATGTCATGGCAACAGTGGCTGTAGTGAATGAAAGAGAAATTAGAATCCTGTTTTTGTTGCGAGTTATCTTTTTACTCTTCTACCAGAAAACAAATGCAGTAAAAACGTGAAGGACTTTCTACTTACAGAAACATAGCTGGCATTAATGTAGTCAGATCCAGGAATACCAGCATCAGGCATCAGCTTTACTCTGTTGTTATTATCTATCATGGAAGTAAAGTCTAGTTAACTAAAAGATTGCTTCAAAAACCATAAAACATGTAAAATTGTTCCTGGAGTGCTAAGAAATCAAAAACACTGTTATTAACAGTAACAATATTTGACAGAGTAGAACAATAATTACAAAGGCAATTTAACCTTTTTCCATTGCTATATGGTCTTCAATGTTCCAGGCATATTGTATATAATACTTTTTAATTTAACTGGTGAATGAGCCAAAACCTCCATTTTGATGTATATGTGGGAGGATTCTTTACCTAAAAGGAGCCTGTGTACTTCAAGCCATGCTGTTCTAGGACACACAACTTCTGTGTGAATCAGAGGGCAGGGATCTGATAGTTTTTTCTGTATAGTTGCTGACCAGGTCACTGCCAGATTCTGGCACTTTTCTATAGTTTTACTTCTTTACATAGGGCTAAGTAATTATTAAAAAAAAAAAAAAAGGCAAAAAAAAAACCCCCCCAAACAAAAAAACAAAAAAAAAAAAAAAAAAAACAAAAAAAAACCCCCAACCAAACCAAAAAAACACCAACCCTAGGGTTTCAGGTTTGGTCCCACAGTACATAAGCAAAAATTACAAAATCCAAGAAACATATCATGTGTGTAACATCAGAATTTTGATGTTTGTTTCTCAACTTAGTAAAGAACATTAGAATACAAAGTTAAATATTTAGGAAACATATCTGTTTATGTTTTATTGTCTGTCATGAAGATAAATTTTTAGTGACTGCAACTTAGAATATGTCTTGAACAAAGCAGTAGATTGCAGGAACAGCTGCTCTGAAAAGTTAATAGCACAGAATGTAGCATTATTAACCAAGGAATGCCATGCACTCCATCTCACATCACAGCTAATGCCTAAAATAATAATGACATTTCTTGTCTTATTAACTGAAAAATGAAGCAGTGTTGAGTATAGAGAGACAGACTCCTGTCTCCTGTGATAATATCTAGCCTGGGCTTATAAGTTATCATACAGTCACTCTGATCTCTGTGTAGCATTTTTAGCACATGTACACATATCCACAAGCAAGCATATCCAGACTCCTGAGGTAGCTGAATGCACAAACATGTGTATTTTATATGTTTAAAAAATTGCTTCTTACTAAAGGGGAAAAAAAAAAGAGAGGAAAAATTTTAAAGAGTTTGCTACATGGCTTGAATTACAAAGCCAAGAAACTATTGAGGCTACAGTTTCTTGCACCTGCATATTAAAGCCTGTGAGAGCAAGTTGAAAGCTTCTTGCAAATAAAACTGGGTCTTTAAAAAAATCCACAAAGTAAAGACGGATTACTTGACAGAAAATTATTTCATAATGTGGACATGATTGTACTGCTATTTCAAAGACAGATCAAACAAAAATACACTTGCATTCCAAATATCTGTTACACTATTGAAAGTAAAGAGCAAAATGGAGGAGTTGGTCAGTAAACACACATACATGGCTTTATGTTTGGGAAACGATTCTTAGACCTGTTCCAAGGCAGATCAGCATCCGTTGAAGCAAGGTCTTCAAGAAACTTGGGAAGTTCCTGCAGAGGAATAAATGTTTTTTGGAAAAGTTTTCCACTTGAATTGAAAATATGACACAGTCATCCAGTAAGAGGAAAAACTCTACAGTTCTGCAACAGTGCATTTCTAAGAAGAGCTGGAAGCATTACAGAGCTTCCCACCTCACTGTCAACCCCAGTTACACCAGCAATGTTGGATGCAGCACTGCAGACAATGCTATCAACTAGAACAATTAAGTTTACTTAAACTTTCACCTTTAAAAGTATGGATAAAGTCAGTCAATCACTTTTTGTAGTTTTCTGGTTTTTTTCATGAAGTCTCATGCTTGACTCAGACTTAGTCTTGAATAATGTCTTTTCCTGACTCCTGTAGCTTGGCAGAGTTTGTGGTACAGCATGAGAACTGATGAGAATTTAATTAAGTTGAGACAACTGGCAATTATTTATTGCTCATGAGACTGTTTGTGAAAGGGGTAGGAAGAGTTATTTTAGCTTGTACTGCTGTTTCATAACTGGCCATTAGTTCTTTTACTGGAGGACAGAGATGGATAAGTCATTCATGCTGAGGAACTTATTTGATGGGGATGTTTGCATGCATAAACAGGTATAATTTACAGAGTTGATTAAAAGAGTGGAGACAATTTCAGGACTTGTTAATGGAGAAAATGTGTTAAAGTGATGACCTTGGTCTTAAGAGAATAGAAGACGCAGAAAATACAGAATTCGAAACACATTGTTAACTTCAATAGAATTTTGCTTTGTTGGACAAATGTTATACACAAGTCTGGTTTTTATATCTATCTAAGATATAAATTAAGAGGTCTGCTTATTGCTTTGAATGAGCACAATACAAAATTTTGCTGCTTGTGCAGAGTAATCCCTTCAAATTTGTCTTTTAATATTAGCAGTTACTGTCTGTGTGGGCTACTTTCAAAAGTTAGGCAGATAGCCTTACTCTCAGGCTCAATATTAATTATGCCCTTTTGCCCAGGTATTTGAGACAGTCTGTCTTTTATGAAAAAAATTTAATGGGAATCTCCTAGCAAATAAACAAATAAATACATGAGAGAGGTAATGAAAAAATGGAAAACCAGGACTGTTCTATTACAGTGATTTTCTTTCTTTGTTAATTCAAATATTTTGTCAGCCTTGTGTGTAAAACAGTTAAAGGTGGAGATGTTAAAATTCCTCTCATTCAGAAAGCTGAAACTCTCCCACAAAGTTTCTGTCATTGAATATTTTCATGAAGGAAGGACATACACAAAATGCCTATTTTGAATTTTGCAAGTGTTTTGGGCCTTGGAATCCCATATCGTGTGAACTTTAACTTGCCTCATTTGCCTCACTCCTCTGAGTTCCAGCTTGCCAGTTAACTACTGTAGAAGTAGCACCATTATACAGCACTTTGTAGTAGAGAGGCAATAGAGAAGCAGATCTTGTTATTTTCATGATGATGCTTCCATAACTGAAAAGTGCTCAGAAGCCCCGTACCAATTTTCTGTACTAGTGAGGATTTCAATCTTATCTATTATTTTCAGATTTGGGGAAATACTATTAGGGTTCCCAGAGTCAGTAACAACTTGTCACAGAAACCATGTTTCTCTGCAAACTCAAAAAAATTTGAAATAAAAAATTTGCATTTTGTTTACTGTAGTACTTTTGTGATGCTGGTGACACTTTGAAGGATTTCATTTTTTTCATTCATGAGCAGAACTTATCATAAAACAAGTACTATACAAGTGTTTCTGTTTCAGTAATTTGCCAGTTACTAGAAAAGCATAAGTTCCCAAACGTATTGAGAGATGCAGGAATCAGCTGAAAAACTGAAAGTTTGAATAGCGGCAAGGTGACACACGTGATCTGTTACTTTGGCTCCCTATGGTTTCTTTAAACTTGTCTTTTCTGACAAGAAATGGATCCAGGTCCATTCCAAGGTCCAGATTCCTCTCTCATCACATTTACACACAGGCCATGTTCACATGTGAACCGAGATCGACCCCTGAAGATGTCCTGGTACTGCAGTTTGGTCAGTCAAGCAAACTAGATGAAACCAGGAAAGTCCATAGATTACAAGAGTAAGTGAAATGGAAAGACCACATTTATGCTGGAAAACTCCAAACCATATTTGTTGTCCACAAACTGCCTATTGTAATTTATCTCTAGACTACTTCACCTACCAAAGCATATCTTGGAATTGTCCAGGAAGACTGCTGGGTGAAACAGTCCAAATCCAACTCAGGGAATATACTAGCCGTCTATTAATGTAAATTATCATATTCTCATATTCCATGCCCAGTAAACTTGAGTTTACTCATCCAGAGACAGACTGAGAGCCCAAGCAAGCTCAGCACTATGCTTTTCATAGAACCACAGAACAGTTTGAGTTGGAAAGGACATTAACATAATCTAGTCCAACCCCATGCTGCCATGGGCAGGGACACTTTCCACGAGACCTGGTTGCTCAAAGCCCCATTCAGTGTGGCTTTGGACACTTCCAGGGATAGGGCATTCACAGCTTCTACAAGCAACCTGTTCCAGTGTTTCACCACTTAGTTATGTGCTTCAGGTATGGGTTTACATCATGTTCATGGGTTAATATCTTGCGCTAATCTTTCCTACACATGCTGCAGGACCCTCTAGTCATTTTTGTAAAAGTAGAATTATGCATGTGGATAAAAACAATGCAGATCATGAGGTCTGCTTGCTTATTGGGTGCATTGTCTGTTCCTGAGCATTGTCATTACTGATGTCATTTCAAGTGCGCTGTCAATCCTATTGTTTATCTGTTAAGACATGCTGCAAATAATACAGATACACTCTGAGGGACTGAACCTACCTTGAAATTCTGCCTACCCTTGGACAAGTCATCTGGGAAGATATCACTACACTCTGAAACATGGAAGTTGAAGCTCAGAGAGAAAAAACTGAAAACCTAAATGACATGTAAATATGTCTATTATAGTTTGAATATATAAATGATTTGAAGGAGACTTCAGCTTCTTGTATTTCTCTAAATTTTACGCAGATTGCAAAGATTTTAGGTTGATAAAACACTGATGTTTAAGATTTAGGACATTACAATGCTGTAAGGCTTAGCCAGTGTGGGTCACACCTAAAGAAAGTAGTACTAGAGACTTTCTAGTAATGAATGTTAATATGTGAAAGTGTTATTGATATTAAAACTTTTCATCTGTTCAGTCATGCATAATTTAACTATAATCATTTTTGCTCAAGCGAAATAACACTTCTGCTTTTAGAAAAAAATATTCTTACTCTATTGCTCTGAGAATTTTATGGTGCTTTTTATTATGAAATCCAGACCAATTTTACCTAATGAGCATAACCAAAAAACCTGTAGGAAGTACCATTAATCTTTATACACTTTTGTTAAAGTTCCCTTCAAAACTGAAATATTAAAATCTAGCAGAAGAAAAGCCAATTGTAAAGTCTTCGTTTTAGTTAATCCAAGTGTAAATTATTCATGGTAAATTTATAAAGCCAAACTATTAAAGTCACCAGACAGTGACAAATTATTTTTGGGCAAACAACTGCATGTGTTAAGAAAGATAATGATGATAAAGATTCTGAAATAACAAGAAGTTATTGTTGAGAAAAAAATATGATAGCCATAAAATATTACTTAATGAAAATAGTGAAAACTTTGAGGTTTAAATTTGAAACTATGCATGCATTATATTATCTGTAATGTATATTTTGAGAATTAAGCTCTTCTCAGAGAGAAAGACAGGCTTGCTGTGTTCATCTGCTCATGTAAGGAAATGGAGGCTATTCACATGGAAGCTAATTCTCAAGAGCATGAGAAATATGACCTATTACTTGTAGAGGAGCAAAAACGAAAGTACCATGTGCAAACTCTTGACTTTCTGCACCAAAATCTATGAAAGAAAAACATTTCTGAGTTTCATAGCAGTATGACTGGGGCCTGAAAATTTTACAGAGTGAATATTAACTCTGCTTTTGGAGTCATCATCAGGAAAACACATCAGGAAAACAAACATCAGGAAAACAAACATATTTATAGCAGTTAAATATACCTGTGTATATGTTAGAAAACTCTAAATAACTTTTTTTATGTAACATACATATGCAACACCAGATACATAAAAACATATATATGGTGCTCTTGAAATGTTGGAGATTCTCTAAAGATTCTCTTTGGCTGACACTAAGGTGAATAATTCTGATGAGGTTGTAGTATAGGCTGCAGAATCCAAATCAGTGTACTGTTACATTCTAAACAATCAACCTGGTAATTGGGTATTGATTATCAAGGCCAGAGTCCTCCATGGCCTTGCCTGCTTAAAATGGACATGAAATGTGACACATGAAACTACTGAAGGCCTTGCGATGTTGTGACAACTGCTAGAAACATACCGAAAATTCTTCCTGAAACTTTAGGTTGTTGTTTATGCAAAGCTCTTCGACATGTTGTAGAAAGGATTTCTTGCTTATTGGCCTGAAAGGAAGGACAGAAGAATTAGAAATCCATAGGGAATATCTTTGTCATTCTTGTTATTTACCTGTAGCTTATTAATAAAAAATATTCTCCAGTTCAATGGAAACTGATACTTATAGGCAGAAAATTATAAATTGCTTACACCATGCTTATTTGATTTCTTTTCAATCACTTAAAAGAGAAACATTTTACTCCTTTGTTGTTCCCCCCACAAAATTTTTAATGTTGCTAATGTTAGCAGTACTGTAGGCTATGATTATTTTTGTAGGTAACACCATTTCAAGTCGAGGTTTTGACATTAAAATGAATTTGTAAACCTATTATTGCATTCTAAGGTACATAATACTTCTTTGTCAGACAGAAAACATTTTACACATTGCAAGGTTTTAGATGCATAAAATATTGCAGTGACCTCATTCTCATAATGACATGGTTTTTAAGTCCTGAGGAGTTTAAATAACCCTGTATTACTTCCCAAGCTAAAACACAGACATGCAGGCTTCACCCCAGAGAGAGAGAAAGCATTTCTCCAGTTACCATGCAATTAGTCATGCTTTTATGATTTATACGCAGCTTGGAGTTTTTTTCTAATAAACATAGAGGAAGGAACCACACATTGAGACTTACCGATGAACACAACATAAAAATCTTTAATAAACTTACTTGATGGATTTTCTATAACTAAGTAACCTGAAATAGAGATCTTTGTTAAATGTAGCAGGCTGAGAGTTAAGCAATATTGTGCATTTTAATAGGTTCTAGATTAATACAATGCACTTAAAGATTGGTTTCTCTTATGGATTCAAATTCAGATATCTTGGGTGATTGTCTTTATTAGTTTTTATCTCAGGTATCAGCAGATATGAATAACACAGTTACAGTTTCTGTCATTTTCTTTAGATCACTTTACAGTGCTCTGGGCTCATATGGCCCTGGGAAACCCATACGTGCTGCACACCACTACATACCCATTGAAAGGCTTCATTTTGTATTCTTTACCCAATATCATTCTTCTAAGCACCATTTCAGAGCATCAGGATAGGATCAACCTGACTGAACACAGACACCTATTTCTTAGCCACTCTAGATTTCTTTTATAATCAATGAGGAGACATAGGTGTAATTTCATCTCATTTGAAGCAGATATCTGAAATGAGTCACAGATGAATCACGATACTGGTGATATCTACAGAAACCAAAGCTGTGATTGTTTCTCTAAAGGTTTTAAGAATTAGTGTCCCGGTTTTATCTTCATTTTTCACATGTTCATGGCTTTTTCTGTATATGTCAATTTTAAAAACGGTGATATATATTAAATCTTTAACTGAATTTCACAGCAGGTTTCATGAAGATAGTACATGAGCATCTATGCTCAGAGGACTTTCAGATAGCCTTGAAACTTGGTCACAATTGCCTCTGAATGGATTTAGAAACCAAATTTTGAGCACTCAGAGAGCTTGTCTAAAGGACTAAGTAAAAAGTTTGTAAGAATTTAGTTTAAAAGATAACCTGCTCCTTCAAAAAACTTAAAGTACCTCTTTTATGTGTCTGTTCCTCCAAATGTACTCACAGAAATAAAGGTGCTTACTAAGGAAAAGTGAAGGACAGCTTCAGAGTGGAAAAGAAGGCAATAAGATAAGAAAGCATGCCACTCTGTTTATTCAGAATGTTTAGACATGTAGCTTATGCTTATTGTATCACATAAGTAATTTCCATTATGTGGCAGATGAAACTACCTTCTAGTAATATTGGCAACATTATAGAACTAAAGCTTTCTAACAAAAAAGGGATTTTTAATAGCTGTACCAAAATATTGCACACAAATACATATTTGTCTTTGACTAGAACAGAAATTTTTTGTAAGATTTTTTTCAGGTCAAAATTATAAGCTGACTTTGAAGGTAAATTACACTTCTTTTTCCATTGAATTCACCTATTTTCACCATAGAAAAACAGAAAAAAGTCATGTCCCAGTTGAAATTCCGGTCATTTTTCAGATACTTTTCTCTCAAATTTTTAGCAATGAGAGACTTACTGCACATAATTTGTAGTAAGAAAATGTAGTTTGGTCATTAGGGAATAAAAATTACTTCTGTGCTGTACATAAGCAATGCAGGTAGGCCATTTAGTGTTTCAGTGCTGAAGGTACATGGATCCAAGAGTATAAGGGTTTTTTTAAGAAGAGAGGCATCTATGGGTTGACACTTTAACCTTTATCTATAGGAACTTAAGTGATTTTTAGAACTACTGAACTGTCACACTTTTGTTAGTAGCAAGTGCACATAGCAGTGGCTTGGCAGCTCAGAAAACAAGATGATTTACTTTAAAGTGCTTATAGGAAAGTTAATGTCTAGCTTGTCTAACTGTGGCAAAGGTGTTGGCTTTGTTGTGTAAGGATCTTCAGAAGGGATGAATATTGTGTTCTCACTAAAGACTTCCAGCAATTCTCAGTTTCAGCATCCTTAGGCTTAAAAAGTTTTCTTCTATGTCTCTTGACTTGGAATACATAGTAATAATCTTGCAGTACTTCATCAATGAACAAATACTCACCTATCTGTAATCTTGTTCTCCACATTTCCCGGTGTTTTGTATAAAACTTAAACATATAAATATCACTAGATCTTGATGAGCACAATTTAAAATCAAACGATGAAGTTGAAAATTTCCCTATTTCAGCTGGACCATTTCAGATTTCCACTTGTCTGACTTTAAAATGAGCAAAGAAAAACATTCTCTAAGATAAAGAATGCTTTATAGCCTTAAATCTGATTTTCTCTTAAAACAGTGTATTGTTTCATGTGTGGGGTTTTTTTGAAGACTATCAAAAATCTGAATCCCACTCAGATTACTTATGATAGAGCTAGAAAGAAGCCATTTATTTGTGTTGGCAGTGATAACTGAAGACATATTGTCACACAGACTCAGCTTTCTCTCTGGGTCAATCATCTGAAATCCACAGGGAATTAAAACTTCATCCAACCAGAAAACTACAGAAATTACTATGTAGGCAAAAGGCTTAACTCATAAGCACCACTGACACTTCCTAGGACCAACAGAGGAACTAATTTTTAACAAGTTAATTGAGAGCAATATTGAGCTTAACCCTTCCTACATATTAAAGGCCTAAGGAAAGAGAACACATGGTCATTTCTTCCATTGTACCAGGACACATGCGTTCATAAATCTTGTTCTCCTGGAACACAAACTTCAGGAAACTATTTTTGATAGCTGATTACTAAAGGGAAGCTTGTTGAAGAAAAAGGCAAGGCAGGAGCCGTGCCTTATCTCTACTCAAAGGAAGACAGGTCTGTCTACACAAGGAAAGTATCAGGCTGGTCTACAGAAATAAATGTGTGTGCAAAATTATTACCTCAAAAACAGACATCCACTGAATGCATTGTGTATAGGAAATATAAGATCAACCATTTTCTATACAATACTTTTCCATAAGGAATTCTAATTATCTGGTATTTGCAGGGGCTACAGTGTCTATAAAGCAGAAATATTTCTTCTGACCCCACTTTCTTGACAAGCTGTCTTACACTGAGTGAAACAAAAGCCTCAAAGGATCAGCCACAAGGTTCAACTTCTCAAGGAAAGATTGGAAACAAAACGGGGATCTAAACAGCTTTATTCTTGCTGCGGAAACCACTGCAAAAGTAGGGTGCCAGAGAAGTTGTTTCCTAGGTAATCACCTGGAACAAGGCAGAGTTACTTGTATCTCACCAAACCTGGCACACACTGAAAATTTAAGGACAGATCTATTCACAGAAGATTAATGTCTACTTTGAAGAGCAGCTTGCCAAACCCTGTGGACCTGTTGTAAATAAGGCAAGTAATGAGACCATCCAGTATATGTATATTCAGTGTGCCTAATGAGACAGTGTTTAATCCAATTTAGATTGATGGGCTATATATGTTTTGAACAAGGTCGTTTTCTACTGTTGTCTCACACCATCTCCACCATCATGGAATGCAATTTATGCCCCAAACATTAGAAATCAGCATTTTGGGTTCATAAAGAAGATCGCATTTCCCACTAAATTCAGTACAACTTAATTCCCAGCATGCCCTCTGAAACTATATCTAACTGATCAAATCCTTAACGAAGACTTCTTGAGAGTGAATGTATATGTACCACTAGTATCAGTAACTTCAGCCACTGAAGTTTGTAAATAATTTTTTAATGATTTTTATTATATCAAAAGACTACTACTAGAACTCGGATTTTCCTTTAATTTACTGGTCCAAAAAAAAGTGTTACCCACAAAAATGTTTCAAAATTGTCAAAATTAAATGGTTGGCACTTTTAAATTTCTCTTTTCATACTCAAACTGACTTTTGTAGTGCAAAATACTTAATATTAAAAAAAGTTATAAAAATGTGTGAAATATAATGTTTTGATTAACCTATACTGAATATTTGCTGAGCTTCAAGCTGTTTAATTTTTCATCTAAGAATGAGGAAAAGTATTTGCAGTCATATTCATACAGGACAGAATTTTTTTTTCTAATTTATTGTGTTTCTCATGAGATACCAGCTGCAAAAATTTTCTGAGAATATGAGCCAAGATCATAAGCCGTGATCCACTAAGTATGAGAGAATGTCTGAAGAGACAATGGATGAGAGACAGGCAAGAAGGATCTCATGAAGCAGGCTAGAGTGTTTTGATTCTGTAGATGAACTCTTGTCAACTGCAAGTGTGTGCCTTTATTGATTTATAGTAGCTAAATAATCTAATGTCAGAGTAGTGATAAAAAAACCTGTTTTCCAAAATATCCACTTCAAATGAGCGCTGAATGGGATGATTAGTATGTAGAGGGAATAAATCTATATTGTTCTGTTCCCACCTAGGATTTTTACACAAACTTCCCTTGCCCCTTCAGGGTAGGAAGCTGGACCAGATTTCAGTTGATTTACTGCTATCCAAAAAATACAAGCATGCCATTCTGGTAAAGGAATCTGCCCATCTCTGCCCTCTTCATACACTTGAAAGATGCCACAAACTGCAACACGACAAGCATTGCAAACACAGCTGAGATAGCTGCCTAAATGCAGCCAATGTAGATTGTGCAAATGCCCATGTAGATGCAGCAAATGCCCATTCCAAATACATGGGAAATTTGAAGGTTAGATTGTAGTCATCAACATTAAAGACTATAATTAAACATGCTAACATGCCACAGCTTTAGGCACAAATCATGAGAATGACAGGGTTGACACAAGAATTGGGACTGTGATTGACTTCAGCATAGCTGTACCCCAGTGGCAACAGGTACAAAAGTGTTTTCATGGTGTGACTGTGGAAGTCTAAAAACAGGAAACAAAAACCTTTCAGTCATTAGGTTTTGCAGTAAGCTGCCTTGGTACATGCTGCCACGCTTCTGCCAGCTCCCTGATATAACTCATCATTACCAGGAAGGATTAACTGTATTAAAGACATCACTGGAGACACCTAAAAAGTCCCTTTTGGCCATTGACTTTACTAGTAGTGAAAGATTCTTTGAGGCTTTAAAAAAAAAAGCCAAAATAAACAAAAAAATTTTGAACAGATAACAGACATCCTGCTCCTCATTACTATATGTATGTTACCTAGAAGAGTACCTTGGGACATTTTCTGTCTTCCAGATGAAAAGATGTAATGAGTCCTTCCTGAGGAGCTCTCAATTAGTGCCTGCACTTCAAGAGTTTGTCATAACGTTCAACAAAGGACCTGGGCAAGGAGTCTGCTGTAGCTTCAGTGCCACTATGGTTTGAAAAATAATAATCTAGAATTTTAACAGCTTTATCCTGAACCTTACAATGACAGAAGCAGAAAGTCTTTGCTTTTGGCCATCAAACACCATTGGAAGGAGGGAAGAGAAAAATACAGATGGAAGGACATGACAAATTTCAAACCCAAAAGTGAGACTGACTCAATAAAATAAGGGTGATGTAACTAAAACTGTTGAAGCACTGTTCAGTAAAGGTCTTGCTGTGCAAAAATCACATAATTAAGTGTATACAAGTATGAAATATTATAGTTTTCAATTACTCTTCAGAGTTTGAGACTGTAAAAATTTAAAATACACATAACTTAGACAGAAAAGTGTCAGAATGGTACCTGCAAACCAACAAAGGATTTGACTGCATGGATATGTTGCTGAGATTGTAGAGGCATAGTATGAAACAACTGCAGTGTGAGTACAAAAGAAAGTTGAGGGGAAAAAAGAATTTCTTTTAAGTATATATATCCTAACTTCCAAAGGAAAGAAACAGCATTTACACTACCTTTGTTTCAAGGATAGGTTGTATATATATCAGGACTATATTGCCATAACATGTTATAATTTCTATTTTAAAATTACCCTGATTTATTTCCAAATAGTTGTGGAACTCCTAGAACTCCACATTAGGGACCAAAAATATGCATGATTTCATGATGAAAAATACCATTGTTTTTCATTAGAATATCTTCAAAGATTGACATTTCATTTTGATTAACTATATCATTCAATATAGTATGGTAACACACAGGTTAAGAGGACAGAATGGAAAACACATCATGTTGCTTCAATAATACAAAAACTTACTGGATGACAAAAATCTCCTTGCGTCTAAAGAAAAATGAAGAGTATCTGAAAGTAAAATCCATTAACACTTTAGTATATAAACACTTTAGTACTATTTTTATTCAGCTAACAATGTGGAAACAAGGTAATTTTGAAAATCCATCAAGATCATTTATCTGAGGCACAGTTACCACAGTTCACTGACAATGGTTCTGCCTTCAGAGGATGCTTTGCACTGTTATTAGCAGGTACTAAATTCTGCTCTCTGAACAAGTGCTCTGCACAGGACATACCCCAGCCGTTATGTCAATGAGTTCCAGATGATTCCCAGTATGTTTTCTCATCTGTTACAAGCAGCCATTCTTGTGTGCTCTATTTTGAACAGGTTTGTACATGCAATCAACTTAATCTGTACCACACACAGACATACACAAAAACCCCAGGTCAACAGCTACAACCTTTCATCTTCCAGCTATTCCTAGTCTGTAACAGTAGGATATTTGGCTACTAGGGCAGGACTATTTTAGGCTTCTCAACTTTAAGGAGACTGCCTACCACAGTGTTTCATCTGTGACACAGCAGGGAAAATACAGGCAGGTGAAGAATTTTCACCAAATATTTCTAACACAGTTGGATGTCACACATTATTGATAATCACCATTATATTTATTTGTTGAATAATATCAATATTTCTGTCAGTCAAAAAGCAGTTCTCCTTCTGATAAATATATGTGACAAGATTTCTTGTCAGATACAAAATATAAATTGCTGCATGCACCCTAAATGAGTTGATGTTAGGATAGCCAGTGTGCTGAGCTCCACAGAAACCTAGATGTTATGCCAATCCCTTTTTTAAAAAAAGAATAACGCTTTCAAAATGTCAATTAAACATTGACAGATTTGTTCTTGAGCTAGTTCATTTGTTCTTGAATTAGTTGACACAGACTTCTAGGAGTCTGGATTTTTCAGAAAACTTGTGCAAGTTTGCAGCCTACACGAAAAATTGGGTCATTAAAAAACTTCAGAAATTCTGCATGTTTTAAATACGTAGCCTTTCTTTAGCCAACACAATTAAAGAGTGATTTGCACTTAGATTTTTGTCTTGTTGTAAAGAGTTAAGATTAAGTGATTTTCTAAAAGCTAGTGAGAAGTGTCTTGAGGATGGAGGTCACTCTTTGAAAATGGATCTCAGTGACCTGTGTAAATAAGAACAGCACAAACACTTCCAAACAAGCAAAGGTCAGAAAGGGGTCATGGCTACAGACCCTTTGGACTACTGTTTTGCCTAAGGAGTATGCTTACCGTGTAAATCTCTCATCCTTCAGCTCCAGGTCTGCCACTGTGATCAGCTGATCCAGTTTGAATTTTGTGTCAATAATTTCAGCATCTCGTGGGGAGTATGTGCCTCCCTCTTTTTGCTTTTGCCGAATTCTAAATGGAAAATAATAGTGAAAAATACACATGCAAAAGATTTAAGGACACATAGGTCAATACTTTGATTTGACAGGCTGAAACTGAAAAATGATTGCCAGGAATCCTTCCTTGGCCTTTATTCTTGTCTGTCTTCTAACAGTGTAATTTAGTCAAATACTGAATTTATGTTGTCTGAAATTCAGAAGAAAGGATCTACATGATGTATTCTTTTAGTTTTTCTACAAAAATTCTTTGGTAATGCCTGAATAATGCAGCTAAGAACAGAACTGATGAATGAGCAAGCTAGCATCATGTGAGCAGTACACAGCTTGCTTCTTTACATGGACATTTTGTTCACTATTTGAATTAACACTCAATTTGTGTTCCCCATGTGCTACCTCAAACTACTTAACTTACAAATTTATTAGGAAGACAGAAAATGGAATTGAGAATATTTACTTCATACTCAGCTGTAGATAACTTTAGTGATCATGATAACTACGACCAGCTGACACTCTGATCTGTCAATAGAAAAGTGGCTCTAAAAGGTTAAGAAAGGCTACCCCTCTGATTTACCCTCTGGAGAAGTTGGATTTACTTCATCTATGGAGGTTACCCTCACTAGACTGAATTCTTTGTGAGTCTCTCCCTAAAGTTCTACATAAAAACAAACAAACAAACCCAACCAAAAATCAAGACATTTTGAAATTACAGATTAGTTCCACTTATAGGACTTTTTCAACACTTCTTTAAACCATTTTTGAGTGTTTTCAAACATGCTATGACAAGGATATATAAATCTCACCTTGCAAAAGCATATACTGCAGCCACCAAAAGAACAACTGAAAGTATACACAAAGTAACAGCGAGGACAACTTCTACAGATCTTCCAGTCAGTCCTTCACCTGCAACAGAAAGTGGAAAGCTAATATATCATAGATTTTTCAGAAATTTTAAATTTCTGACAGTATGAAATTAGGAAATAATGGAAGACAGACCCTTTTAGTCTTTGTGTAACTGCACCCATTTTATGTTTGTTGAAGAGCTGCTTCAGAAAGAAAAGTACAACAAAACCAGAAACACTTTATGTAAGGGTCCTAAGCATTCTGATCTATCCAATACATAATTGTAATACAGTTATATGTGCAGGTGTCGCCTTGTGTTTTTCAGTTTTACCTGCTAAACATATTAAGTCAATCTATACTGCAGTAACATCAGTCTGAACACTGGGCTGAGTTCAGCTTCTGCTTCAGTCTCTGTGCAGGACTGCTCCAGCTCCTCAGGTGGAAAAGGAAGAGCACAACCCTAGAGCAATGATACTTGCTGCTGCCACTCACAGACTCAAAGTAAAACATACTACTTTTAGAGGTGTTCTAAGGGTGCTGAAAGAACTGAACTAGTGACAAGATCTGAACTTTCTGGATTAATCTGCCTCACTGACCATTAATTCATGCTCCTGGTGTATGTGAGAATTGGTGATATTGTTAGGAATAACCACCAGTAGATCAAAAGTAATCATGAAGGCTTCTACGATAGAAAAGTAAAGGCGTTGGTATTATAATCAGTCCTTCCAGGTAAGAATGAACACTCAGTCAGAAACTGATAAACTATTTAGATTAGTGGTTTCTAGGCCTCTTTTTGAACTTATAATGCTAAATTTCTGGGACTCATTTAATTTCCCACCCTTCCTGTAATCCTGTACCTAAAACAAAACTTACCCTCTTTTTCTCTTAGACAACAGTGAAAATAAGAAAAGCAAGGGAATACTACCGCTGGTATTGCTCCCTTTTGTTGACATTCACCTCCACTTGCTGATCCACTCTAGAAAAACTTAGCTCCTGTTTGGCCTCAAGGAGAAGGAGAAAATGTACTGCTTCCTGCCATATGAAACTATTTCCCAGACAAGGGATGACATCCTCCCAAGGACACACTGGGAAACACCATAGTCTTGGCTTTGTGATTTTTGGATTTGAGAGTATATTGCAGATGATCTGGACTGATGTACACAGTCCAGGTGAGATTAAAATTCAAAATGATCCTGATTTATCTGAAGAAGTCACCTTAAAACAGTGGGATGAAATTTTGTAAGAACAAGGGCATGGTTCTACATGTAGGCAGGAATAATCAGCTACAATAATACAGCACAGGAAACAGTAGGCTAGGTAGAAATTTATCAGAAGTGTGAGATTATTGTAGACTGACATCAACATGAATAAGCAATATCAGGCCTGCATGAAGTGACAGACAACGGAATTCAGTATAGTTTGAAAACCACCTGAAAAAATCCTTCCACTAGTAAAATTTTAGATGAAACACTAAGGTAATAAAAAAAATAATCTTAGGTAAAGATAATAGAATAGAAAAGCAAGTACATACAAAAATGTTACGATGAGAAAATGAATGAAAAAATTCCTGCCACTCACTTTTCACTGTGATAGGGCAAGTATTAGCAATGTGAAAGAACAGTAGAATATCCAAAGAAACCTCTACAAAAGTTCTATCTATTTTGCACTGAGCAGTGAAGTCTCTGTTAAAATATACAATTAACGTTAATCCAAAAAGTGCAGATGGTATTAAACGAAACAGTGCTGCTATAATGCAAACCAAGAATTAAAAAACTATTTTCTCATGCTTCTTTACATACAACAGGGGAGGACTAAACATATCTCTGTAGACATGTCTATAGAGATAATCATGGGCATGGGAAAGGAGACAAAATAGACAATATCATGATGTATAATTCTAAAGTGCTGCACACAGTATATGACGATAACAGACTGCAATAATAAAATACCATAAGGTTGGTTTCTGTGCAAAACACAGTGTCAGGAAACCCAATTTTGATTATTTCCTGTTTAATCAGATTTATATTTAACATGGAAAAGGTACACTTACACAGGACTACCAGTTGCCCCACAATGATTTACTAAACTAGCCATCAGAGTTAAAAACAAGGTTGCAAGCTGCCTTAATGTATTACAAGTTTAAACAGTATTAACATTTACTGCTTCAGTGTTCCTTCACTGAAGCAGTATTTATCACTGCATCTTAATTATCTTATGGAAAAAGGGTGACCCTTTATTGTAGCATGGACATTAACTCTGCAATGAGAGTCATGGACCGAGAGGAAGAAACTCCACCTCTCCAACTCAAGAGGAAGGTTGTGGTACACCAAATATGATTGGGTGGGTGTGCCCTATTAAAATGTATCCTTTACCACAATTAAAAAACATTGCAGCTGTATATTCCCATAACTCCTGTTTCAGTGTTCCTCCCTAACAAAATTCCTATTATTTACAAGAGCATCTGAGATGTCTCACAAAAGAATTTTTCAAGGTTTTCCATATTTTTTCTGCTTCAAACACATAATACTAAATTGTACTGAAAGGTTAACGAGCTGATTTTCCAGATCAAAGATGTTTTATATCAGTAGATTTAGAAACCAGGATAATGTAGGGCTTTTGAACTGTTATGAATACCTCTGACAGAATTCAGATTAAGGTTTTAGTTAATAAAATGAAAGTGTAATGTTGGAAACCCACAAATTTCAGAGATTATTACTAAAGAAGCTAAGTGATTTAAAATCAAATTGCAATTTGGATTTCAGGCACTAGAAGTTTCTCCTGGAGAGCAGTTGATATTGTGAGTGCAGTAGAAGTAATTGGGTTGGAAAGATTTATAAAAGCTGACCTTTTGGCATATTTTCTGAGTTATATTTCTAGAGCAAGCAGAATGTTCCTATAACTAAGCATGTTCTATAAGGAAACTCTTGGGCAAGGTTCCTCCTGCAATGTGTCTCAAGAGAGTGCTCTATCTTCAGGACTAGTCAACTGCAGTACCTAAATCACTTGTGATGTATCAATTTGATGTTGATTTCCGAGTACTTGTAAGAAAGCATGCAAAGAGCTTTTGATTATCTGTTCAACATAAAATGGAATTGGTCTGAAATTTAGAAGCTCTGAAATTTAGAAGCTAAGACCAGACAAAAGTATGCTGTAGTCTGGCCTTAAAAAGCAGTGCTTGATGTTAAAGTTCAGCACAGAAGGCATTGGATGGGATGAGGAGACATGGATACCTGAGGAATTTATCCCTGTTTTGGCTTTTTCCCTATTACATTTTATTCAGCATACAAACAGCTCTTACTTATTTGTTGTGTACAAGGTAGCAAATGTCACAAGCTTTCAGTAACAATACATAAGTCAATGAATTACACTATCTGCCTGCCACTAAGTATTGCAGATTTTTCTTTTAGAAAGGAGAAAATTGCCCAGAAGACTAGATACAGTTGGACTCATTTCCAGATTTATTTTTTTTTCCCTGATTGGACATACTGTATTTCCCATACTGGGAAAAATATTTGCTTCATTTGCTAAAACCTTTAAAACTCAGAACATATAAAGACAACTTTTATGTTGCACTTTCCATAGCATTCTGGGCTGGAGAAATAGTGCCAGATAATTTCAGAATACTCAGGTAGTGAATTAGCATTTCAGGGTCTTCAGTATCAGATCGTGTAACAAATCCCTAAAATGGATTAGATGAATAAGCGAGGTCATATCACAGAAGAAGAATGCCAAATGAAAAATATGTGCCCACTAAAATTCTTCTGGGTACTCATCCAGTTGTCTTGATATCCATTTTCAGAAAGTCAAGGCTAAAGCTTAGCTAAGTAAGTGTTCGACTTACAAATGTATTAAAAGAATTTACAGTCTTATTGCAATCTGCTACAAGAGATGTCATTCCCAATTTTGGGAGTATATCAACATAGCCATGAAGGATTTATGTTTGATTTCAGACCAAATAACTGCTGGCCTATTGGCTAGTGACTTTAGAACCTGATGGATTCTATTAGACAATATTAATTTATTAATTAATGTGGAGCTTTGTCTATATCTAAAGGATGAAGGGGCTAAAGGGTCATGCCCTCAGATGACCTGCCATTAAGCTCACTGGAATATAATCATAGAATGATTTAGGTTGGAAAAGACTTTTAAGACCATCAAGTCCTACTGCTAACCCAGCACTGCCAAGACCACCACTAAAGCCTGTCCCTAAGTGCCACATCTACACATCTTTTAAATGTGTAGATGTGTAGTCCAGGGATGGTGACTACCACTTTCCTGGGCAGCTTGGTCAAATGCTTAACACTTTTTCCATGGAGAAATTTTTTCTTATATCTATCTAAACATCCCCTATCACATTTCCTCTTGTCCTATTGATTGTTACCTGGGAGAAGATACTGACACCCATCTAGTCACAACTCTCTTTCGGATATACAGTGATAAGATCTCTCCTGAGCTTCCTTTTCTCTAGACTAAAAGACCCCAGCTTCCTCAGTTGCTCCTCACAGGACCTGTGCTCCAGATGCTTCATCAGCTTCATTGCCTTTCCCTGGACACCCTCCAGCACCTCAATGTTTTTGTACTGAAGAGCCCAGAACTGGACACAGGACTCAAGGTGTGGCCTCAGCAGTGCCAAGTACAAGGGGACAATCCCTGCCCTGCTCCTGCTGGCCACACTGTTGCCATTGGCCTTCTTGGCCACCGGGGCACAGCTGGCTCATGTTCAGCCACTGTCACCAGCATCCCCAGCTACTTCATCCCTTGGGCATTTTCCAGCCACTCTGTCCCCAGCCTGTAGCACTGCACGGGGTTGTTGTGACCCAAGTGTAGGACCAGCACTTGGCCTTACTGAACCTCATCCACTTGGCCTTGGCCCATCGATCCAGGCTGTCCAGATCCCTCTGCAGAGCTTCCTGCCCTCCAGCAGATCAACACTCCTGCCAAACTTGGTGTTACCTGCAAACTGATTGAGGGTGCCCTAGATCCTCTCAGCCAGGTCATCAACAGGGACATTAAACAGGACTGCCCAAATAGTGAGCCCTGAGGAACTCCACTAGGGAGCAGCTGCCAACTGGATGGAACTCCACCATTTAACAACCATTCTTTGGGCCCAGCCACCCAGCCAATTTGTCATGCAGCCAAGAGTATCCAGTACTAGTTCTACATCCAACAAAAAAGTAAACAGCACAAACAGAATAGCTACTGACAGTTTGCCAAACAAGATGAACTATCCTGGCAACATTTTTATTGGCATAATTAAATCTCTGCAAACAAACATTGTCAATACCACCTCTTCATTTAACAGTCCAGGCTGATGAAGAATCTCTTGACAACCTCAGAAGGACATACAAGACAATGGATATGTTTCTTCAGCCATTCTAGTAATACTACAACCAACAAACAGAGAGATTATTGACTGCATGGAAACCACTGTACTAAAAAGAAACTTGGGATTGTGTAGACTGTTTAGAAATTGGGAAATACTTTAGCAAAGTACAGTCTTCTTACCCAATGTTTTGACAGGGTCAGAATAGTCAGAATCTGTAAACTGTCCTTTAATGTTAGTTGCTCTGAACTTAAATCTGTGAAAGAAAACCAGGAAAACAAATGAAATAAAGTTTATATGCATTTTCTTAAATATGTTTTCACTTACAAACTAAAAATAAGTTTAGTATAACATAATTTAAAATCATTATTCACCTACAAAAGTGATATTATGACAGACATCAAGAACTCAGCATCAAAATCTTAAATGTATAAAAAACCCTGATGTGAATTACTTTTCTTGAATTTGGATTTATTTAATTTAAGAACTCAGTAAGCATCTTCTTTAACTTGAAAAATTTTGTAAAAAAATTGTCTCCCATATCTATGCTCAGCCAAAAAAATTAAAATCAGACACTATGATGATCAGTTCAATCTCCTCCTTTTCTAATTTCACTATACGTTTTGAGTGTTTGCATAAATCTATCTTGACTTTAATCTTTCTCTTGGACAAATATGGAGATAAATGTACTTACAGGTACTGCTTTCTTGGTTTCAGTGGGCCATTACATATTTTGTCTTGACTACCTGGTATCAGACACGTAGTATCAGCACCTATTACATATATCTCTTCTTTTCCACTCAGATCTTTTCCTTCTATGCATGGTGGGTTTGGAAAGCCTTCATTTGTAAAATATGGCCTTGGTCTGTTGAAGTAGGCATCATGCCACTTAGTAACATTCCCATCATGCTGAGCTATTGTCAAGAAAAGAAATAATAGATACAATTTACATTCCAACCAGACTGCAATTAAAGAAGTTACATAGGAAATTATTTTTTAAGAGCTTAGCATGCTATTGGTGCAATTTACACAAATAAGCCTGTAACTGAATTTCCACTTACACCCAAATTTCCTTACTATCCACATTATCCATGTTTTGTTAACTCAGAGTAAGCCAATTAAATCACATCTAGAGAATTTGAGGGGCAATTTCACACAGCAGTTCTGCCTGTAGAGTATATTACTTGCACAAGACACTTGACTTTGAAACAGAGCATAGCTAGCTAGCAAAGCCAGCAAAAACTCTTTAGTCTGAATACAGTAAGGATTGTTTCATAAATGAAATTATTAGATTTCCAAACATGCATGGTACCCAGCAGCTCATGAGAAAAATCTTTACAATGTTGCTTAGCATGGTGTTTGTTTATGTTTCAGTTCAATAGAATCATCAAAGCAATGGCTATGAAGTAAATGTCATTAGGATTAGTGCTAAAATGCAAAATTCAGCAAAAGGTGAGACACTTAAGGTGAGTTCACTTAATGTGCATACTTACTTCTATACTTTGAAACCAAGTAAAATAAGGTATTTAAATACCTGGAGTCTGTGCTTCTTAGGTAAAGTAAGCCTGACCATATGATGTCCTATCATAAAACTCCCACTCACATTGGTAAGCAATTACTCCAAAGGTTTCACAGAGCTGTTCATACAACTAAATGTTCATCAGTCCGTACAAGGAAATAAACATTCTTACCCACAGTCTACAGAAGAGATTTATATAACTCCTGCTGCCCCCGTAATGAGATGGAAATATCAACTGCACATGGCTGCATTCTCTTACAGGCAACACTAATAGCAACAGAAGAATAACCTTGCCAAACCCCCAAAGTTTCACCTTTATTTATACTCACAAATGTCAAATGTTGGGGTGTTTTCCAAGGACGCAGAAAATAAAGAACTATAGTGATAAAATTAAGGATAATACCGGTGCGTTCAAGCAGCATGGAAGACACTTCACTGAAAAGCATTCCCAGAATCCAGTACCCAGCCCACAGCTATTGTGCGCCCTTAGGGCTGTTGCCATAGCAGAAGTGACTTTGTTGTCTGTCTCCTAAAATGAAATTGCTGAAACCCAAGAAAACCCAAATGAAAAGGACACACAGCCTGAACTTGAAAACAGTTTCCAAGGGAACTTGTTAAATTTTACCTCCAGCTTCCGCAACAAGAACTTGTATCTTCTTGATAGGGCCATGATCATCACTGTAATAACATACTGGCATTCTGATTGTAATTGTTGTAGCAGTGACGAGTATTGCTCCATTGGTATCATAAACTGGTGCTGGTTTCTTTTTGGGCCTTGGCGGTTCTGTTTTTGAGCAAGGATATACCACAGAGTTCTGTTTTACCATATTTTCACTGCAGGTACATTGTTCAGGCACACAACTGAGTTATACAAAAAAAACTCCAGCATATTTTCAGGGATGATTCAATGTTCTACTTATTGCCTTAAGCCTCTAAAAACTATATTCTGATAAATGCCTACATATATCATTTTCAAATAAAGGAAAAACAATAAAAAGAGTGAGTTTTAATTTTGCAATTCATATCAATCAATGACTTTGTGTATTTCAACAACTGTGATACTGCATACTTAGCTATTCCTATGTCATATTCTAAAAGCTGTTTGCTAATGGCAACTAAAACAGTGAACTTGATATGATTACCTCAGTGAGTCTGTATGTGCTTACAGGATGATTCTGACACAAATAGCAAATTATCAGCAAACTGAACACTACAGTTCAAGGAGATCAATGATACATTGCTGTTCCTACATTACTTGGCCTCTAAATAATACCTCAAGGCACACAGCTGTGTACAAACAGAAATTTCTTCAGAATTTATAGAGATTTTAGATACAGCATACTTTATGGGACATACCTTTGATATCCATGGTTATTTTCAATTGAATTTTTGGCCCTGCACCAGCACCATTAATTGCATACACCTTAAAAAAACCAAAGATTTGTTTTAATGAGTATTGTAATAGCTTCCTATTGGCCAGTCCTGAATATGTCTGTAGCAACAAAACACTTCTTTTGTCATTCACACCAGGCTAGAACTTGCTTTATATGGCTTTGAAATGGTAAGTGTGGTAAAACTTCATTGCTTATAATTTAGGTCTTAAAAAAGCAGTAAACAAGCTCACTTAAAGAATGATCTTTTCTCCTCTCATGTCCCAGACTCTGACTATTTGAAAGTACTTCTTGCACATACTTCTAGCAAGTTCCCTTCGCAGAACTGGACCTTTCATGTCCAGTGAGCAATGCCAGTACTGGAATTAGGAGAGAAATTTAGTCTTGTGCTTGTTACTATGTGTCACAAATTGCTTTGCTAAGCACATGAGCTGATCATCCAGACTAGTGATACACTGTGCTCCCACTCACTCTATCCTGTTCACTGCTCCCCTTGTTCCTCAGACTTGCCTCCCTTTGCACCCCAGCTAACATTCTTGGCATGAAAATCCCATATTCAGCCAAAGTTTAAAACTAATCTCATACTTTTATCAAAGAAAAAAAATACCCCCTGCCCAATGCATCAGTTCTTACGCTGACATTATAGGTATGTCCTCCTTTTAGTCCTTCTATCATGGCAGTGACTGACTGATCTTTTTTTTCAATGACACTAAGGTTGTGGATCTGGATGGCAGCAGGGTCATCTTCATTGTAAACCATTGCTTGGTACACTTGAATATTTCCATTTGGTTCAGATGGTGGCACAAATGTTACTTGGAATTTTGTTACTTCATCTGGTATCTTCTGAAAAGTTATGTTGTTAGGTGGGTCTTCAGGCACTGAAATAAATATTTCAATGACCCATTTGATCAGTTTACTACTACTACTATTAGAGTAAAATCTGAAAAATTAAAATTATATTTTTTATCTCAGTATTATTTCACTGATATTTTCTGCTTTTTAGTAAGAATTCTCAAATACTTATTGCATATGCAAATATTCATAAACACAATAAAAAGTCAAATATCTACTGAAATCCTTTTCTTAATGATGGGACTGAATGCGACAAACTTTTAAAATTATTAGATAACACTCAGTAGTCTCTACTCAGAATTTTTTTTGTGTTTATCTACTCCAAAAGCCTGGAAGTGTCATTATACCTTGAAACACAACTGGGGTAGACAAATCCTTGCACAGGTTGACAAGCAAGAAGCAAGAGTCAGTGAGTATTTCTTTTTGAAAACAGAGGAGTATTCCTCTGTTAACAGCATGCTTCCTCCCAACATATAAACAAGCCACTGTGCTCCTAAGAGTCTCTGCTTATCACAATTAAATCTTTAAGAAATTTTTTTCCACTAACTGATGCCCAGACACGAGCACAACATGCATTTTTCCTGGAGGCAGTTTCTTGTCAAACGCCGATTCCAGTAGCTTATTCTCAAGACAGCAAAGGTATAAATCATCTTCCCAATGTCCCTATCTGAAGGGAAAGGCTGTAACATTCTTTCCAGGCAGCTAAATATTTATTGCTCTACCTGAGCAGACAAGTATGTAGCGTGACCTCTAAATAGTGAAATCAAACGATGGAAGGTAAACACATTCCCTCAGCCAAGGATTTAGATGCAGTTGTCCTATTTCCCAGGATTTTTTATACCATACCATAACAAATGCTTACTGAGGCTTCTCTGGAGTAAGTCTGTGTCAACTGGTTCTAACTAAGCCATAAGCTAAGCTGTACATACCAGACGAAACAAGATGAGATGGAAAAAAAATAATTGTACCTCTCTAAAGTTACTGCACCTCTAATATATCACATATTTACATAAGGAAAAGGGCTACCAGAAAAGGTACCACAGAATAGCTACCACAGCTACCATACAGTTTAATCTTTCCACCACAAAAGAGCATCTCATCTTCCAGGGATAGAAATAAGTAATGAAATCCTTAGAATTTGACTTATTTAAAGCATTGGAGATACATATACATTTATAAATACACATATATATATAATGTATCATATCAATAGGGACCTTAGATTTTCATACATTGAAGGAAAGAGAAATGATAAATAAAGTTGCTGTGTAGTACATTTGAATCTGACATTAACTTTAGTATGTAACTAAAAGTTGTTCTGCAGCAGACCTCACTAGAGATAAGGTAATTATGTTTTATACATAGGTGATAATTAGGTTGAATGAAACAGAACTTTCAAACCTCTTGAGAAAATATTTTTATTTTTTTGCTTGTTTGTTTAAACAATGGAAAACAATTCAAAACCAGCAAAGACAGTAGACAGAGCATAACCATGATCTATGTATGTAAAGTTAGGACTATATTTTCCCCATGTACATATTTATGTTTTTGTACTATTTATAGTTTTCTGAGATATGCAAATGCTATCTACTTTTCTGTAACATCTCATCTCTCAGTTTTACTTCTCTGACTAACTTAACAGCAACATCCACTTCTGTCACCTTAATATCTAGCTCATTCTCCAGATTGTTTAGAATCTGTGGAACAGCTGACTCAAGCAGAGTTTCCTATGGGCCTTCACTAGCAACTTCCTCCCACTGAGAATACACAGATAATGTCCTCAGGTTTGCACAGATACCATTTATAAAGGTAGGATTTGCTTCATTTAATTTTTTAATTTTAGATTTTGCACTAAAACCAAGGACGTTGTAGAGAGTTTTCTGTAGTCTCTTAACAGGTACCTCCACAAGAGAGTCATCCCTGCCTAAGACACGTATCTCATATATATGTGCTAATGTATAGATAGAATCTCTCTTCATTGGCTATGGAAGTAATCTAGTTGGCTGTGTTCCACATATCCAAATTTTACATGGAGCAAGGTGGCATCCCAGCATAACTAAAGGTAAATCTTAGTATTTACAACCATCCCCTTTTTGTTGTCTGACACCCTTTTAATCATTAAAGAAAAAATATCATGAGGAAAAATCTCTATTAAAAGCCCACTTTGTGTTTAAAGTTCTCAATGCATTTGTCAAATTAAAGAAAAACTGTGAATTTTGATCTGTATAAAGTGGAAAAAAAATACAAACCTGCTTCAAAAGTGGAGACAATTACTGGGGAACTAGCCTTGCCTTCTAGCAGTGCAGCATTAACATCCCCTGTAAAGGCAATGATCACTACGGAATACCTTGTAAATGCTTTCAAATCAGAAATTTCTAAGACTTTATCCTCCTCATTTGTCTTCAAAAACTGAGCTTTATAGTTGTCATTATCCACCTGTAAAAAAATAATAAAATAAAAAGAAGTTGTTACAAGGCTTGAAACAGCAAAAGCAGGAAATTATTATTTGAACATCTTATTTAACTTTTATTCTTCCACTTTCCTAAATAGTTTTATAAAAGGGTTCACAAGAAGTCTTAAGATACCAAGAGTATAAAGCTGTGCTGGGAATTCACTCCCGTCTAACCCATGTGCTGCCTTTCTGGCGCTTCATGTAGTATGTGATTAAGGGAATGGCTTCTTGGTTGGTGCTGTCTCCCACCAAGCAAATGTGAAACAATTTGGAGACACTGGGCCAGGGCAATTATAAAGACCTGAAATAGGCATCAAACTAGGCAAAGATCCAGAAGATGAGCAGCTATATAGCAGAAGATTGTTTGGAATACAATCAGAAAGTTGGGCAGCAATATATAATGTTGATACAACAGCAGAAAGTGCAATTCTATGGATATATTAATAGAAGCTCTTTTTTATGAGAGAATTTGGAAGGATTAATTATCCCACTCAGAAAGCTGGAAAGCTTTAAGGTTCAATCATAAAAAGGGAGGCTTATAGGAGATCTAGTAATAACTTTAAAATATGAAAAAGAATGTTAATAAATTGAAGACAACCCACTGTTTGCAGTGTTCCCAAAAATACAAATAGAAATTTTACTTACACAGAAACCAGTTAGAATTAAAAATTGCACAATCTGCAATGACATACCTAAAAACATAACTAAAACCATGACTAATGATTTAGTTATAAACTAAAACAATCTATTGAGGGTGGCTGAACAATTTTCATCACTGGATATTATATGAAAAAGAAAATGAATAATTTTTGAGGAATACTTTAGGTACACCTGTCTCTGTGTTAGAGCAAGCTCCGGGTTGGATTGTGGCTACATTGTGGATACCTCTCATCCTTACATCTCAAATAATCTGTAGTTCTGCAGAAGAATCTCCAGTTTTGGACTTTATATCCAATTAATAATTTCTAATGTTAGCTTCAAAAAGCAGAAAAAGGAAAAAAAAAGGGGTGCTTTTCTGGTGTTTCAAGTACCATTTACAAAATTGTATTTATGTATATTCCCACTGCTTCAGTTAATAATGTTTTTATTATTGTTTCTTTAGTGTAATTTGAAAAGAGAATTAGGTAGCTGTACAGTAGTTTTCCTACTGAAAAAAAATCTGTATTAAATGCAGCTGATAAAACATTAGAATAGCTGAAGCATACCATTTATTTGACAGATAGGCATATGTCCCCACTGAGAATTAACCTGAACTAAACTTTCTGATGAATTAAACAGACCTGAGATGGCCATTAAGAACTGAAACATTTTCTTTTCCTGACTATCAAAAATCTGGCATATAAATATTTATCCAACAGCTCAAGTACAATCATAGCACTACATCATTAAATGTATTTCTATTCTTTATGAAGTTTAATGGTTAAGTTCCATTTTCCTTACCCATTTCCAGGAATATTTTATTCAGAAGTATTTCTAATTATAGTAGACAGTAAGACAAACTAAAACATGACTTGGAGAAAAAATAATGGTGTAATTTTTAGCTTTTCTGATCCTTAAAACTGCAAGGCACATCCTAGTAATTTAAGCAGACTCCTAATACATTCAGTTATGAATACTAATTATTAATTTTTAGTATATCATAGAGGAGAAACCAGAATTATTCTGTTTGATGATGCTATCTTTATAAATATTTAAAGATACTCAGTTGAGAATAAAAATGAGTAAAGTTATACAAACTGAAAGTTTATGGAATTTGGAGTCTTCATGAAAATTCCCCACTGGGACAATAAAATATATACTAAAAATTTCACTGAAAAAGATTGTGACAGCTTTATTGGTTTTTAAGAGGGAATAGATTTGTCTACTAAAGTTCTACAGAACTGGCACCTGTAGTTACTGCTCATTAGACAGACAACATCTAATTACAAGGAGTAATAAAACATAAAGCTGGTAATCTGAAGTATACTTGGAAAAAAAAACCCCAAAACCTCACTTTGTAAAAACAAAACTAATCCTCCAAACTGAAGATTTAAAATAGTTTTTAAATTCCTTTCAAATGCTGGTAAGTTTTATTATAACATATTTATAAGGTATTTATGATATTTTCAAAGTCTAGATTGAGATTATATAATTTATAACTTTGAAATTATCAGAAAGAGAGGAAATTGTTTCAATGAAAATTGATAAAATATTAAATCCCCAAAAATCAAGCTTTGAAAACTGGATTTTTACATTTTATAAAAACCATGAAATGTTTTCCTGCTGATGCACTAAAATGGTATTTAGTCAAACTTGACAGGAATTTTTCACAAGGAAGAAGTTTTCTCTAACTTTGTTAGAGTGGAAATAAAACTCGCTGTGTAGTTTTCAGTGACCTACCCATTGAGCCAAGCAATCACCCCTGTAAGTCCTGCCCTTGTACATCCTTCATTCTGCCATTCTAGTGCTGCAGTAAGAACATTCAGAACTGAGCAGATTTCACTCTACATGCTGTTCAATGAATTTAGAGGAAGAGAAAATTACAGGACTACACATTACTCTCCCTAGTAACTTTTCTGAGTGGCTTAAAAATACTTGGTATTTTTTTACTGATCTCCTTAGACATTTTGATTGCAGAAATATCTCAGCATTAATATATTAACAGATCTGTAATTCTTATTACAGATTCAGGAAAATTAAATATACACACATAGTCTTGCTCTCTTCTCAGAAAATTTTCTGTTTAAAGGCCTTAATTAGTTTGAAGTAGGCTTTAATTTTTTTCCTACCATTTAACAGACTGATTCAAAATTTTTGGAACTGCAAACAGCAACTTCTCCTAGGTAATGTCTGGTAAACTACTTCCTATTTTCACTTATAGCCCTGTCTGTATAATTCCTGGCAGAACATGGGACCTATATCCTACATCTCATGTGCTTGAAGTCAGAAAGATGCCTATCTTGCCACACGACAGGAAATGGGTTTATTAATGGTGGTTTTAAGGAGTTTTGTAAGTGCAGTAGAGGATGAAAAGGGAAAAGCCACTGGAGTTTTTCTCTTATGTCAGCTTTTTTTTGGTTATAAAGATCAAGCAGAAAGAAGTGTTATTACTGTGCTACCAAAATACAGCTGATCTGATGGACAGAGCACCAAGTGCAAAGTGGGAAATCTAGTTCAACTTTAAAGTTTGCCCTCTGGTGCCGTGTAACTTTGTACAAGTCATTTCCTTTTGCTAGGCTCTCCACTTTGGTTTGTAAAATCACTGCGATGAACCTGTCCTTCCTTTGAAGAAGAAAAAGTCATTATGGTTAAAAAGGGATCCATTTCCACAAAGCTCAACTACTGTTTTCCTGTGTATATTTATAGATACACTTTTTTTTCCCTCCAAGACCTCTTATTAGCGCATGCTTTTTAATATGAAGCAATTAATTTATCTCCCATTAATAAACTAATAAATGCACAATTAAGTCTTATGTGGAATTATGTGGGAATAGACACAATTATATGGTTTTCAATCCAGTTATGTCGTTCCTGCAATTTCTATAAGAACATCTGCTGTGGTATTGATATCCCCAAACATCTGTATAACCACTAAGAGTAAAACAGAGTTGTCTTACTGAGGTAACATGTATGAGGTAGCTCATTGGTCCAGTAATGATGGCAGGTTCACTCCAGCTGACATTAATACTGTGAGGAGATGTAGCTAAAACAGTCACATTTTCTGGAGGACCATCTGGGGCTGTGGAAAAAAATGTGCATGTGAATCATGGCCAAGGAAGTGCACAAAAAATAACCCAGTATAATTTTAATGGCCAGTAGAGATTTGAAAATAAAACTTTGTCACACAATTAAGATTACACACTACTTAAATAACTATAATTTTTCTCTTTTTTTCATATGTAAGTCACACCATGTGATTTAGAAATACATCTTTCATTGCAACCACAATTTTTCTAGAGTATGGACTGCCTATGACTTCATCTTAAATTGAGATTATAGGATTATTTAATTACAAGCTCTTTATAAGTATTTCACATGGCACAAGCAAAATATATGCAAATATTTATACAAATAGACAGACATAGTATATTTGTTTATGTCAAATGAATCATTCAAAGAACAAAAAATTGTGAAAAGGCATCATATTCTACATGCTAGAAAAAAATTCCAGCAGTATCAGAAAGTACAAGTAGAAATAATTTTTTACATTTCCTTTCAATTTATTCTTAACATGTTGAGAAACTACAGAAAACCCAAACCAAAGAAGTGGTAAGAATTGAAAGAGGGAAGAATGTTCACATTAAGACATGAGATTTCTCTAAAATTTCCATTTGTTGAGGTGATATGTGAATTAATAAAAAACTAATGAAACCATAATAACAACTCAGCAATTCTCAGTAAATGGTATTATTTTTTCATAATAACCATTTAAATTTCAGGAAAATAAAATTTGGAATAGAATGACAACAGATATGTAGATAATCACAGAACTTGGCTCCAGGGTGCCTTGTTTTAGGATCTGCTACAGAAAAAAAGACAACTGTAGTAAGTATCACTGAATAGCCTGTCAAAAAACAACAGCATATTTGTACATATTTCCAGAACTTGACTTCATGGTGCCTTCTTTTCAACCTACCACAAAAATATACATATCAGTTACCAGTGTAGTACAAAAAATTACTAAAGCCACCCATGCTAATCAGGAGATGCAGTCTCTTTTCTCAAACAAGATTAACATATGAATACGTAGTTTGCCACCATTAATCATTAGGTAAGAGGGCTAAATGAGGAAAAAAATTGGAGGGTATACAAAGCTACTTAGTTCTTCAGGAAGAACACAGGGTAGGAAAAGGAAAAGAACACAGAAAGAAGTATGTGGCTGTTGCAGTTACACGTTAAAGATTAATGAGGAAAATAATAAAATTCTGTACTGTGGAGGTGAAAATTTGGCACCATCATTGCAGAACAAAACAGAAATATTTGGGATTAGATAAGGTGCTATGATGAGTTTAGGGTGTTGGATATAGGAATTAGATTCCTGTGCTGGGATTAGCAGGAATATACAAGACTTTATAGGCAGGATCAAATTCAACCATTGGAAGCAGTCCCCAAAAATATTGAATAGCATGGAACAACTGAAGAGCGTAACTGAATGAACTGTGAGTGCACATGAGGGCTGATAAAAAAAGAGAGGGCTCAGAGAAGGCTGGCTGTCAAGTGGGAAGCTATAACAGATAAAACAAGATACAAGGGCAAGCAAGTTCCCCGAAAATTAGAATAAGCAAAATTTTATTTTTTCAGGTAATGCATGTCAGGGTTTTTACCAAACAGTATCTTTCAGTGTGAACAATGATTCCAGTAACTATGGCAATAAATATCATATTGGCTTTACTGCAAAATGAAATTTCTGAAAAACAGTATAAAATTATATATGTATAGCTTCTTGAGCCTTAGTTTTCAAACCAACCAAGTTTCCAAAGAAAATTTTCCATTGTTTTCTTATAGAAATAATGGACACTGCAGTTATGCATTAGATGGCGTATAATAATTTTAAAGCATAATCTAATCTACAAATTATCCAGTCTGCAGTTACTTGCATGGTTGATTTCCATATGCAGTTTATACTTGATGTATTTGTAGATATTTGCAAGAAAATTCTGATGGAGTATGCTATATTTAAGTTACTTATCTAAAGTACGTCTGAACATTAATACCTGGTTTATTTTCATTATGAAAAGTAAAATATCAGACATTAACCAAATCATAATGAAATGTAGGAATATTTTCTGAAATATCATATATCATTGGGGAGAAAATCACAAAATAGAAGGTATCTGACATCTCTCATGTCTTACAAAAAACATATTTTTTAAAACTATGTTTGATTCAGTGGATAACTGCCTCATTCTGATTTAGGTTTGTTTTTGAAATGAATCTGGTCAATATGAAGCCATGATATCACTACCCCCTTTCTCTTATAAATCACAGCAATTTACTCTGGAGAAACGACCTAGTCTTATTCTCTCATTCCCCCATAATCCAATCACTTCCTCTCATAAGCACTTTTCTCCTGGTTTTCACAATAATGCATTTTCTGTAACTAATAACCATCATTTCCTGATTATCATGCTTCTATCCTTGCACAGGAATGTGGGTCTTATGGAGGTCAGGGTCATCTTTCCCATCCATCTGTGTCCTGATGCTAAGGCAGCAGTTAAGTGAGTTAGTTTGAAGATAAGTCTGAGTAGCCCATCATTTTGTATAATCCTCAAAAATAAGACTGAATACTCTAGTTTTCTAACAGAAATTCATACTTGCCAGCTTGGTTAGGATCAGCTCCTTTTTTCCCTTTCCATGCAAAAATTAAGTGTGTGCTTCAGTTATTTAATTTTTAATCATCTAGGTTATTTTTATATAATTTTAAACAGTTATATCTTATATTAGTCCATAATTATTTTCAAATGTTTGCTTTTGGAAACTTAACAAACAATGAAAAACAAGTTCTCCCAGGCAAACCATTCCAGAACAAAGAACACATAACTAGATATGAAATCTCATTACTTTTCATCACACAGAAACATTTCTTTAATGGTACCAAGCAACTGGGTATCAGCAGGGATTGGAAGGAAGGCGCTGAAAAGAGAAGCATAACCCTCTGCCCCATGCTTCCACGTCCTACCCTTATGGGACATTTGAACATCTGGGATTTTCCTTTGTACCTCAGTATATCCTGGCATTAGGAGACTTGGCAGTTTACCAAAAAGCACTGCATTGTGTAACTGTATGAGATCCAAAATGAGGTCAGTGATCTCACTGTCATTTATTTTCCATCTAACACTGACCCTCCACGATTATTTTTCTCTCAGAAAACCTAAGTTCAACCTTATTCTCCTCATAAATGTAATAGTGAAACTTGGGGTGAGTGCAGGTGTGAGGGAACAAAGTTTTAATAGCTAATAAAACATTTCTTGGCCTTTCCCTTACTGTGATACAACACTGTGATCTTCTGTGCTGTAACTATATAAATCTAAGTTATGATGAAAATACTTAATTTTGTAGAATAGATTTGGCTCTTGGGCAATCAATCAGCTAAGTAATAATGGTGCCATCACACTGCTTTACAAGAGAGTAAGACAATTCCTGTGAGGATAATCTGCAATACAGAAGGTTGAATAGTTTATCTGTGTGATGTGAGAACTGGGCTGTACTAACAATCCATGTTATTTTCATGGAGTAACTCTATAAGCACTCTCAGTACAGAACACTGCCATAATTTTTGTTTGAAACTTGCAAATGGGTTAAAGAATCTTGAAAATAATTCCTATAGCCTTACATTTGTCTTCATAATGAACAACAAATAAACCAGCTAAGATGTGCTGGTTTAGCACAGATGGTGGAGTGCAATAGGTGAATTCCTTTAAACTGACAACCAAAATAGCCAATTGCATGTAAGGATCCACCTCTGGGAAACACACAGCCTTAAAAGTTAGAAGGAAAGCTGGTGAGGAGGGGAGCTCCTGCGGAGGAGGGGCCAGGACAGCCGGGCCTGCCTAGGCCCGGGCCTTCATGGGAGGCCCGCCTGGCCCGGGGGAGGGGATGACATGCCCCCATCCCAGCCCAGATCAGTTTTTAGCAGCTAAAAAACCCCCTGCTGCTCCCCCATAAGAGAGGAGCTGGCCCAAAACCTGGCTGTGGGCCTGAGCCCTTTCCCCAGCAGGGGGAAGGGAGCCTGCAGCCTACAGCTGCTCTGAGCTGAGCCCACCCTAAATAAAACCAAAAAGTAAAAGCAAAAACCTTCCATCAACCGCGCGGCCTGAGTTTTCCCCCATTCCTGCAGCTTTTTGAAATCCTAATTGCCGCCCAGCAAAAATCATGTAACCACTGCAGGCCTAGACACTTTAACTCTTTTTCTGCCTTATTCACTGACTAGTCAGAATTATTAGGTATTTCTGCTTTAGCACAACAATCAAATCCTCAGAACTTGTAAAAACCATTTAGGATTTCTTTTATGTAATTTTTGCTGCTTTTGAAGTTTATTCTCTTTATATTCTGCACAACGAGTCTAACAGTTTTCACCTTAAATGCTTCTCCTGAATAAGATAATGAATAACCTCCTGAATATAGTACTTTAATATTTTCTCTAGAGAGAGAAACACAAATTTCTGAGAATCCAGTGAATTATGAAGAAAAAATCCTTTAACTATTATTTTTCAACAAAGGTAACTTTACCTTTGGTAGAAGCAATGTCTTACAGAGGCAATTCTTGAAAATCAAGTGAAACAGTGCCTAACTTCTGCCCTCAAATGTGCAGACACAGCTCCCATTGATTTTATGGCCTAAGTACTCAGGGTATTTTACATAGCAGCTAAGCACTCTTAAGCCCTAACAGGCCATGTATATTGGCTGTGTATCAGCAGGCTAATCCAGAGGATGCTTGGCCCTGTCCATGAGGGCAAGGGGAGGGAGATCAACACCTGTTTTCTGCATACATTTTGCAAGGGTGCCCAGAGTGCTGAATCTGCTTGGTGCATTCTGAATTTCTCCTTCCTTATACAGGCTGCAGCCTTTGCAAAAGAACGAGCAGAACTGAGGGGTTTTTTAACAATAATTCTAAAACTGGGCTTTGAAAAGTATGAGGTACCTGGGTTTCTACCTGGCCTTGCTAAAGCTCAGCCACTGCTCATGGAGGCTTGCAGCACTGCTGAAGCATGACAGAGCTGCCAGCTGGCTACCCAGATGTGTCATGTCACCTTCATTTTTTTTCCTCCTCAGCTGATTGCCATTACCCCAGGAAAAAGACCAGTGCCCAGACATGACATTTGGAATAATGCCCATGCTTCCTTGACTCCACAGTGGTGTGTTTTATAGGCAGCTTATCTCCTGATATGTCATCAGTTTAACTCACAGATACAGGTCAGCAGACCCAGCCCTTGGGCTGGAAGAACTGGTAGAACTTTCATAACTTTGACTCCACCACTTTTAAACTATCAAATAGAACACACAGAGGACCTGCTGCTGAGAATGACTCTGAATTGGCCTAGGGCTTCTGCAGTCTATTGAGATGTTTATACTTTTAACTACCATCTTCTCAGGGGGACTGGATAGGAAACTAGCTCTCTCTTGATCCAAACCATCACTGTCAAAAGAGGAAATCATAAAAAGCATTCTAACTTTATGTAATTATATGTGTTTTCATTCTCTGCTTCTCCATCCAGTTTAAGTCCCTAACTATTTTAAACTCAGCGACAATTTTTTGAAAAGTATTTGCATACATCAGCAGCTGAGTTCTATCAGTTTAATAGGAAGAAATCTCCCCAGAGCTTCTGGCTCAAGAGTTGCAGAATTTCTGTTATCTATTTTGTGCTCCATCTGCGTTAGTTGTTTTTTTCTTCTCTTTAATTTAAAATGTTGCATTGATTTACAGGCAGAGCTTCCCCCTGGGAGTCACTGAACAAAGAAAGGAAGTGCACATGAAAATGACTCTGCAGCTGATTCCAGCACTTCCCAATCTGAAGGACTACTTCTGAGCTTTATAAAAAATCAGGCTGTTATGATGTTTAGTATCACATTGTCCAAAGCCTCCTGTGTTCACATCACATAATTTTAAAAACATGAGTGGGACAAGGTAAACATCTGGACCATTGAGCAGTCCTTGGTATACAGATGTTTAAGTACTTGGTAGCTCTATTGTTATTACTTTGTAAGGAGAAATGACAAAAAGAGCTGTGACTAAGTCAGGAACTCATGGTGATTCTCAGTTGTTCTACAGAGGCTATAGACCAGATCTCAGATATTCTCTGTTCTAGGATGGCTGCAAACTGGTAGGGAAGGCCATATATCCCTATGACAACTGCCTAAATAATTTATGTTTCAAGTCCCCTTCTCTCAAATATTTAGTAGTGACTTATTTAGACAACTACCTCTTCTCTTACTTGGAAACTTAAATCCTCAGCTGAGGCATGAGAGGATGGAAATCCATGGCCATGTGTCATGGCAATCCTGTACATGTTACATGGCTACTCTGATTAGTAAACTCTGTATGTAGATATGGTTTTGGAAAGAAATCTTAATTCCTCTGAAACTATTGCTTAAATTCCACTGCCAAAAACACACAACAGAATTTCAGGAAAGTTTTGCAATGTTAATGAGCAGACTTTGAGTCAAAAAATTAAAAAAATACTTTTTTCATTGGCACACCCCACAAGTGAAACTGTATAGAAAAATGGCATATCAACTCACACAAGCAAAAATTCAGACTTACCAAGTCTGCACGTGTAGTAGGGCTGAGGATTGAAATTGTTGTTGAGTAAGCAGTAAATATAAAAGAGTACACAAAATACATTGAAATATCAAACAGTGTTAGGTACGTATACCTACTACACGATTTATATAATATAAAATGTATATAGATGTAGATGTAGATACCATAGGTCAAGAGTTGCTATAAATCCTTGACTTCACTAGTATTGTAGGTCTATGAAGAAATAACTTCTACCAAGAGTTCTTGTTTATTTAGATGAACATCACATTGTTATAGCACTATGAGACATGGCAGGCATCCTTACTTACAGCCAGGAAGGGTTTGAGTTGAAATCCAAGGTGAAGAACTGCCATAACCAACATTCGTACTGGCAGTAACAGCAAATCTGTACCATCTGTATTTTTTCAGTCCATACACTGTATCTTCTATCCAATCATCCATGACATTTTCATATAAATACTGATCCATCTCATATTCAATACATTCCATATCTTCCCAGTCACTGCAGTGGATAGATTGTAGCTGTGTGGTAATCTTGTAGTTTTGAAAGTAGCCAAGGATAGATTTTGGTGATCTCCAATGTAAGGTCACACTTGTTGATTGCACATTGGAAAAAACAATATCCCTGGGAGCACTAGGAACTACAGATAAAAATACTTGTAAGATACCTTAATTTGAAAGAAAAGTGATTGCAACTATACTTTTATACACTGGTGAAAAAATATTTTAATAAGCATCTCTAAAGACTGAGAGTCAATGAGTTCATGTGTTTAATAAGCAATATTTCCAATGGCCTAAATAACACTGCACATTATTAGGTGCATACATTTACTACAGTTTTTGAAATAAAGAAAACTTCTTTCAAGTGTAGCATGTAGGACCAGCTTTGAGAGGTGTGATGTTTCTATTGCTACTTTTGGGGCTATGTCTCAACTAATGGAGGGAGTATTACACTGAGTTATTTTTGGCCTACACATACCATCTTTTACTGTGAGTTCTAACTGGGATTCTTCACCTCTCATTTAGAAATACTCATGTGTCTCCATCTCTCTGGCTAATATATGAACTCCTCAAACCATGCGTCGAGGTAAGTTTTGTGAGTTTCATGTTTCACCTTCTGAATAAAAGGTATCCATACACACAACATGTTTGTCTAGCGGTACAAGAACAGTGTTTACAAGAACATTAAGAGAAAGACCTGAATAAAAGATAAAAAAAAACTTCCCACAAACTTTGCTTCCATTTATTTATATGCAGGTTACATTCATGCCTATGACACAGAAGCAGCACATATACGTACATATATATACATGTACACACATTTCCTCTGTCTATATTGAGTCAGCAGTGTACTCCCAAATTTCACAGACTAGTGGGAACATATGGTTTTGTGCTCTGTCACATAGTCATAGAAAAAGCTAATATTATCTCTAAGACTCTGTAAGATAATACTAATACTCTCTATGCAAAAACTGTGCAGAAAAATCAGCTCAGAAATCATTGTGTGCACATAGCTTTAAAGAGTGGTTTAGAGTCTTTGGGGAAAGAGGTATCACTGGTAAAAGAAAAACACATGATACATCCTCAAACTGAAACTGAAGAAGTCCCAAGGCTTACATAAAGAAGAAAAGGCTCTCAGACAAACGTTACTGGGGAAGAAAGAGAAAACACTCTTTTTTCTTTTCTTTCAGCCTTATGAGAATATCTGATCTTTGCTTTTGTCTGCAACAATTTGTTTATTAAAAGCATCAGAATATAATAAGCTGATAGTTCTCCACTAAATCTGGATGTTTAACAAGAAATGTAAATTCTGAATCAGACAAAGCTGTGTTGATGAAAAGGTGGAGAAATTAAAATCCCTTTAAATGAACCCAAAACAGGTGGAGTCTGCAGGAGAGAAAAAGAACCACGGGCCTTCCCCTGTTCTTACACTGAGCTCTTACACAAAAGTACACAACATCACAGCATGGAACAGTCCCAAAGGCTCCCTTCTTGCTACACACTAACCAGACACAAAACAAGAGAAAATTATATAAAAAAACCCCTTTGCTAAAGACAGCTTCCATCATTATACTCCGGGTTGTCAAAATTAAAGTTGTTTTTTTCTGTTGTTATTAGCACGAAGATAACTACAGAAAGTAGTTAAATATTTCAAAATATGCAGGACCATTCTTGATTGCTTAGATTTGGAGATGTACTTAGTTTATCTACTAATACTTAGTTTAGCCACTTACAAAAAAATAAAGCACTGCAATATATTCATAAAAGCTCTATAAACTGTATTAACTATTTGTGTAAATTACAAGAAATGTCCTAGTTTGACTACTAGTTTATGGAAAATAAAGGCAGAGAAATGCCACACGGTTAGTAGAAAATACTTGTATTTTTCCTCCATAAATCTACTCTGTTAAGATACTATAAAAAATATGAATTCTTACACACTCTAATATGATAATGATAAAATGTGAGATAGAAGAGAAAACTGTTATTGTTCTATATTCCAATACAGAAACTGGAGTTTGCCATAAAGCAGATAGTAACTGGTTAGTTACTGGGTGTTAGTAGGAAGGTGGAAGTATATACCTTCACATGCTCAAATGTGCAGCTGGTTGAGCCCTGGCTGGCACAACTGCAGTGTCTGCACCTAAAACAATGTAGGTTAAAGAGGCTGGTCACAGATACAGGAAGAGCAGTGCCCACGGTCTTGACACCATGGTGGCCTTTCCTTCTTGAGCAGAGTACCTTGTTCCCTTATTTTCAAAATGGATGATGACATCAAAAATAACTGAGAGTTAGCAATTTTGCAGTGAAGAAGAAAAAGACACTTGGCTTTCATAGAACTAGAAGTTATATCAGGCAAAATGATGGTGGCTCTGATTTGTGGGGTCTCCCATAGACTAACACAATAAATCCAGCCTCCATGAGCTTTTCTTGTATTTGGAGAGACAAACTCACTGAAAGTGGGGGAAGAATGGAGGGTGGAGAAATGTTTTTCATTCTATCTGTCCTTTTTCCCACTGACTGCTGAGGGCGCCCATATGCATTATCTTCACAAGGCTGAAGGTAACACCTGTGATTAGCCCAGTAAGCAACACTACATGAAAAGCACCATTTTTAAAGATAAACTTGCAGGCATGCGGATAGCAGACAATCACACCAGCATTTATTCTTTCACACAAAAGCTTTGATAACTATTTTTGTGTCATTTTTCCAGTTGATAAAGATCCATATAAACAAAATATTTTGAACCTAAAAATCAAGAATAAGTCAGCAGAATTCACAGTAAAATTTTCTCTGTCATTGCCTAGACCTTTAAACCAGACTTTTAAATTGAGTCAGGGCCCTAAATGTTAGTCAGTTTAAAATCAAGCTAATTTTGTCTCCTTCCTTACATAGACAAATCAAACATAAATGTAATCACTTATTAGAACAAATGAAAATATGTGACCCGAAACTGGAGCAGATCAAAGAGGTTTGGTCCTAGGGCCACCGTGAGGAGCAGTGACACCCAGTGGCACAGTATCTCCTGGACTTGGTGATTGTGTTCAGAGACAATTTCAAGACAGCTATGCTATTGGGTTACAGATACAAAGAGGGTTACAATTACTCTAGCATGGAGAATCAGATTTCCATTCCTCAAGAATGACTAAAATTCCCCCAAGTTTTTCTGTCCACAGATGGTACTGATTTGAACAAACCATTCCATGCTTCCTAGAGTAATCATGCAGCTTGTCTAAATTTTCCAAACATGACTTAACTATGATGAAGTGATCACTGTTCACACTAAAAATTATGGAAGCCAGAAGCTGCATATTTTTCAATTATTATTTCAGGTTACAGTGGAACTGTATAAAGACTCACTATCAATTCTTAGGCAATTTGATATGTACCTACTGGGAATTGCATTATTAATCCAAATTTCCAGAAAGATGCACTGAAAGAAAGGCATGAAAAAGGTTGTGATTGTGGTATTGTAAGATACTAATTGCAGAGCACTGTGCTCTGATTAGCTAGTGGGAATTCTCACACTAATCCCAAGTTTAAATTTCCCAAGAATCATACATGGGGTCCCTTAAGTCTTGTTACATATCTCACAGTCTTTTCCTATTGTATTGTGTTTGCTATAATTCAACTATCTCTGGGAGTAGGGAATTTTTCTAAGTCTGAAACATTTGGTCCAATGCACTCTACCTAAATTTCCATTTAATAGCTTCTAATTCAGCTTCTGAAAGCCAGCCAGGGAGCTGGCAGAGAGGCTAACCATGAAATGCTGGTGAATTCAGTTTCTGGACTGGAAGAGGAATGAAGGATTTTTAGGTTCATTTACCATTGTTCATATGATGCCTAAATTTCAGTGAAAAGTAACTGATATCATATTCACATAGGACTTTAATCTCCTAAAGCCTATTTATGTGCCTGGGCTCTCACTGAAATTGACAGAAAGTTAAACACCTAAATAGGAGTTAATTTGGCAGATCTTGGCCCTACGTTTGTCTGGCTACAATGCTAATCAGCCTTTCCAAAGCTGGTGGAGTGCTCTGAGATTAAGTTTTTATTTGTTAACATAAATAAAAGGAAATTCTGGGTATAAAAAGCAGTAGTACAGTGCAAAATCCCTTCAAATCAAGTTGAAAATGGCCTGTAGAACTGGTTTAAACCAACAAAAACACTTGGTAGAAAAAACCTTATTCACAAGGCAGAGATAACCTAAGGGCAGAGAAGGACACACACACAAATCTACTGAGAGAAGAGAGGTTATGGCTTTCTGTGGAGACTTTTGTGGAAAGCAACAACTACAGCTGCACGGGCCGCGAACAGAAGACGGTAATATGATATGGCATAGTTCCTAACGAAGTTAATAAAAAAAAGCCTGCCCACAGAACAGCTGCTTGTAGCTGGAGTTTGGATTAAAAGAACTGCGGCAGCCTAGAAGTCTGTTGGGCAGCATTAACAGCATCAATAGGAGGAAAGTGAAGAACAAAGTAGAACCGACAGTAGTGGGCACACACCAAAAAAAGTCTTCAGAAAATAGAAATAATTGAAAAGAAAAGAAAAATTCTGTATTGATTATCTCTATTAAATTTTGAAAGTTTAGTTACACAAATGAGTTCCATGGGTTAAGCTGATAACCTTGATCATATTAAATACTAATCAAGTATAGAATGCTGACTTCAGGAGGACTCATCATGATATAAAATCCTGCTCAGCATGAATAAGTACATCATGAATAGGACCCAAATTATTTTGCTAACATAAAAATGTAAAAAACTGTAGACTATTTTTCCTATGACTTGGGACTGACATTATCAGACATGCTTTAAAGGAAATTGCACAGTTGAGTGCACGTCTTAAAAGAACCTCTCTGGACCATGTTTCTCAGTCCTCAGCATATTAGAAAACTCAGTCTCCAACTGTGGGATCTAAGTACTGAAAAATCCAGTCATGCAAATCTAGAGAGAAATGCACCACTTTAAGCTAAAAAGAGTAGTGATGAAAAGCTGCCTGTACTCAAGTCTTAAATGTTCAGCTTTCCATTAAACTAAAACACTGTCTACTTTTCAGTAAGCATTGTATTTGCCCTGTAGAGGCTATCCATGTCAGCTTTGTGTATGAACGTCGCCACCATTTCTTACATATTAATGCAGAGTTGACCTAGTCCCTATAAAAAAGACAAAAATTCCTTTTTCCTATACTATATAAAAAAATCTATTTTTATCAATCTTCTTGTAAAAAACAACACCAATACAATTTCAGTGGCAGCAACAAACTAATACTGCATTTTTCTAGTGAAGATTTGTCATCAACCTCAAAGCCATTCACTTAACTTTGGACCAAACAACTAATCAGAAGATGTAAAGAAATTCATATTACATAAAGAAAATGACATCTGGGAAAAATATCAGTCATCTTGGAAAGAACTGTTTCAAAGATTCTTATTCCTAATTCAGCCTGAGATTTTTGGATGATTTTCTTTAATACAATTTCGAAAGGTGAACTTGCAGCAGGAATTGTGAAACACACATTGTGAAACACAGCCCTTTTCTGCAGAGGGGACACTGAAGCTCTGCCATTTCCAATACAGTGGCTCTGCAGCAGGCTGATTCCCCAGGATAACCAGGGCAACACATCTGCATTGCACATCTTACTTGCAGCCCTAAGAACCACTTGAGGGCATGGGTTTAAATATTCTTCCAGTGCATCACAGTCATCTGTCATTTTTGTCACTACTTAACGAGGAAAACCATGTAACTCCAGCTCAGAGCTGTCATGAACTGCCAGATCCTGAGAAAAGGATTTGTGGTGAAGGAAACAGCATTTCCTTGGATGTGAAGATGGCTTTAAAGTCTTGCTATGTTTTGTGCTTCTCAAAGGTCTTGATTTAAAAAAGCCCACATTTTCCAGTGGAAGCCTCCATACTGGAGATACAAATCCAGAACCTTTAAAGTGTTCCTTGTGCAGAGAGTGAAGACATTTTGCACATTTGTACATTTTTTGTTACATTTGTAAGAAAAAATGATGCTAATTTGCCACCTCCACACCAAAAGACCTGAGAAACTTTCCCATCACAAATTCCTTTAGGCACTACTCTTCTTTATTCACCAGGCATACTTCTGTGTATAGCTACAAGTTGTTAATGGCCTGGAAAATGAAGCCCAGATAAAATGCCAAAATGCTTCTTGGACAAATTTCTAGCCATATTTCTTTTAAATGTAAGATATGAATGAATCTCTGTTTAGCAGAAAAGAAATGGCAAGGACTGTCACCAGAGTGCAGTGGGAGCCTCAACCTCTTCTGTGTTCAAGTATATCAGGTATGACTAGCAGTAAGGGGAAGAAGTAGGGGAATTATTCTGTGTGTGCAGAAGCAGTTTTCTTTTAATTATTCATGCTTTGGATACCCCCAAGTGGCTTTTTAATTGTTCTATTTTTATTGTAAACTGAATGACTGTTACACTTGTCCCAGATTTGTGAGTTAACTGAATATTCACAGCTTTAGTGTGACTTTTGGAGAAGTTTCCTACTATTTTATGGCTGTTTCTTTCTTCTAAAAATTCACTCAACCTTAATGAAATTTCCTTTTAGTATGTGCATTATCTGGAAAATAATCCAAAGATACCTATTCGGTCATAAAATCCTAACTCATTTATGCATGTGTATGTATACTATATTATCTTTCATATCCCTTTTAATGTATTTAATCACAAACTAATACTACCACTACAAAGCTGACAGCTTTTATAATATATTGCAGCCTGGCAGAGGTGGTTTACCATGACAATGGAGCTAGATTAGACACAAAACAATACTTATCTTCTCATAAATTTAAGCTTCATGATTCATGTTTAATTGTACCCAGATATGAACAAATTTACCTCAAAAAAAGGCAAATAATCTTGCCAAGAATTTAAAGGTCAAATGCTATGCAGTGAGACACTGAGCCAAATTCGATTTCACTTTATGTCAGAAATAAATGCATTGCAAGTGACTCAGTGCTGGCTACATGTTCTGTGACTAATCTTAGACCACCATAAATAAGAAGCTGACAACAGCTATAAAACTGTTTCCATTCGCATCCAAGAATCTCCAATTCCTAGTATCCAGTCACTAAAAAACTATTTGTGCAAACATGCAGCTAAGGAAATGTCCTAATAATAACTAGTTTGTTGTAAATATGACTAAGCAACGATGAAGCAAGAAAGGGTCAGTGCAGAGTTTGTGGCAAAAAGTCCATGTGTTTTAGTATAAACACTTCACTCAGGAAAACTCCCAGTTAAGACACACAGAACAAATGTTGTTACAAAATAAAGACTGGTTTGGGGTTTTTTTCCCTGCTAGCACAACTCTTTATAGCATGGACCATAAGACACTACCAGTCACTCCCTAAAGCCCAGGCTTAATCGACAGCTTTCTAAGACTTTCCTCCATGACTAATTAATAGCCAATCCCAAATTTCTCAGAAATCCCAATTAACTTTCTCAGGTGTCAGGCTTCTTTAACACTGCTTGAAGCCTTTCCCCCATCCTCCAAGATGAGAAGCACCTGGGAAGTCTCCTGTTCTCCACTGTTAGCAGAGAGCAACATGCCTCCTATGCAACTATCTCTAAGTCTGAACTCCATCCCCAGATTCAGTCTTGCTCTAGCTCTGAGGCTTAGCTCTTCAGCAGCTTTGGTGTAAAAGAAAGCTTTGAGTGTGCAGGAGCACACTCATCTACATTGAGCACAGCAGCTCAGCTCACTACATTATTACCAGCCAACACTGTAAAATGTTAAGAGTATGCTTGTGTCTAATACTTAAACAGTGCCTTTTTTTTTTTGCCTTTTCAAAATTGGATTTTGAGGCCCACTGATGAATAGAAATATCTGAGCAAACAAGAGAACAGATGAACTAGTCTTAAATTGCCAAGGTTCTGGGCAGAAGGGGACCAGCAGGGATTGCTGGCAGCATTTGTAGGGGAACTGTTGACGAGGAAGCCAATTTAGACAGAAAATTTCATCAGAAATGTGTATGAATGTGCCACATCATAGTTCAAATAACAGATGTGGCCAGGCTTTAGTGGGATAGACTGTATCATGAGGAGGGGCAGTCATCAAAGTACTACCCTGCATATTTTCACAGTGTTGGCCAAAATATGCCAGCAAGGGGCTTGACCTCATTGGGAGCTCATCCAAATGCATGAGCTGAACCAAAGCAGCAGTAGTTAGCTGGCAACATGGACATGGTCTAGATTCATTCAGAAATGCACATCCACAAATCTAACTTTAAGAAGCATGGAAATCAAAGCTCATAATGGGAGACCAAGGCTTTGTGGACAGGAGGGATCCAGTGGAGGGGCATGCCACTCAGGAAGTTAGCAACAGGAGGTCTAAGAGTAAGGGTAAATCTGATCTCCTCCAAGTTCGATATCTGACCTCCTCCAAGCTGAGCAGACTATAGCCAAGCTGCTCCCATCCATTTGCATTCTGAATCAAAAATTTGCTGCTGACACAGATTCTTGTGTTAATTATTTGACAGATCTGAGAAAATTCACTCTTTCAGTTGAAGTATGTATGAGAATGAGTGCTGCATCTTTTAAGTTATTCAAAAACTTAGAAATAAAGTATTACAAAAGCTAGGTTTGGTTTCTAAGCCTCATGGGGTACAGTTGTGCTCCTCCATCCCACCCTTGTGTTTTCTAATAATCCAACTTTTCTGAAATAGAGATCTCCTCATCTCCATTGCATAAATCGATGCCACTTAACACAAAAAATAGAGCTAAATGCTAAATTTCTCCTGTAATTTACTAGAAAAGTGAAATCTTATCTGGATGTTTCTTGCTTAACATAATGTTTTCATTTTTATAATTAACTATCACCAAAGAAGAAAAAAATCCCAAGAAATAGTCCTAAGAGTAAAAATCATCCCGGACTGAAGGACAGAAAGAGGCCTTTACTTCCTTGATTTAGATATGAGCTCCTCTCCACTTACAGTTTAGAAGATAGGTACATAGCTATTCACATGGAATTAACTCTATTTTGCACATAATATCATCTCCATGTTTCACATGTCAGGTGAAAGCACTGCCAAGATTAGGTGAAGTGTTAAGTGTGTTCTGGAGAGAAAAGGAAGACAGACTTTGGGTAATAATTTTTCATTTCAGTGCCAGAAAACCTATCTACGTTTTTCTTTGGATTTAGCTCACAATTTTCTTTCCTGTTTTAAAAAATCCCATCCATGAAAAGTTATGACAAAGTTTGCTTGTAGAGGCTAAATTCTTCTCAATTTCCTGAATTCTGAACAGCTTTACTGTCAATGAATTCATACCACTGTCAGTTATTAAAAGTAAAACAACAAAAATTTCACTCTCAAATTTTTTTTTCATTCATCTCAAATATGCTAAATACATTAGGAGCCAGGCAGATATTATAAGACAAAAAATAATAGGTGATCATAAATTTATAAATTAACTATTCAACTCACATAGAAAAATGTGTTCCCACTGTACTTTAAAAAATGGCAATTTATTTTCATCACTACGTGTGTTCTAAAACAGAAAAAAGAGGAAGCCCTATTTTTCTACATTCACTATTAGTAAGAAATTTCAACAACAGAATGATTTAACTGCTTATATTGAAGCAGATTTTTCATATCTGCTTGTTTCATAGTCATAATTTAAATTAAACAAAAAAAATAGCTTGAATAATTATTTACCTTTTTCTGGAAGTGTACTGGCATTGCATATCTGTTCTTCACCATCACCAGCAGATGTTGCAGCTTTTATATTAATTTGATATGTAGCATTGGAAAGCAGATTTCTAAAAGTATGCAGTGTATCATAAGATGACAAATTTGTAGAATTTCCTTCGAGTGCTATGACGTAATGTGTAATTATGCCGTTGGCTGAAGCAGGAGGGTCCCACTGCACTAGGATCGACTGCCAACTCATTGCAGTGCAACGAACGTTCTGTACAGCATCTGGCACTTAAAGGATACACAAGGACCAAAGATTAACTTGCACACAAAATTAAAATTGTAATCACAGATCAATATCACTAGAGAAGCAGACCCAGTGTTCATAGCAAGAGTCAAACACTGCAGTGTCAAATTAATAAAAGAAACACATTGAAAGAACAAAAATAGGACTTTGTCCTAACTACATTGTTCATTTCCAACTACTATGAATGTGACTGATGTTAGTACTTGAGACAGAGGAGGCTGTCTGATTTTTTTCCTAATTGTGTGCTTCAGTTTTGTTTTTCCAACAAAACTTTTTGCTCACATTTTCCCCATATTTTAGTAAATACAGTGTAGTATAACATACACAATATACATGCTCCATATACCAACTCCATATACATAGCAACAACATCAACAGCTGAAGTTCCTTATTTATCTGTTCCCTTATTTATCTGTCAGCCTGATTTATTTCAAACACTGTATCACACTTGTCTGTACAGAAATCACTGGGCGAGTTTCAGAGCTGTCATATCAATTCTTTTAACTTGCTGTTCCCCATTTATTTGCTGGTTCCAGGAGAAGAAATTTTTTAAGTGGTCATAAAAAATTAATGAAGGTAGAAAGATTATAATAATGTTGAAAGTAGAGCAATTATTTATGAACTATTGGTTAAAGAGAACCGAAGAAAGTACCACAAGTGTGGAATGTCAGTCATGAAATGAAACAACTAATGGATGACCATGGCTCTTGAGGATGATCACCTTCAGCTGCAGGGGTCCGACAGCCAAACTGAACCAGCTCAGTGATTCTCCAGATTTCTGACAGTGTTTTAACTCTCTGGTACAATAAACAGCATAACTTTTCCCCAGAACCCTGCTTTACAGATTCTGGAAAGAATCTTTCACTTGAAGCGTGATCTTAGAAAACCTGTGAATTGCATTGTATGGGATCTTTTTGTTTTGGGATCTGCTCCCTTTGCTAACAGTATAAAGGAACCTGGGAGCACCCTAAGCCATGCTTGTCACCTGGTACTGGCAGCTCTTACAGAGCCCGGGGGTTGCTCTGACCTGGCAAAAGAGCTACAGTTTTGCACAAGGGACAGACAAACCCACAGGCTCTCTTTAGTCAATATTAAGAATTCCATTTTTAGTGGCTAGCTTCCTTCCTAAAATAAATTATAAAAAAAGAAGTTAAAAATTTCTATTTGTCTAACATAATTTCCAGTTCATTTGCCAATCTTTTGTCCAGCTGCTTTTGATACTGCTAATGTTTCAGTTATTTTCACAGGGATCTGAATTACTGCTTTGATCTGCAAAGACTAATACCTATCTAATTTTCCTCCCTTTATCTTTGTTGCTATTAAAAGATTTATAGTAGCCATATAAGCCTTTCATTTCAGATGAGGACATTTTTAATTCTACACTTCCGAAATCAGACTTCAAACCCAGTCTACAATAGGAATGAGAATCAGTCCTACTCAGGCAAGAGACAATGAGATAGTGTTAGGGTATGTTTTCCTTGGAGAGAAGAGAAGGACTTTTGTTCATCCATACAAGGAAAATAAATATAAATATGTTTAAAACTGTCAGAACTGCAGCTTAGAAAAAGTCAGATCTAACCTGATTCCATCGTTGTAAATTGGACAGAATTACTGAATTGATTGCCATTCCCAAGCTTGGTAAATGCAGAGACACTGATAAAATAGGGGCTGTATGGTTCTAATCCAACAAGGTTTGTCTCATGGTTTGAACCTGAAACGTTCTTAAGGAAGGAAATATTATTAGTACACAATTATTCTCTAGAAACATTGTGGCCTTCACCTTGAACCTACTAAAATGAACAGAAGATTTACAGCCATAGTTTTACCTCTTCCACTCTGAGTAGCTTTCAGTCAAATACTGAAAACTATTTCCAACTTCACATCAACCCCTCTCACCTTCTACTTCCTTACTATATCTTTGCAGTGGAAGAGGTCATGGGTCATAGCCTCTACATAGATCATTGAAGAGTTCAAAAAAACCAAAACACCACCCCCTCCCCCACCCCCCCAAAAAAAAACCACAAAAAAACCCCCTAAAACCCACACCTCAATTCCCTGGGTCTGTTTTTCCCAGACCATGCAAGCCATAATTGTTTAAATGCTGAGAAGGCTATAACAACAGCAAGGAATGAGTTGAATTTCAGCAAAAAATTCTGGTAAACATCTTGTGGGATCCACGTTATAAGAGAATTATGGTACCTAAATACAGTATTCCTATATAAAATTCTTTCTCTGCCTTGCTACCACAATCTAATTTCTTGCACATAAGACACTTCAAAACATGAAGAAATGTAGGGCACAGCTGACACATTCAAGTGCTTCAGCCAGTTTCTGTATTCTAATTTAGTTTGAGACTGCCTCAGATGGACAGATCTTTGGTGGTTTCTATGAATACCCAAAGAATGTGTTTCCAAAGGGTAGCTGGCTGTAGAATCCACAGTTCCTCTTTCGTATGTGCATTGTGGCCTTTCAAGCATTATGGAAGAACTGGGATGATGCCAGCACTTCCTTCCACAATGGGGAATTACAGCAGACCTCACTGCAGCAATGCCTTTTCCTGCAGCTTTTACAAGCATCTCAGATGAACAGGGCTCACTACATAATTTCTGAGATGCAATCCTGACATCAGCTTGCTGCCTTTGCATTTCATGGAGCACTTCTTGAGGCCACCCAAGCAATCAGATTTAAGCCTTGATCAAATTTGGTGCATCATCAAATTAGATTCATGGAATGGTTTGGGTTGGAAGGAACCTTAAAGATCACCTAGTTCCAAACCCCATACTGTGAGCAGGGAATCTTCCATCAGACCAGGTTACTAAGAGCTCCACCCAACCTGGCCCTGAACATTTATATAGCATCTATTGCAGTTACAATTTACTCAGTTCTTATTCTGCAATTTTTTAAAATGAAGACACAAACTCTGAACATTTTTTACTATTTTTAAGATGACTAGGAATTGCTGCCTTTTTGAATCTTGAAAGTCCATGGATACTAAGTAACTAAACAAAGGTAGCCACAAAACAAGTAACTTCTGTCATTTTCTATCAAGCTTACACTAAAATACAAATTAAGATTAATAAATCTCACTGTTAATGAAACATTAGAAACTCAAAGCACATTAAAATCTAACAATTTTTCCTGTGTAATTTGAAAAATTGAATTACAGGTATGGTGGGAAGGAAAATAAACTGTTTTAGCAAATAGGAACTTATAGGAGCTTCTTAACTCTAGAAGCACAACAGACATTAAAAATATTTGCCATATCTTTTTTTTCCTAAAGCATGAAAAAATATTTTAAAATATTATACACTCTTAATTATAAACATACCCAAAAAAATAGTTTTTCAGTGTTGTTTTGATAAATCTTCAAATTATATCTCATAATAACACCATTTGACTGGGGACTTGGATCCCATTTTAGCCACACAGAATCTGCGGTGTAGTTGATAATGGTCAAATTCTGGGGTGGAGCTAATGGCACTGCAAAAGAGAAATGCTATTGAGTTCCAAATCACAAACAATCCAGGCAAAACAGTACACTTTGGACATGCGGGACAGCATAGGTGCTTTTGTTAACATTTGTATCTGAACTCAAGCTACCAGTACTTCATTGCCGTTTCAATCTTTTTTCTTCTTCTTTGACATGAAATGAATTCCATTAATCCTGAATACATGTTTAGTCAGCAAGGGAATCTTCTTAGAGATCTAACAAATCTATTAATCACTTAAACATCCCTACTGTCAGAACTAAGATATTTAACAGAAGTCATATTACATATATAACTGGAATGTGATATATTTTGCTTCCTACACCATATATGGAGCACAAGTCATCATATATTTAAAAGATGTGTAATTTACCATGCAGGGGAGAGGAGGTCCATGTAAAAGAGAACTGTGTGAATGTGTCAGAAATATTTCCATGTTTTATCATTTTTCAGTTACATAGGGGGATGAAGAGAAAGTTGCTTGCTTCAAAATCACTGACACTTTGCAAACCATAAAACATTCCAAAGGAAAAAGATATTTCTTCATGGAGTTATTTTTGTAATCCTGTGCAGAATGTGACCTCCTCTTGCACACTGTGGCATGAGGAGGAGCACTCAGGAAACACTTGCCTTGCAGTGTTTCCTTCTTCTGAAAGCTCTTCAATCACAGACCAATGGAAAATAAATCCTTCAGATCAACAGGTCTGATGCTCAGATCTCAGGTGGGTGCAGTAACATAGGGCTGATATTTTGAAGTTGGTTACAACTGAATTTGCTTACCTGATTCATCTGTGTAGAACTGAAGCACAGCAGCTGGACCTGGTCCTTTTATTGTTCTGGCAGCTACATAAATGCTGTACAATGTGAATGGCAGAAGGTCTTCCAAAATGATAAAATTATTGGTGGTAGAGAATGAGTTATTCCTTTCTGGCCCAAATAGATTTAAATCATAAAGTATTATAATACCATTTGGCTTAACAGGAGGGTCCCATGAAAGCATAACTGAGGTAGTTGAGAGATTTGAAAATGTTTTGATTACAGGTGCTGATTCAGGGACTATATGAAGAAATAAGAAAAAGAAAAACAAGGATAATCTCAGAAAAATAGGAGTTACAATGAAAAATTCTATTTCACAGTCTTTGAAATGTGCAGCAGTTGTTTGTGTCACTGTATAACAAAAATACTTCAAGTGAAACAAGAAAAATAAACACAGATTTTTTTTCTTTTAGAAAGTTATTTGGGTTTGTTTATACATTTCCTTAGGAATTAATAAAATATCTTAATCTTACCATCTTCATCAGTTCTTATATGAAGACTTAGAGCATGCTGTTCAGAAGATCCTTTATCAGTGGCTGGTATGATTGTCAGAACGTAATCAGTATATTTCTCCAGATCATCAAATATTATGCTTGTGTTGTAAGTAAGGAAAGATAATATCTTACTGGTTCCCAGTTGCATTAAACTTAGAGAAACATGAAAGAAGACTAAGCCATTTGGCTGGGATGGCGGAAGCCAGCTTACATTTACAGAAGATGAGGAAATGTTTTGATAGACCAGATTTTCAACAAAACCTTCTGGGACTATGAGAGATAATAAGCAAAAAAATTAAATGCATGGATTACAGTAATAAAACATCCAAACCCCAACCAGAAATAACTGTTCAAAATATAATTAGTCTGAAAATGTCAGTTATGGTGTTTTTACAACTTTTAAAAATAATTTGTGTTTCAATATCAAAAGCAAAATAGTTGAAGGCAAATATGAATAATCATTTCTGTTAAATTTGTTTAGGAAAAGAGTCTTAATGAAAGCTTAAGACAATAATTTTATTGCTTGTATCCATAGAGATTTTGGTCTATGTTCTTAGTACATCAAAGACTTAGATCAAAATGCCTTCCTTGCAAAGATAAATATTGCAGCATTGAAAACCACACTTAATGGTATTTTTTAAACTTTGCCATCATAACAGTAAAATAATTTTTAAGTTAGAGAATATTTAATAAATATTTAATAAAAGCACTGATATACAATGAGCACTAAAAAAGTTATTAACTTACTATCCTGATCTGTATACACTTCTATTTTTTCACTGGTTTTGTTTCCATCTCCAAATGCTGTGCTTGCAGTTAACCATAAAGTATAATGGCTGTACTTTGCCAAGTCATCCAGCACTACAAATGGAGACACACTGACGTTGCTGCCATTACCATAACTTGTGAAATTCTATAGATAGAAAAAAAATAAAATGTTATCACTCAAAATTACCCATTTAGCCATCACCACCACCACCAGCAGACATGATTCAACTTAGTACTCAGAAGACATTAACCTATGCTTTGACTCTTAATGAGTACTGATTTTTTCTGAAATACTCGATTGCATGATGTCTATTGTTACTCCTTGTAAGTACTCTAGAGTACATAAATGGCTTCCCCTGTTGTTTGTAATTGTTGAATGCCAATTCAGAGATAAAAACTCTAATATTGTAGTGTTTTTAAGAAAATGGAAGGAAAAAAAAGCAACATCTGCTACCTGCTGATAGAATACATGAATAACACATGCCTTGGATGATCATTGTTAATCAAATCAAAGGACTTCTCTCTCTTTAATCTATTTTTATGAAAGTAGATTTTCAACTTAAAACTTTCAGTGGCAGAGATCTCACTGCACCACTTGATAAACTGTTCCTTTTGTGAGCTGTCCCTTGCAATAACACCATGCCATTATCTCTAAGGAAATTTCTATAGTGGGTGAACCATGTTGAACTGAAGGCATCAACAGAACTTTTTTCCTTTGTGCAGTTACTTTCTAATGAAAGGATAGCAGCAGAACATAGTCCCACTGTCTTTTGAACTGTATAAAAAAAGTCATTAATACTGTGACAACAGCAATATGTTAGTGCTTCAGATCAGAACCTCTAAGAAGGCTGTTTCTGTTTAGAATCAACCATTTTGGAAGATGAAAAAAAAACAAACAAACAAACAAAGCATATTATTTGTGTAAGTTCAGCTATACCACAAAGGTGGATGTGTCTCATCATCCACAGCTTTACAGGAACCTGACTTAGATGAGCCAACACAGGTCTGAAATTGTTGAAACATTATTTGACCCATAAGTATATTCAGCTCAAGCACTGGGTAGGAAGTCAAATCTTCACTGCTGATTCAAAGAGCCAGTAGCATTTTTCTCCGGCACCCACATTGCCCCATTGAGCAGATGGCATGGACAGCATTCTCAGGACCAAAGAAGTCCTAATTTTTCTACATGGCAATATTTTCAGGATGAACTGTATTTTGCCCAACCCTCTGATAAATTCCAGCTATTTGGCCTGCCCCCTATTTTTGGTGTTAGATCAAATCTTCACATTCCACTTCTTTAAAATCCAAGTTAGTTTTCAAGTAAATGTTTTTCTGAAAAAGAGAGGCTATGAGAGCAAACCCACTAAAGCTGGAGAAAGGCAACAGAAATATTTGGATATTAAAATTTTGAAATAACCACATATAAGCACAGGGATGCTAAAACTGCATACTGAAAAACATTATATTTCTCATGAGGAAAGTTCCTACTGAAGTCACTGTGATATGCTCTATCACACGCTTGAATCAGTACTGTGCAAACTGATAGTTCAGTATGCAGTCTTGATATCTGTCACCAATACATATCAATTTATATATCTAATACAACATTTCACCAACTTTTTGTATGGGCAAAACATTTTATTTTTGCAGAAAACAATAGGTGTCCCTCTCATTCATTTCCCTGAGATTTTTATACCTGTATCTGAAGATCTAGTTTTACCTGCAGTCACTAGTACTGACATAACATAAATAAGTAGACAGTTTGTTTGGCAATGAAAACTTAAGCCTTTATTTTGAATGCAGAACAGAAGCTGCACAAATTTTGAGTATAGTTTTTTTATATCCACTCTTATTAACTGACTATAACCACTCTGTTAGTTTTGCCCAATAGATTAGGTTAAGTCACCATCAGTCAAGATACAAAAAAATTCCACCTTAATATATGACTTTCTTCTAGAAGTAGTTTGGATTTCATACTAGCTTCATACTTAACTGCAAAAAGGCTGGAAAGAGCGTTGTGTTACATTCAGTAAGTTAAAACACAGGAAACAGTCAATCAAATTCTAAGGTATTTAATTAAATTTTCCGATACTCAAGCAGGGTATGACAGATAATATCATCTGGCTCAGAAGAAGCATTCTAATACCCTCTTATTGTTACTATTATTATTATTATTGTTAGCAATAATTAGTAATTTATAACAGCATCTAATAATCATATTTTTTTTCAAATAAGACCTTAAATAATTACCTGAGTTTTCAAGGTAAAATTATCAAGGCTACCACATCAAGTTTTGATCCTAGATTTAATGGGAGCTTATTGGTATGAACAGCTGAAAATTCAACTCTTAGTTTAAAAAGACCTTTACAATTTAGCCAGTTGTCTGGCAGTTAAGGACTCAGTGAAGCAACATGAATATTATTAACAGGGTTTTGGTGGGTCAACAAAAACTATTATAAGAGGTAGTTCCTTTACTAGGAACTAGTAGGATGAGGAGCCCAAGGAGTGAAGATATCTCAAACTACTTATACGACAAATATTAGGGGGGAAAAAGGAACACATAATTAAGAGTAACAGTGAACAGGAAGAACTGTGTGGGTACAAACTGAGAAAAGATGAAACTTGTACTAATTGTACCCTGGGGATAGAACACTATAGGAAGTTTTACAATTAACTGTGGCTGCAGATGAAAGCAAACAGCTTAGGATCTTTGGCTACAGCTGAAGAATTCTTCCTTCTATCTCTTTCTTCATCCATACATGAAAGAAGTTTTGACATAGCAAAGTATCAGATTATTAAAAGCAGCTAAGTGTAAGCAATACACTCAAGCCATGAAAGTGTCAGCAGAAACTGGTATCTTCTTCACTTCAGGAAGTGGCAGATATTTCCAGTGGCATAAAGCTGTAATTAGCTGTATATGGAAAACATGGTGATGCTCTTCTTCACTGTCAGCCTTTTACCCCTGTTCTGTTTTCTTCTTTAGGTTCATTATATTGCATTCTTGTTTTGAGTCAGAGGACCACATACTTGACTCTGGGAATCAGGTGAGAATGGTGACACTGTGAGGGCTAATCCAAACCATCCTTCAAGGAGTGTAACATCCACTGTTCCAGTGGAGACCTAAGTGAAGTTATTTCCTTTTTGTCTGCTGTATCATTCTGAGACCACCTTTTATAAAATTTGCAGTGTATTGTAAGGAAGTTCCCTTTTTCATTCCTACTTTAGTCATAGTGGTGAAATGTTTGATTGTTAAGTAATACAGCACATTGTTTGCATCCCTTGTCTGGATCCCAAGGGTAGACCAAGTTGAATTTCACTCTGAACTGTATCAGTCATATTCATTCTGCTTGGCTTGAGGTAGAGCTTGGATGGTTTGGGGCTGGCTATTCAGTAGCTAGAAGGATCATAGGCATTTTTTCAGTTCTTGCCCCGGTTCCCCTGTCTGGTTTGTCAAAGCAGGGCTGTTTTCATCTGTACTGAAATTCCTACACTGAGGAAATTTATTGAAGCATATATTTATGTTTGTAATTAGCACCTTTCCCACTTTCTTGCTAATCAAAACACAAGTATATAGAGATTGAATAACAGAGTTCATTCAAACCAAGGATACTATCATAGATTGATATTTAGCCATGAGGCAATTACTTCCATAGAATCTTTGATTTATTTCCTTGATAGGACAGAGAATATGGGCAGTATGATTGCTTCAACACCAGGCAAGGCATTGTGGAGCAAAACTTGCAAAGCTGCTATTGCAAACAGTGAAAGCTTGAACTGTAGCAGCCCAGCAGTGTCACAGAGAAGTGGTGGGAAGAAAAGGTACAGTGTCATGTCATCTGTGAAGGAAGTACTCTTTGTCAGCATACACGTCATATATTTACTCCACTGGGACAGGGTAAATACACCAAGAAGTAGCATTTTCCCTAGACCTGTGACAACAGAAGATTAAAGATAAAGCTGAACTGGCACTTAGACTACTGCAGGTGATGGTTTCTTCTAGTTGGCTACCAGTCATTCCTCCCTCTTTGACACATTTTCTTTTACAACTGTCAGCATCCCCATAGAAATAGCCCACTCATCTACCAAAATCCTTAAATCTAATCTCCATCACTAAATATTTCCTTCTGCTATTCTGGTCTTGAACCTTAGGTCTGAGCATCCCAGGCCTTCTGACTGGACAGCTGCAGTGTTATTTTTCATGTAGACTAGTAAAGTAAAGACAGCATACATTATTTTTCTGACTGATGAGGGTACATAAATCTTCCCTTTTTGGTGGAAAATTCAAGTTTCTGCATCATGTAAAGGAGTAAACTATATCTTTTTTCTCAGGTCCTTTTTTATATTTGGGCATTTTTTTCCCTAAACAAAATACTTCACTCTGCAGCTACTAACTTCTTAGTTTTAACATATTAATAGTCAGTGGTTTATATTAATTAGGTTTTAATATGCCCGAGCATTTTGAGAATGTGTGAGAAGTGAGAAATTGAGCCAACAGAATAGCACCAGTTTTGGTATGGCGTTTGTATCTATTTCAGATTATGAGAGCATTGGGAGATGTTAATTTGCTTGATATTCTTCAGCAGTGATGTTTATTCAGGCATCTAGAAGATATGCTTTAAGACTTGGACCTCTGGCATTATGTCCTGACAAAGAAGCAGAGGAAAAACTGATAGAGAATGGTTGCCCACAAAGTGAAAACGTGAAATGTGAAAAGATGACCCACTTTTTCAATTCTCCTGTATAATTTCTTAAACTGAAAATACAGTTTGGTTAAACATAAGCAGAATGGTGACCTTGATGCAAAGTATTTCAGCCGAGAATTCTTTCTTTCCAAATATGCGCAGTACAAAACTTAGCAACAGACCCTGCAATTACATGGCTATACTTCTAAGTTACAGATAGTTGTAAGGTATATGTATGCATATTCATGCAGCTTACAACTGTCTGCATATATCACATATATATATATATATATATAGTCACATATCAGGTTGACTTTCACACATACATTTCTCTTTTGTAAAAAGAGTAATATAAAATATCTGACAGAAATGATTTGGCTTTTTTCACCTGTTTGAAATCTGTCTTGTATCCACAGGAATGCCAAGGTACAGAATGGGACTGCAGTGTAGCTGCCATGCTAAACAGTGAGCAGAGAAGATGTGAAGGGCAGAAGGAGTTAAAGGCAGCGGACAGATTAAGATTTGACCATGGTTTGAGAGATTAATGCTCATATCCCATGGGCAGTAAGAGACAGATGTAACAGCAGCTGAAACCTATCTTCGGATGGCAGAGGGATGGGATAAAAATCAAAGTCAAAAGGATGAAAATGGTAGTGTCACTACTGTCAGCACTTTTCTCCTGACACCGCAAAATATGCAAAAGCAGCATAAACTTCTACTTGTGCCACCGTCCTTTCCTGGCCTAACTACCTCACACGATAACAAAACTGGACCCTCACCTTGCTGGGCCAGTGCTACTGTGCTCCATCTTCCCTATCTTCCTGCTTTATTTCCAGAATCCTGGGTACATCCTGGTGAGGGATTATCTCTCTCTTAGTGTGTCACCTTCACCTTATTCATTCATCTCAGAGTTGCATCTTCCTAAAGGCAGGAATAGTCCAAGTCCATAGTCCTCTAAAATTGCTTGAGATGTCCTTCACAGGATGGGCTAGTTCAAGTTATGCACTGATGTAAAGGTTTGTCCAGAGATTTAAGAAAAAAGCTGTTGCTGTAGCAGTGTGCACAAACAGAGTCTACGTTCTGAAATGTAGCCCTGATTTCAGCCTCATCAGAATGTGAAATCATGGCACAGTCCTGCTTGCACCTGACACTATGCAGAGCTCAGCAACTACATACCTTCACAGAAGTCAGAGAAGTGTATACACTGAAGTATGTCAGCAATTATTCACTCACAGGTGTTTGTAACTTTTATGAATATTTTTACTAATTATCCTCAAAAATGTGTGTACCTCACCCTAGATATATCTTCATCATAAATTTATGCAATCAAGGTTATTTTACATACATAATTTTCTAAATGAATTTATATTTCTTGTTTTTCTCCCATACATGTAAAACTTGCAACCAAAAACCTGTAAAGGAGCTTATTTCTCTGATTATATTTCTGTACCATAAGATATTCACAGAAAGTAGAACAGAAAGACTACATACAATTAATAAGTGTAGTACATAATTAAGAATGAAAGCAGCAACAGCAAAAAACACTAAATGAAAATATATCACCAAAATATTATTTATAAGATTTTATTTTTCTCTTAAGCTTTAACTTCAGAATATCAATATCTTTGCTTCAATATAATAAACAGTAATTTCCTTTTGAGAGTAAGAAAAATATGAAAAAAAAGAGAATTCCCTACTTTCACATTGTTTTCATATTTTCAATACTGTACAAACATGTATTAAAAAGTAAAACCAGAACCAGAAATTTATTCACTTTGATAGATTAGACTAAAAGAAACACTCTTGAGGGTGTGCCATGCATGTAGTGGGTCTTGAGTCTATCCACTATATATGTAAAGTGTATATATATATTAGGTGCAAGTGTGCATGAATATATATATATACTCACATGTACATATAAACCTTGCATAACGGAAACCTTGCACAAAATCCATTGGCTTTAGTGCTTAATGATATGAATGCTCAGTGAGATGCACAATGTAACATATATGATTACAAAACACGCTTCTGTCTGTGTAAGTTTAAAAACTACATCATAATAAAGGAAATATGAACAACCAATTTCTTGATAATGATAAAATTGATTTAATCTTCAAGTAATTATTAGAACATTTCATTGACTTCTACAAAAGAATATAAAAATAAACTTACCTGTATGAATATTCCTGAATTGTTTTTGAAATAAACTGAGTAGTACAGTATATTTCCATTAGGCTTTTGAGGAGGAGACCAGAATAGCATTATTGATGTGGAAGTAAGGTTTCTGTATGTAACATCTTTCGGTGGATCACTTGGTGCTGGAAAAATGTTAAGTTTTAAGCATACCTAAAGCTTTTCTACCTCAAGGTTTTATACACTTTCATACCAAAGGAACAGCCGCTATAGTAGATTTTGCAATATGTTATGGTAAATTAAATGTATTTCTAATTATGGTATAGGAACTACTTCACAAAATAATGAAATAAAACTGTATATGTAAAAATGAATTTTTAAAACACTTCTTCAACCATCTTTGTATTTAGCTGCATTTGTAAACAGATAGAATTTTCTTATAGAATTTGTTCTCTACTTACTGCTTTGTGCACATAGAAAATCTAGTTTGCAGACGTGGAAGTTGACTGAGTTAGGTGTCTATACTCCAAATATAGTTAGTAGGGGAAAAAAGGGATTTTTTTCACAAAACCTAAATTTAAAGCCTTTTTCTCTCTGATTATAAACACAATTTAGGCTCCCAACTCATGTAGGTAAACCAGATACCTATTCTTGGACAGTATGATAATTTATCTTTTTTCCTCTTTTCTCAGCCTATTAAATGTGCAGGAAGACCTCTGTAAGGCTTCTTCCATTAGTCTCTCCTCTTGTTTTATAAAGAATAACAGCATGTGGTTCTTTTCAGTAACACAATGATGTAGGAGAGTTAAATTCAATTCCTTAAGTCAGCTTAGGAGAATTTAAATCCATATTTCTCACCATCCAAGAAAATGCTCTACAGAACATGCAGAAGAGGGCTGAACACTGTAATTTATGCACCTCTCTTGCTTTGTGTTGCTCTAGTTTATGTAAAACATTAAAATATTAACTGGAGAGGGAACCCCAGGACCAGATCCTTAAAGTCTGTCCTTATAAAGTCAATTCATATTTCCATATCAGCTTCAATAGCAATCAAGAATATCTACAGCTTGATGATGTAGACAGACTTTGGAGGGATGGCTCAGATAGGTGCTAATCCTGCCAGTGGTTGTGCATTGGGGAATTGTTTATATCTAGGTATGATGATTCTGAAGTACGTCTGCAAACTATCTATTTTGGAACAGATTATAGCAATATGATTGATGGGAAATCAGAAAAAAAATCAAACTGAATGACTTTCAAAGCACAGTATGATCATACAAAAGTCACTTTTCATGTTGGAAGTATAAAATAATTCAAATAGAATAAACAAATCAATGTACACTTAGAGAGTTCATTTCCAAATTAAAAATATTTCAGACTTGAGAGGGATACACTAAAAAGTATTTTCCCTATCAGAAGTTGTGTCACAGATGCTTAAAATAAGCGTCTATTAAAATACATTACAAAAATAATTTAATTTATTTCAACCTTTAGAATTAAAATATTTTGATCTTATCTGTTATGAAGAGAAATGCTTATTTTTTAATCAGTAAATTAATAGAAATGCCTACCATAATTTTATAGAACCATAGATACAGGTGTACACAAAGAGAGAGCGACACAGAAAGGTAGAATGTCTCTTGTTTAAAAGTCAAATGTCACTTCTACTTCAGTGGCTTTATTAACTTAAATGAGGCTGACAGAATTTTAAGGCGGAATGACAATAACGGTTCATACTGTAAATAAGCTTACCTCCTTCAGAAGTTCTGAATGTTATGGTATCACTTTTTATGTTGCCATCTCCAAACCTTGTACTTGCTGTTAGGTAAGCACTATACTCAGAGTTATATTCCAGGTCGGTGAATTCCAATGATGTTTCTGTTACATTTACACTCCACTTTGACATTTTGTTCCTAAAAAAAAAGTATTTTATTAATTATATACACACACCATTTCTCTCTCTATATATAATTATGGCGTGTGTTGCAAAAATGAAAAATGCAATATTGTGTTAAATACAAGTAGTTTAGGTTCTTAAAAGAGGCTAGGATAACTTTTTGTCTTTTATGGTGAAAAGCTAACTTTTGTACTGTGGCATTACAGTAGGGCTCTTAATTTTGTTTCTCAAAAAAAACAAACAACACCCCAAAACCCCACAGAAATATGTTTGCAAATTACATCAACAAAGACAATGGTTATGTGAAATACTAAGGAGGAGTATTTCTATCTATTAACTGCTTTCGAATGGTTATGTGGTACCCTTGGGAAGGACACAGTAGGGCATAACTAAACTGTCTCCCTGGACAGGAATAGCGAAATATAAAAAGATTATAGCAGGGAGCATGCCCTACTGTGACTCTGTGAAATTGGTCAGAAGGCTGAAGTTATAAATGGAATAATAGAAGATGATATGGAACAGGAATTAGCTGGTGCTGAGTTAATTCTGGTGGAATGTAGCAGAGGATCAGAATGGAACTCCAGTCAGGTCAAAACCCGCCTAGAAAGACTGTAAGATGTAACATTAATAAAATGCTGGTATTAGCATAGGTATGAAACGGTTATCGGAAAGTAAAATAAGGTACAGAAATAACTAACTTGAATTCAAAAAGTCTTATATTTCTTGTAAAGTTAACATAATGTTTTAAGAAAAAGTATCAGGAAAATAAAAACCCAAACATTTCATTCCTCCAAAGATTTTTGTATGAGTAGGTGTCCTGTGTCTCTAATAGGATTTCATACAGAGATGATAATTTGATAAGTAAAACCAAATATCTTGCCCCAGGAGTCACTGTTAAGCTCTTCACAAATGATAATGTGCTCTAATACTAAAAAAAAAAGAGACAAGTAATTCAAAATTACTAGATTTTTCTTCTTTTCATAACTGAATGGCTGCCCCGCTAGAAAAGATCATCTAATATATCTGAAATAAGGTTAAATTAACAAGCAACTGGAATGAGAAAATGCATGAGAATGAAAAAAAAAATCCTCCCTAACCCTCAGATTTTGAGTGGAATGTCACTTGACATGGGAAACACTCTTGGTAACACAGAAAGTTAATATTTACATTTTTCCCAAACTTTTGACATTTTTAATAGTCAGTAAAATTTACAAGAGATTGCAGCTGCAGTTATCAAACCCTACACAAAGACATTTTTTCCTGGATCTTTGCCCAAGGTATTCTTAGTATGGAAATACGTATCTGGTTATAACTTAAGTAAGAAGAAAATCCACAGCTTAGTGCTGTGAACATTTCTACTCTGAGTAACTGCATTCTTACATCTGAGCTGCCAAAAAACATTACCACAACCAGGCACAGAAAGAAGAACAAAAGCTTGAGGTATTTCAAGGGAAGCTTATTTTCTGTTTAGAAACAACAGAAATTGCAATAAAAATAAGAAAACACTAATCAAAGTGAGTGCAGCCTTCACAGACAGTGAGACAGTACCTAGCAGAATAAGTTAAGCCAAGAAGGTTTACTGAAGAAAAATAATATAAGGTTTTCAATCACATTGCAGACAACATAGATTCTAAGAAATTGCATAATTCCACTTGACAAAGACAGGTACCATATTTTCTTAAAAATCTGTACCTCAAAATAAACCTAGTCAAGAAGTATCTCACAAAAAATTTGTAGGAAAGGATAATGCCAAAAAAGAATAGCTACATACAAGGTCAGCAATTTTGTTAATTGCAACTTTAATATGCTAAAATTACATTTAGGGAGCATGAGTTTTTAGGCTCAAGGAAGGAAGTTTCTTTACTACCTGCTAGCACTCAAAACCACCTTGTCCTCTGACAAATTCCATGAAATATAACTGAAAACATTGCAAATATCACCCTTTCTTTTCTATTGATTGTTGATTCTTGTTCCAAACCAGCGAAAGAAAGGTTCCCAAATTCTCTATCACTGTTGCAAAATATTTAGGTGAAGTGAAGAAACATCTATTTAACAACTGTAGTAACCTTCTTCTTTCTTCTTTATTGAGAAGCACTGGGATTAACAGTCTCCTCCAAAATATATTGAATACCTCCCAAAAGCATCAACAATACGGCACAACCATTTGCCTTGTCAAATCTCCCCCTGCAAATGGATTTGATGAAACTGTATAGACAACTCTTTTAAATACTTAAAATTACTCTCCTCCCTCCACATCCCTCCCTCCTCACCAAGGAAGGAGTGAAGTTATGACCTCTTTGAAGGCAAAAGGAGTTTTTCTTCAGTGTCCTTGCCTTAATGTGATACCTAAAGCCTCTCTAAATTTAGGTATGGCACAGTAAGGACAGACAATACAGGATGAAAAGAACATGGTGCAAGGCTTATCGCAAGAAGTTGTGTGGTTGCTTAATTGCAATATTTAGAAAGATAGATCATGTAAAAGTTTTTTTAAAAAAAAAATTCTGGCTAAAACTTTTCTCACAGTAACAAAAGCAGGAAGTTATAAAGAAATATAAGGATGAAAAGTTGCATAACCTTGAGTCTTTGAACACAGCGTGCACCAAAACCCTAGACCTTATCATAAGGTAACTCTTCCGTAGGTTGAGGACAGTCATTATTTTAAAGAGCAACAGACATTCCCAGTAGAGTAGAACTAACAAGAGAAGACAAATTCAACTTTTCTAGAAAGATCTTGCATCTCTTCACTTCATCAACTTAACTAGAAATTATAATTAAAAAAAAAATAATAATCAGTAGTGACAGAGGCCCCAAAATGTCAAATAACAATAAAATAATGTAAGCTCAAAGTAGTATATCCATAACAACTGAGGATTTTCACATCTGGTTCACATCTTATAACATGCACTTTAGTATTTGCTTCTTACACCTCAGTAGTGGCAATAAAATGGCAAAGCATAAATGCAATGCATTAAAAGTGATCAATAAAAAATGTTTTCGTTTCCAGTAGAAGTTACAGATCTTTGAAGAGATGCCACATCACTAGACCAAACTATGTTTTGCAAGGAATAGGACAGAAGCTGTAAGTTTTAAAGTGATAAAACTCCTTTGTAAAGGTGAAAAAATATCACAGGAGGATGTCAGGGGGAAAAAATAATAATAATGAAAAAGGGTTAGATAGAAAAAACTAGAACACAATAAACAAAAAGTATCTGTTAAAAATACTTGTTTGCTATGAGTATAATGAATACAAAATATAACAGCAGACATAATTGATAGCACATACAAAAACTGTGAATATGGCTCTTACACACTGTCTATAAAAGGAGGCAATGTTTCTCTATTTTAAGCCTGTTTCAAATCTCCTTGACAATTCTGCATGGGTTTGTGCCCTGCCTTGCAGCAGGCCTAATCAGCATTTAATGAAAATAGGCACCATGCTCTAGTTTAAATCTGAATTGACTTACTATAGCATAACCTTTGGAAAAAACGTTGAAAATGCTTACAAAATGTTGAAATTGTTCCCCCAGTTTTTGGCGACTCTGAACTTGCATACAAAAAAGTCCAGTATTTTAAGTGCTGGATGAATATTTGTTCTCCCAAAACATGTAATCAACATACTGTGTAACAAAAAGCTAACATTCCTGATAGGTTACACATTAACATTTATCCTCAGAACTACTTCCAGAAAAATCTTACCAGACATAAACTGTGTAATAGAGGATAATTCCATTTGGCTCCAGCGGAGGTTTCCATGACAACTTCACAGTGACACCCAACAACTGTTTTACAGAGAGGGCTTGTGGAGGAGAACTTGGAGCTATAAAATGAGAGAACAGGACACAACATCTTGTTAAACTGCTAAGATCGGTGGGATACCCAGCATCCTTAAATAGGCTTTGAATTATTTGTGATAGAAAGTTAACCTTCTAATACATTGGTACAATATCCATCAGCTAATGTTAAGGCACAGCTTCTTTTCCTTTTTCTGACAGATGATAAAAGAAGATTTTGCATGGTGGTGTCAGAACATCTGTTTCTGTGATTCAATGGAAAAAGTACTTCATGAGAAAACAGAGCAATGGCTAGGTCACAGCGATTCACCTACTGCCCAAGTACATTGCTGTAATTTTTTTCCCTTCTAATAAAAGCAAGAACTTTATAGATATGAACACATGTAAAATACAGCATAATAGTTCCCCTGAGGAAAAAAAGGTGCTGTAAAGAATTATACAAAGCACCAAAGGTGGAAAAGTGGATAAGCATGTCATTGAGAGATGATAAAATTGTGGTATACTAGACAGCAGTAAAATCTATTCCCTCCATCAAATAAGGACCACGTTCATACATTTAACATGTCACGAGGGCAAATGAAAAGATAGACATTCACTGAGATCCTTAAAATTCATTTTAAGATGATCCCTAGATGACACTATATCCCGACTCTGTAGGAAAACATTGTAAATAAATGAAAACGTTAGACCATGTTTGATTTTGTTCTATGGTTCTTACTAATTTTACTGAGGAATAATAACTAATGTATACATAAATGTTACTGCTTTATTATCAGCATGTTATTGAAAAGTGAATCTTTTTCTGCATCTTGATTCATGGACCTATGTATCACTATGAAGCAATATTAGAATTCCATTTGTTTTTCTCAAATTAAACCAAAAAGCATCATGCACTAAAAATTCAGGTCATAGATGTAGTCATGCATGAAAATTGAGAATATGAGCATAACTATTAGCAAATCTATGAAACATTTGGTCTGAACCTTGGAACACTGTGTTCCTGTGGATACAGAACATGTGGTGTATTATAAATATTGTTGTTTTTCACTTCTTGCTTCTTTCACTATCTTGAAAGTTGGCATAAAGGTTTTATAACTCTTTATATTATAGAGAAAATGATTTTATATTTTTCATGAACAAAGGTTCACTGAATTCACCGAGTGTATTTACCAGTGAAAAATGTTGCCAGCCATATTTTGTGTTTTACTTGTTATATTATCCTCAGTGGCTATACAATAAAAGACCTGTCATATGGTGAATGTCATCTTTTTGATATATCTAGTTCATTCTACAATTCTTATTCAGAGAATGTTTAGGATTTTTTGCTGAAGAATAGAAACTACATTGCTCTAAATAAAAATACTTTCTGCTAAAAAAATGGATTTATCCAATCTAGCTCTTTTAATTCTGCTCCAGCAACACTCTTGCACAAAGTTTTTTTGCTGACAGTGTGGCTGGTGGGTTGCTTGTGTCAATGCTGCTTTAGATGGGTTCCCAGAGATTTTCTCCTGAAGCAAAGGAGAGGAACAGACACAGCCTTTTCCAAAATGCGACTCACAGCACCTAAATTAAGATTTTTGCTACGAATTTTTTTTCAGGATCCCCCTGCAGAATCTAGAGAAGTGACCAATGATAACTTTGCACAACAACAGTGTGTACTGAAAGTGCAACTATAATTGTTCTACCCTCAGGCTGCGCATGACCCAGCTCAATTTGGAAGTCCAGTGCTACAGATGACGGACTTTGGGCATTTTCATAACATTAACAATTTCATGTCTATCTATGTGTACCTGTACATGCATCTGTTTAGCATAATACAAAAATCTCCCCACAAGAAACCCCACAGAAATGTCTCTGGACCATTCAAACTGCCTTTTCGTGGTTTTCCCTTTTCCCAGTTCTCACTGAAAAACCAAATACAATATTTAATTCTACCATGTCATATATTAGATTAAAATGAGTAAATTAAGATTCTTCAGAGTAATAAGATATTGGTAAGATCAAAAGTCCATGCACATCAATTTCAACATTTCAAACAGCTTGTACTGATAAATATATTGGTAGATAGATAGATAGAAAAATATATTTGTGTGTAGATATATAGATACAGATAGAAATGGAGAGATGTAATTTCCAACTAAAATGCATAAACTTAAAAACATCTGACATGAAGTGTAAGAGTAAATTAAGAATGCAGGTAGAAAATAATGCTCTGAAACTTCTGTTCTGACTTACCATCTTCATCAGTTAGTATATGCAGAGGTGAACTACGAATGCCCTCTCCCATTGTGGTACTAGCAGACACTTCTACAGTATATGCTGTATATTTATTTAAATCTAAACAAAAAAAAAAAAGAATAATTCAATAAAACAACCATTCAATGGGACAAATTAGTTTTTTAATGGACCATAAGTATTTTTGAAGTGGTGAATAAGCCTATCACACTGGTCTGTGTCATTAGAGACTGAAATAAGCATTGGGAGAGATTGGAACACAAAATATTTTGCAAAAGAAGGGAAAAGCCCTAATTACCAGCTTATACTTCAGAGTCCTAGAATGTTTTGCAGTTTGTCCTTGCAGTACTCTGAAAAAGTAGCAGTGAAGGTACTGAGCTCTCAGCATTAATAGCTGTGCCATGCCCCAGCAATAATGACAGAAGTAAGAAAAAGATGCAAAGGTGAGTGGTAAATGAAGCCTTTTATCTAGAATTAGTTCAGAAAGATGGAGGTGGCTTGAGGGTTTACTTTGTTATAATGATAGGTCTGCAAAGAAATCTATTGCAGTTCCTTGTACTTTAAACATCTAAAATACAGTGAGATATATGTTAGACTCTATACCATTCAATGCCCATTTCACTACATTACGACAGGTCACAAGTTATTTCTCAGGACAGGGAGCAAACACTTTCTGTAAGGGCAAGAAGGCTTAGGTCCAACCAACGAACTAAAACATCTCTGTCTATCTGTTGCACACTTCTCAGAAAAGCTCACAGTTGCCGTAAGTTCCAGATCATTATATACTGGCCTGTAACACGTAGTGTCAGAAGAGTAGTGTTTATAACTCTTTGCTCAGTCCCATTAGTCCTCGTGAGATATATTGTGTAGGTCTGTAGGATTCCATTGGGAATGGATGGTGGAAAAAATGATAATTCAATTTCCATGGATGAGATGTTTCTATAGGTTATGTTTTCTGGTGCAGAATCAGGAACTAGAAGAAAAAAATTACAGAAGGTTTCAGTCAGCTTCATTGATTTGGAAAGAACTTTCATAAACCGGTTTTGATGAAACACATTGTAAATATTTGGATGTGTATCCTATTATTTTTTTATGAAATGCGTTTTAAAAAAAGCTGAATTTGAAGATCAAAAATACATAGACACATACAGTACCAACAAGGTCATTTTTAAAAAAATTGATAGAAATAACCTTAATTCAGCTTTATTGCTCTCATGGCTGTGCTTGGCCATGGACCCACTTGCATCCAATCCCTGACTTGCATCCAGTCCTTTCCTGACATGGCAGCCCAGCCTTAGCTTGGCTCCCCCACTGCAGGCCTGCCCCACTGGCACTGTTCTCTGTCTGGCTTGGTTACGGTCGCTGAACCTGTGAACTCACTTTCCTGGCTTGACCACAAACCTGCCACACCAGCATGAGGTGTTTGGCACTCCAGACTGGCCTGGCTGCCACACCTCGCCTGCCCTGGGCTCTTTGCAGCAGGGTGGTGAGACAAGCCCTGGCTAGCGAGGCCTCTGCTCAGCTGGCCCAGAGACCCCTGGGCTCCTGGCTCCCCATCCCTTACCAAACACCTGGCCTTGCTCTTTTGCTTTGTACAGAAAAGAGAAAAATGCGATTCAAACTTGCTGCCTTGCAAAGTAAGCAAATACTTCTAAAGCTATTAAAACTTATCTCCTGGCCATCAAAGGTTATAATAAAGCAACCTCTTGTTTGTAAAAAAATTTCATTTTTTAAAAAATACTCACCTGTTTCAGAAGTTCTGACCAGAAGCGGAAAGGATGACTGATTCCCATGGCCAAGTCTGGTGAATGCCCTTACTGAGATGTTGTAGAGTGCATATGGCTTCATTTCACGTAGTGATATACTTGTAGATGAGGCATTTTTAATAAAAAAATCGTTGGAATCACTGTATAGAACTTCATAGTGAGTTATGATGCCATTTGGCTGCTCAGGTGGCAACCACCTCAGATTTATTTCTGTTGCAGTTACATTTATTAATTCTAAGTTTTGAGGTGGCGAGTCTGGTTCTGCAACACAGAAATCAGGAAAAAAACCTTTCCAAATAATTGAATACTGAACTGAGATCATAAACCTATTGGATCCTGGCATTGGATCCTAACTGTACCAAAAGGGATACACTCATTTCCTCACTCTCCTTCTCAAAGCCCTTTTTACCTCAGTTCATTTTGGTATGTGTCTTCTCACTCATAAAGCCAGGCATCTTATTGCATTACGACACTAACTTTTCTGGAATTTCTTCTAACTCTATCAGAAACTGCACTTAGTAAGAAAACAAAATTCTTCTATCTACCAGTCTCATTCAGACTAAGCCTTAAAATCCTCTCATTGTCCTCCTCATATTTAGTTCTTTAAATTTGAAATAATGTCCTTTTACTGCTTTCTATGTAAATAACCACCCTTAGTGCTTCACTCAATCAGCAATGGAACCAAGAAAGGAACGGTATGCACAGTAACTAAATTCCCTTTAGTGAACCCTGTGTAAATCTTGCATACTCTGGTGTGAAGGTCATGCACAAAACAAGTCCATCTCCAGCGTGGTGTGTGCCTAAATCTACTGGCAATGTATGAGTTCATGTGACTCCAGTGAGCTAATAAGGCATGGAAGTGTTGAAGGACTGAGTGGGCTGCACTTATGAATAAAATCATCTCTGAATGTCAACTTTGATTCCTCTGATGGCTTCACCACTTCATCCCTGAAATAATCTGTAAAATCAAGATAAAAATACACTACCTACTCAGGATCATATGATTCAGTTTGTGTACAAATACCCACTTGCAGATATTTTAGAATTCATTATGAATTTTTTTGCCTAAAAGGTCTCACAAATAATTTTCATTCCTGATTTCTGAGCACATGAAAGTGTTAACTGTAAGAGATCACTGCTCTCTGGATGACAAGACTACCCACATGGATATTTCCCATGTGAAGAAGTTTAATTTTTAATTGAAATGCATTCTGCCATTTATCTGTCATGGTAAAATATTTAAACGCAACAGCCTAGTTTCTTCCATCCTAATGCAAGTCATCTAAGACAGTTGTAGTGAATCTTTTATTTGGAGGTATCTCTCTTTTCAAAAGTCAAACAAATTTCTGTTCCTAAGTTGGCTAAAATTAGGACACATGAATCACAGATTGAATTACTTCATGAAAGCTAAACAACAAGAAGGAGAAGATAAACAATTCTGCACAGCCTTATAAAAAGGCAAGAATTCTTGGTGGATTTCTCACTGTTTTCCTCAAGCCTTGCATGGGTCTTTTTATGAATGAATGAACAGTTGGCTGTTGGCTCTGAACAGAGAAACTCTGAAAAATTTCTTTAACACTCACAGGTGAGGGATTGTAAGCTTTCAGAGAAAATAATATTTATATAAGTATTTTTCTGTTCTTGTGGTTTGCCTTTTCTCTGTAAAAAACTAACAGCATAGGAGAATGAAAATTTTAAAAATATTTGCAACTACTTTAAGTTTCACCATTTAATTGATATTTTGCATGGTTATTCAAATCACCTAAGCTTCATAAATATCCATGATTTTTAATCCTGTAGTTCTTTTCTCTCCTTTTTTGACACTCAATTATTTTTCTTGTATTGTAGTACATTTGAAAATGAGAGAGATAAACAACAATTGGGCAATCACCCTCAGTATTACTTCAGTAAACCTGGAAATAACTTTGCTGAAACCAGTGAAAATACAAACTTGATACAAACAAGAAAAGACTAATATTCATGGCTCTGGTCTGCAAATGAAATTCCCATGTTTTCTTTGCAGAAGTCAATGATAACTTCAGCTCTTGCCCCAGTGCCTTAATGGGTTAAAACTGCCTTGCAAGTAAGAAAGTAAGATTCAGAAACCTTCATAACGTAGTATTATACCTGACATTAAAATTATTGACCAGTCTTAAAATTAATAAAACCTATACAAAAACAACTTCTTATTATATTCAGCATTAAAAGAAAATCTTCACTTTATCAGCATCTTCGCCTACAAGTTGAAATATGACCTCTGAATTGTTGAAATGCCCATATGCTTCAAAACCAACCTAATTTACACATGATTACAAAAAGAAAAAGAAGATGAAATGGAGTCACAAAGATTATGATTTAGATGGGTGCTAGGGACATATTGTTTTGAGAGAGAGAGCTGCAGCTCTGCAGCTTTCCTTCCATTTGTCTATCACTTTTGAAATTAGTTGATTGCAGGTCATGCCGCAGCTTTCATTATTATTTTTTCAGCACTTACCTAAAAATGGTCTGAATGGAGTCACTGACTGATAGAAGACTAATAATTTCAACATTGGCTTTATTTATACACTCTGTTCCCCCTTTTTTGTATGTGCCAGTGTTCTTTTTGAACAAACACAAACTTCAGTACAGAAAATAAATCATCGTTGCAAACAACTTATTACCGTCCTCAGGGGTTCGCACAAAAACATCATTCTCTTCAGACAAAGCACTTTCTCCAATTGCAGTGGAGGCTGCGACTCTCATTTTATAATTTGTGTACTTTTTTAAACCTGAAAAAATTAATTAAAGAAAAAAATCTTGACTCTTAACATTGTAAACAAGACTGTTGACTTCTTTTGTCATAGCTACTTATAAAATTATAGTACTGGATACTGTTCTGAGAGCTTTTTATACACCCTTGTCCCCTAAAAAAATATGTACAATACCATTTATTTGGTATTGTCAAACAGGCATGCAGTTAAATCGGCAGATTTTGAAGCAAGTCAACTATCTTCAACACTGTAAATAGCTTAAAGAATTTGTCAAGGACATCAAATGATGTCATATATGAACATCCAAATATGGAGGTTTAGTCTGTATGCATTATTCTGATTAACATCAATTAATAACGGAAACTCCATTCATAATGTGATTGCTTCAATTACTATAAAAATTACCACCTTAAAATAAGAAAATTGTTATTAATGTCAGACAAATACTGTGAAAAAAAATTCAAATCTGAAAAAGACTTGACAATTCAGGAATATTTTCCTATAGGGACACAGGAGACTGGGGCAAATATTCCAGGGAGAAATTCATTTCACAAATTACTGCCTGTACCATTTCAAAAATTACTGTTTATCATAACCAGCCCTCTTCTCCCATCTCACACACCCTACATATTCCTCCACAGTAAACAAGTCTGAGTAGTGTCCCAACCTTGTTTTTACATGCAGTTTGTTTGTGGACATGTGTGAGTGTGTGAGATTTGATCCAAATACATATCAAATGGCAACGTTATATAAAATTGGGGAAAAAAAGTTTGTAAAATGTACAAGCTTAAATTTTTACGTTTTTTTAATCAAATGACATTGTACCTGTCATAAGTAAGCTGTTGTTTGAAGTTGTTTCATGAAATGCCCTTTTTGTATCCAGTTCCATCGCATAAACTGTATAATGAATGATTTTTCCATTGGGATTTGCTGGAGGATCCCAATACAGCAAGATAGAGGAGGAGCTAATATTCTTGTAAGATATATTTTGTACTGAGCTTGGGACTTAAACAAAAATATAAAAACATAACAGTAAGTAAATAAATTACTAAAACAGTTCAAACATTCAGTGAAATAAGTCATGTATGTTAACTTTGATAATACCAGAGTTACAATTTACCTTGTTCATGTGTCCTGACTGTAAGAACTGATGGTGGTCCTTCTCCAACATCAGTGAAAGCAGACACACTAATTGTGTAATCTGTGAAAGGTGTGAGGCCCTTTATAACATATGACAGTTCTTCAGCCAAAATGTCAATGTTATACTGATTATCTGTGAGTAAATAGAGAGAAACAGCTACTTACTCATAAAGTAATTTTATTTCTTATGCATTCTAAACTCACTTTGGCATGGCAACCTGGAACTATTTTATTCTAAAATAATTAATTTTCTTGTCAATTATAAAAATATAAAGAAAAGTCTACATTATACCTCTTAACTCCCTAAAGGTGAGTCTATTATAGGTCCATTTTCATCTGTTCAATAGGTAGATTGGCCTAGGTGAAAAAATGAATTAGCAGCAAGTAGAATTGTGAGGTTTTGCGAATAATCTCCTAAAAGCTAGGAAAGGGTACTTTTGTATAAGGCCTAGTCTCTCCAGTGATTTCAGAACAATGAAATATTTAAATATTAAATATTCCATATAAATATTTTATAAGTTTAAATATTTTTAATTGAGAAAGACAGATTCCCTCTTCCTTGTCCTTCCAATGGTGCTAGAACAATACTTGGAAAGGCTGTCTCCACAAATCCCTTCATGCTGGTATTTTTAGCAGAAGGGTTGTGGTCGGTAGAATGATGAACCCATGCCCACAAAGAGATTTTGGTGCACTTACAAAGAAGTTCAAAGTCAGCCACAATCCAACTTGTGTTAGCCAAAACTATCTGCTATAAAGCCATCACTATGCCAATGCAACTTGAAAAGGTATGGGTGCTTCACATACCTGAATATCAGGCTCTGAGCTCAGTGAGAAGGGCATTAAAATAAAGGCATTGAAAAATCAGCAGACCCTGTCAAAAATCTGGCTGCCAACAACTTTAACTACTATAATAACTCCTATAAAAAAATACTTGTATGGCAGATCACAACAGACACTGGCTAAAATAAATTTTCAGCAGCACAGACATCTTTTACCAACTCAATACCTCAAACTGAATGAGGCAATAAAAGGAAGATTTACATTTAAAACACTGCACATTTCCTGTGTATGACAAAGAAGATTCTTCAGGATTAACATAGCACAGAAAATATCCACTGTCATTTAAAATAATGGATTAAAATCTGGGGTTTAAATACTGGTGCATATACATAAATTCAGTGACATTTAAATCATTAAAAAAACCAAAAAACAAACAAACAAACAAACAAAAACCAAACAAAAAACAAAACCAACAACATTATTTTCTCCCCACAGTAAAAACACTGTAAAAATTTAGAGGGATAATTGAAATCCCTGCCTGTCAGCTGAGGGCTGCTTAATGATTTGCAAATATCCATACTTGGTAAAGAAACCGTGGTCCATTGATATTACAGAACAAGTGTACTCACTAATGACACCACCATGTCACGGGGTCATCTCCACCTGTTTGTAACCCATATAGCAAAGTTGTAACTTTTTGACCTATTTACCTTCACTGACATTTGAAAACCGATTAGTCAGAAGGCTTAGAGAAATCAAGGTCTCTGAAGGGCTTGGAGATACGTTAATCCCTGACAATCACACCTGCTTTGGCAACTGTAATAACTGATTGTCTATGCAGCTTGGCTGATGGCTTTCGGGGGCTCCTTTCACTAGGAAGAAGGTCAGCTGGGTGACAAGGGGCTAGTTCCTGCCTGTGTGGCATTCCCATTTGCTTCAGAAGGTCATTTGGCAGTAAAAAAATCTGACTCCAGCAAATGACCCATTTATAATTTGCTTGAACCATGTGCTAAAGATCATATCTGGGACAGTGATGGGGGTCCTTCAGAACAAAGAAGCAGGTAGAAAAATACCCTAAAATATCTTACCCAAAGCAGAATGTGGTTCTGCATCTCCATTTATATCAGGCAAATTATCACCAGATACACTTGTAAATATTACTGGAGAAGCTGTCTGAATGCTGGAAAACATTTCAGCTGAACCCTCATATAAATCATTGTCTGCTTCCATTGAATTCCAAGGGGGAGAAGAAGGTTTGATATTTTCATTTATTGTATATGGTTCCAAAGAATCAATCAGATACTATAAATAAGAAATATAAAAAGAAATCACAAACTTAGTCATCACTAAATTATATAATTAAATTTCTATATAATACAGAAATAATGCTTGTATGTTTGTGCATGCATATAGGTACTACATAAAGGTTGGCATACAAACATTATTGGTCATTAGAATAATTTTAAAAATACAGTCTTTGTCATAAAAATATTCAGCTGCCAGTAGCCTACAACATTTTATTCTGGTTATTGTTTAATCAAACACCTCTTCTTAAAAAAAATTCTTAAAATACATATTTTATATTAAGGTGGTGATTTTAAAGTAAGGCCTTTCATTTTAAAGCTGTATCTTTAGAACTATATTGAATAGATACAAATTTGAACTTGGGAGATTTTATTGTACTAACTATATCCTGAAAGAAGGCAGCAGGCATTGAAAACAAGAGGCCCTTCCAGTCCCTCAAGAAAAGGATTAGCAGGCTGACTAGAACTCTGAGAGGGAATAAGAGGAGAGGGAGAAAACCAGAAGCTAATTAACTAAAGGGGAGAGAAAAAGAAGGGGATATATATGTGAAAAGAGAGAGTGAAAGGGAGGTAAATGACATGGGGCCCGTAGGACAGAAGACACAAAGAACAAACATTGGAAAGGATGGCAGCAGATATGAGTGGAGCAAGAACAACAAAGAGAGGAGAAACAAAAGCAGAAAAAAGAGAGAGGCTAAAGCATAGGTACAAAATGGTGTGTTACCACCAGATCTTCATGCCCCTTCAAAATCTGGGACCAAATGCAGGACTCAAGTATCTCTGAATTGTTCTGCTGTCATCTGGAACACTCCTCACTCACACATATGACCCATCTCATTGCCAGAAAGAGATGATTTTATAGTGATGTAACTAATGCACATTAGTCCTTTCCCTATGGACTCTGGGTAGAGAAAGGGCAAAGCCACTTTTTTACTCCTTTAACATGAGGTATGTTAGCCACAGGCATCAATCTCACCTAGAGTACCAAGAGGTAAAAACTGTATGACTCATCTTCACCAGCATTTTATAGAAAAATAGTAGGCCACATGGAAATACTTTCTCTTATGAGGATTTTCCACATATAAGAAAACAGCTTTTTAGTGCTACTGGTTATTGAGTACCATTAGCACTGCGGGTCTGCCAGTTCAAGTCCTGTAGGTGCTCTAAGCTGTGGTCAATGCAGTTCTAGATAAAGCAGGGTATTTTATGATTTGCTTTGGTTTTTAATTAGAAAATTACATTCAATAAATTATAATAAAGCAGCAATGATACTGCAGTAAGAACTCAAAAATTACAAAATTCCATCACTAAAACATTTTTGTGCAGACTACTTTAATGTTTTTGTGTCCGGACGATGATATAATCTTTAATTACAGATTTATATACTTTCTTTTACCAAGGATGCCTGCCTGGGTTAATGAATGGATCCTTATCCTAACTTTTTTTCCCCTTGCTCCTTATTTAACGTTTGACTCCAGGGCTCTATTTAATGTATATCACTCAACTTGAAAGTGAACTCCTTCATTGAGCTCTACATCAAAAACTTAGATTCCAATTCAGATTCAGTGAAAGACATCACTGAAAAAATAAAGAAATTATGCAGACTTTGGGCACCTGTTTTCAAAATTCAGCCCAAAAAGCCCTACCTCAGAAAGAATTCAATCCTGAGCTGAATGTTTGCTAGGGGTCTATAGTTCTGTGCTGCATACTCAGAGCTGCTCGTCTAAGCATGTAAAGCACATTGGCACCCAAAATCCAGAAGCTAGACTGATTGACAGTCGAAGTCCCATAAGAAATATGATCCCATAGATGTGCAAAGATATCCTTAGTATGTAACTACAGCATGGAGTTAAGCATGTAGCATCTCACATGTGAACTTAAGGATACAAAAGGAGGCAGAAATTCTAAGCCTGTCTGCCTTGCTAGTAGAACACTTAACCAGCCTTTGGATATTTCTGCTGAATTCACAGGGTTCATACTCACGTCTCCTAGAGGTTTGACAGAGTGGCTGTGTATCAGTCTAGGCACCCAAATCTTTACTCTTAATAGTCTGGCCACCCTATGCTGCAAAGAACCCAAGGACTCTGAAGGACAAGACTGTGGGCTGTGGCTTCCTGCCTTCAGCAGCTGGATCATTCTGTCAGAATGATTTATTTTTTCATGTTGTGGAAACAGCATTATTGGAATCTTTTTGAAAGCCAGTCAGAGAAAGAGAGTGGACTGAGGAAGCTGGCTTTTAAAAATATTGACAACTCCTCTGTGGGAGATAGTTCCACGTTCTGTAAATGTCAGCTGAGGCAGAGAGCAAATTCAATCTAACATAAAATCCATATTAAAAAAAAGAAGAAAAGAATACCTTATTTTTATCTCCAAGAATAGTGTTTTCTAGAGTGACAAGTGTTTCCTGCACATCTACTTTAACTCTGTACTGGGTAATGATTCCATTTGGTTGTTGTGGCTTCCTCCAAATGATTTTTATGTATGTGGCTTCCACTTCTGCCAGTTGTAGATCTGATACAGCACCTGGGACTAAATATTCAATAAGAAATTTGAGTTCATTAAATGCTTGTGATTATTACAAGGTTTTTCAGCACCGTGTAAGAAGTACAATAGACAACCAAATTTCATATCCTTATCTTCTGAGTTGACCCTGTGCAGGGTAGAGACTTACTTCACATGTTTTCTTAGCAAACAAGTTACAGTTCTAAAAACATGCACACTTTTTTTAACACATAAGATATATTTATGAGTATGGTCAGAGACTAAGATGATGTAAACCAGGACAGCTCTACTGAGGATTGAATCTACTCTTGATTGGAATCAGGCAGACCTTTGCTATTTTCCTATATGGAATCTTAAGCATACTTAAAAATCAAAGGTTAGCTCTAAAATCATCAAAGCCATACTAGAATGAAGTAAAAAGCTGGGAAAAAACAATTAATATGATACAGCTTGTTAATTTCCCTTTTACAAAAGGCTTATATTATCTTATTTAGGTTTACATAATTTTATTTATATTATATGTATTTCTATATGTAATTATAGATATAAAATACATATCTATAGAAATTATAGATAGAAATTAAATATTTTATATAATTTCTTCCCTAAACAGTCAGTCTTAATTATATTATAATTTCCATAGGACCACCAGAGATAAAATGCATTTATATTCAATAGAATGATATCCATATTTGATATGAAAAGAATTTTTTTTCCTAAAACACTTCAATAAAAGACAATTTTGAAATTACTTGCATGAGGAGGATTTTTGGATTTGGCATTAAAATAAGACCCTCTATGTTATGCTAAAAAAACCCTCAAACCCACCAAAATTCCCTTTGGCTTCTAATAGTGCATTTCAACACAAGATGATTGACTGTATTTAGGTTGGTCATTTCTGGAAATTGTCTCTGAGAGCTGCCAAAAACAGATCATTCAGGAAAGAATGCAATAAATAAAGATAGGTTTTCCTCCCAGTGTTACACCTTGACAACAAACATTGCCAGCAACCCCTGAGGCAGAGATTTTCTAAATTTGTGCTGTGTGGCATAAACATAAGACAGAAATAACCATCTTGAAACTGTCTCTCTATTACACATCAAATCTCAATTTTTCCTCTTTGCATCCTCAAATGCTGACCAAGAATCCCATGCAATCTCACAGACATGTAAGATTAAACCTCATTTCCATGTAGCAGAGGACTCTGACCTGGTGAGTTGACTATTTGGGGCCAGAATTCCCAGAGCATAGAACCGAGGGCTCAGAGGCAGAACCAAGCACTTGACTGTACTGGGACAAGAGCTGGGTGCTGGGCCTGCCTCAGAGCCGCGCTGGCTGGTGAGGGTGACTTCATCAGAGGCGGGAATGGGCCTTGGATGTGGTGAGAATGAGGCAAAGGAGAGGTTCCATAAGGAACGCAGGGGCTGAAGGGGCCAGCGGCCGCAATCTGCGCTGCTCTTTCTTTTCCTCTTGCTGCCATCTAACGGGGGAGAGGAGGTCCTGCGACTTGATTACTGTGTCTAATATTAACTACTTTCGTTTAGAAAGAAACTACATTTTTTTCACAATCTCTGAAGGCCTGTGGTAGCGAATAAATGTACGACAGAATATGAACTTGACCAAAAGTAAGAAATAAATGACATAATAATATTCAGCTGATTTCTTTTCTTTAGTTTTTTGTCATCTTTTTTCATCTCTTGTAGTGCTCTTATATCCATTCTCTCCTTTGGAAAGTACCTTAAAGGTTCTGAAGGAAAAGCTGAAGGCCTTTATCACTGTGTTCAATCCATTTGTTTTGCCTCTCTGTGCTTACTCACCATCTTCAGGAGTGAAAACTGTGAGGTTGGTCTTTGGCCCCACCCCAGCATTTGTCTCAGCACCAACATACACCTCGTATGTTGTAAACGGCACAAGGTTACTGAACACAAACCTATGCTCTTTTGTACTGTTATCCAGAACATGACCTGGAATTAAAAACAAAGATATTTTAGGTCTAAAACAGAAACAGTCCATGGATGCTTTCCAGTACGCTGAACAAACGAAAACAAATTTTTGGGGGGGAAAATCTAACCGGGAATCAACTTCAGTGGAACAATGCTGAATATANTCATCAATCTCACCTAGAGTACCAAGAGGTAAAAACTGTATGACTCATCTTCACCAGCATTTTATAGAAAAATAGTAGGCCACATGGAAATACTTTCTCTTATGAGGATTTTCCACATATAAGAAAACAGCTTTTTAGTGCTACTGGTTATTGAGTACCATTAGCACTGCGGGTCTGCCAGTTCAAGTCCTGTAGGTGCTCTAAGCTGTGGTCAATGCAGTTCTAGATAAAGCAGGGTATTTTATGATTTGCTTTGGTTTTTAATTAGAAAATTACATTCAATAAATTATAATAAAGCAGCAATTATACTACAGTAAGAACTCAAAAACTACAAAATTCCATCACTAAAACATTTTTGTGCAGACTACTTTAATGTTTTTGTGTCCGGACGATGATATAATCTTTAATTACAGATTTATATACTTTCTTTTACCAAGGATGCCTGCCTGGGTTAATGAATGGATCCTTATCCTAACTTTTTTTCCCCTTGCTCCTTATTTAACGTTTGACTCCAGGGCTCTATTTAATGTATATCACTCAACTTGAAAGTGAACTCCTTCATTGAGCTCTACATCAAAAACTTAGATTCCAATTCAGATTCAGTGAAAGACATCACTGAAAAAATAAAGAAATTATGCAGACTTTGGGCACCTGTTTTCAAAATTCAGCCCAAAAAGCCCTACCTCAGAAAGAATTCAATCCTGAGCTGAATGTTTGCTAGGGGTCTATAGTTCTGTGCTGCATACTCAGAGCTGCTCGTCTAAGCATGTAAAGCACATTGGCACCCAAAATCCAGAAGCTAGACTGATTGACAGTCGAAGTCCCATAAGAAATATGATCCCATAGATGTGCAAAGATATCCTTAGTATGTAACTACAGCATGGAGTTAAGCATGTAGCATCTCACATGTGAACTTAAGGATACAAAAGGAGGCAGAAATTCTAAGCCTGTCTGCCTTGCTAGTAGAACACTTAACCAGCCTTTGGATATTTCTGCTGAATTCACAGGGTTCATACTCACGTCTCCTAGAGGTTTGACAGAGTGGCTGTGTATCAGTCTAGGCACCCAAATCTTTACTCTTAATAGTCTGGCCACCCTATGCTGCAAAGAACCCAAGGACTCTGAAGGACAAGACTGTGGGCTGTGGCTTCCTGCCTTCAGCAGCTGGATCATTCTGTCAGAATGATTTATTTTTTCATGTTGTGGAAACAGCATTATTGGAATCTTTTTGAAAGCCAGTCAGAGAAAGAGAGTGGACTGAGGAAGCTGGCTTTTAAAAATATTGACAACTCCTCTGTGGGAGATAGTTCCACGTTCTGTAAATGTCAGCTGAGGCAGAGAGCAAATTTAATCTAACATAAAATCCATATTAAAAAAAAGAAGAAAAGAATACCTTATTTTTATCTCCAAGAATAGTGTTTTCTAGAGTGACAAGTGTTTCCTGCACATCTACTTTAACTCTGTACTGGGTAATGATTCCATTTGGTTGTTGTGGCTTCCTCCAAATGATTTTTATGTATGTGGCTTCCACTTCTGCCAGTTGTAGATCTGATACAGCACCTGGGACTAAATATTCAATAAGAAATTTGAGTTCATTAAATGCTTGTGATTATTACAAGGTTTTTCAGCACCGTGTAAGAAGTACAATAGACAACCAAATTTCATATCCTTATCTTCTGAGTTGACCCTGTGCAGGGTAGAGACTTACTTCACATGTTTTCTTAGCAAACAAGTTACAGTTCTAAAAACATGCACACTTTTTTTAACACATAAGATATATTTATGAGTATGGTCAGAGACTAAGATGATGTAAACCAGGACAGCTCTACTGAGGATTGAATCTACTCTTGATTGGAATCAGGCAGACCTTTGCTATTTTCCTATATGGAATCTTAAGCATACTTAAAAATCAAAGGTTAGCTCTAAAATCATCAAAGCCATACTAGAATGAAGTAAAAAGCTGGGAAAAAACAATTAATATGATACAGCTTGTTAATTTCCCTTTTACAAAAGGCTTATATTATCTTATTTAGGTTTACATAATTTTATTTATATTATATGTCTTTCTATATGTAATTATAGATATAAAATACGTATCTATAGAAATTATAGA
>VXBB01016056.1:245409-353584 GCA_013399915.1 Illadopsis cleaveri | reverse complement strand
GAAGGGGCCAGCGGCCGCAATCTGCGCTGCTCTTTCTTTTCCTCTTGCTGCCATCTAACGGGGGAGAGGAGGTCCTGCGACTTGATTACTGTGTCTAATATTAACTACTTTCGTTTAGAAAGAAACTACATTTTTTTCACAATCTCTGAAGGCCTGTGGTAGCGAATAAATGTACGACAGAATATGAACTTGACCAAAAGTAAGAAATAAATGACATAATAATATTCAGCTGATTTCTTTTCTTTAGTTTTTTGTCATCTTTTTTCATCTCTTGTAGTGCTCTTATATCCATTCTCTCCTTTGGAAAGTACCTTAAAGGTTCTGAAGGAAAAGCTGAAGGCCTTTATCACTGTGTTCAATCCATTTGTTTTGCCTCTCTGTGCTTACTCACCATCTTCAGGAGTGAAAACTGTGAGGTTGGTCTTTGGCCCCACCCCAGCATTTGTCTCAGCACCAACATACACCTCGTATGTTGTAAACGGCACAAGGTTACTGAACACAAACCTATGCTCTTTTGTACTGTTATCCAGAACATGACCTGGAATTAAAAACAAAGATATTTTAGGTCTAAAACAGAAACAGTCCATGGATGCTTTCCAGTACGATGAACAAACGAAAACAAATTTTTGGGGGGGAAAATCTAACCGGGAATCAACTTCAGTGGAACAATGCTGAATATATGGGGAATAAAACAGCAAACCAACCAAACAAACAAGCCACTGCAAGGAGGTGTGAGTTTTAAGAGGAAGAGATTAAAAAAAAAGGTGTCTGACTTTTCCTATGTGGTCCCATAAAACCATTAGAATACAGCTTATGTCTTACGTAACTACAGGCAGTTCTATAATTTCTGTATATATACATGCCTGAGCCCAAAAAAAATCAAAACCGACTTAAAGAATTGATTGTATACTGCATGAGAATGAAAATTCTCCAGAAATCTTTAACAGAAAGAAAAAAGTAAAGGTAAGGTACAGAACGATTTGGATATATAAGCACAGCAATTCAGCTGTGCTTAACCTGTCATCTCCTGAAAGACTGAGGAGAAGTTGATTTTCTCCATTCTTAGGAATATCTAATGTGAATTTACTTTATACTCTTTCTCGTGATGGACTGACTTTTCCCTTAAAATTAATCTACAAACCATTAAAACACATAATAGTAAAAAGGGATACATAACACTGCTTTTGACTATCCATATTTGATTGGCAGACCCAGAAGAATGTGTAAGGAAATAATCACAAAAAAATCAAACTAAATGGTAACATCAAGTCTGACTTACCAGATGGTCCATACAGCTCAACTCTGTAACTAAATTTCCCTGTTACTATGGTTGGTGGGTCCCACATTACTGAGAAAGACTTTGCTGTAATGTTGCTCTTGGCAAAATTCTGTGGTGGGTCTTCTGGAACTTAAACAATATTGGAAAAACTCTTTGAACATAAAATACTTTATATTAGGATGTCCAAGAACCCCATATCAGACAATTCATTTTAAACATGAACATGAAATATTCTGAAGGGAAGCAATAAAAGCGTATCATTGAAATCACTTAATTTCTGTTTTAAGGTAATTCTCAGGAAAGGTATCAAGAGTGTTGATAGTAATAAAATAATCTCTAAGAGACAAAGGTCAAAAATAAACTGGAAATTAGCCCTGAAATCATTAGAAGAGAAACTGACCAAAATTTCATTAACCCTACACACAGCAGCAAGCTAAGGCTATTGAAATTCTATCAATAACTGAACATTTCTAGGAGGGAATAAAATTTCTTTTTATCTGAACAGTGCAATCTATTTTGTATGTATGAAAGGAAACCAAGTAACATCAAACCATGTCAAGCAAAAGAATGATGTACTAGCAAAAGCCAGACAGCCAGAATAACATTCCTCTGGAATGTCTTTTTTGTATAGCTCTATTAACAGTGTTCCCACTGCCTAAGCCACTATGAAAGTGCAGCTCATGGACCATTGTTTCCAATTCCAGTTTCTCAGTGCATTGCAAGTAATCAAAAAATCAACTTCACCTAATGCTTCAAGATTTCTTCAGCACTGAAGAACTTTCTGCAATACGTGCAGATTGGCAACATAAGTTCAGGAGTTTTGTTTATTATTGCTTATTTCTGTACAAAGGCAAAGCTTTAAGTGCATTTCTATGTACACAAAACACATGCTTTTAGAATATTATGCCTGACAGCTGTCTCTTTCATATTTATCTTCAATTCTTCTACCATTATTCTATTATATGCAGTTCTTAAATTTTCCTAAAATTTCCAAAGTTTTTCATAAACTTTGATCTGTCTAGAGCATAATTTTGGTATCTTTGACTCCTAACAATAAGTGAACTCTCACTCTCTGTACATTATTAGATACATAAATATATATACATTTTCAATTGATTCCATCAGGTAAAATTAAATAATCATGAAAATACAAAAGCATGATACAGATAAAGACAGATTAGGACAGAAGTATCTTGCAGCAGAAAATAAAACCTATATTTTGAAGTTTTTCACATAGATCTAAGAATTTTATTGCCATTTTAAAGCCGTATGTATTTAATGCACCTGATTCTGGTGTCCGGACAATTGCACTGTCAATGTAGCCTGCTTCAGTGGTAACTGCAGAGACTTCAAAAAGGTAGGTGGTGTATGGCCTGAGGTTAGTTACAGCAAAGCTGATTGGTTCACTCCAAACAGAGCTCATTTGACTTGGTGCCTCTGTACTTGGCATCACTGTAGTCTGTGAAAGAATTGAGGATTTCCCAGAAGTAGTTGAAGGAGTGGTAGTACTCCACAAAAAAGACTCACTCTTATCCTATAAATACAGAATATGAAACATAATAAAGTGCTTCTATAACCAATAATTATAATATATGTAGATAAAAAAGGCAGACCATCTTTGAAAAAAATTACTCTAAATTGGTTCTCCTTTTAGTACTTCAGTTTCCAAATTTAGGCAGACTGTGGTAATGCATTCTGTTAGTGACAGTGTTATAGTGTCCTGCCTTATTCAGAAAGATCTCAAATCTGACTGAACGGAAGCATATCTCTAGGTTTCATTTAATTATTCCCAGTTTCCATTTTCAGCATTCAGTTTCTCTCTTGAAAAGAAGTTCCCTAGCAAGGTCCTTTGGCATCACATATATGTTGCATGCGTGTATATGAACACACATGTATAACATACATATATCCATTCATCATGGATAAAAGCAGACAGGAATTTCTTAATCCATCGTGTCAGGAGACAACTCCGAAAAATTGCTAGGCATTGTGGTGACCAATGCTTATGGTTCAGTAGGTGGCAGCCTGCCTCCTCAGTGCTGAATTAAATCAGCCTGGTGTCAGGAACTTTTGCAATGCCTAAGATGACCTTCCAAATGAAAACTGAAATCAGAGTTATGATAATTTATGTCATTTAAAACTTCACTTTTCACTAAAGCACTAAGCGCAGGAAATTCGGGGGAAAAAAAAAAGATAAAAGGAAAAAAGTTTGGTTACTTGACATTTTAATATTTAAGTAATTGCAAAACTGTGCTCAAAGGAGGAAAAGGAGAAAATAAATTCTAGAAGAGAGAATTTTCTTCAAGAAATTCCAAAAGGATACAATGGTTACAGGTCTGAATTCAACTATAAGAACAATTCAGACTACAACCATATTTTGCTAATCATGTTTGTTTTTTATTTTCATATGTATTTAAAAAATATTGAAATGTGATACACAGAATAAAGCATACTTTTAAAATATAATAAAGCATTATCATATTATATAGAAAATAAAACATTAACAATACTATATGTCTGCACTGACAAAAAACCCCCCCGTAAGTTCTTGGCTTTTTCTAACTGAATAAAGTGTAAAAAACAAACAAACAAACAAACAAACACAAAAATTGACTATTTTCTATTTCATGATTTTCAGAATTTTTTTCAGAAATTTTCATAAATTTTCTATTTCATGATTTTCTGTTAAAAGGATGCCAAACTTAACCTTTCATAGTATTTTTACTTTGATTAAACAGAACTTTTCAAGCAAAGAATTCCATTTAAACTACTTGAACAGAAGGGTTTTTCTTCATCCATTTTATCCTGTCTTGGGACTAAGTTTGTAAGGTTTTTGGAATCTTTCTGAAAAGCAAGCCTCCACATTTTTATGTCTCAAATTTTAAGTGAAAAACTATATTCTGTGGGTTGAGCCTATTTCTAATTTAAAAGGTTTATAGCACTTACATTACATTCTGGTAACCTCCCAGACAGAAGGTCCTCTACTTTAACCAAGACATCTTTCACTACAATTCCACTTCTTGCATGTTTCACACTAATCTTGAAACTAGTTATCTTTCCATTTGGTTGCCGAGGGAGAAACCAGATCAGATTTACAGCTGAAGAATTTAAGGCTTCAACTGTGAGATTCACTACTTTACCTGGAGCTTGAAAACAAAACAAACAAAAGCAGTGAGATAAACTTTTCTTCTCAGCACTGAAAAATAGCAAATTCTTTTTTTTTAATGCCATTTCTAGCCTCCAAATGATGAAGCAAACACGTAAAAATCATTCAAAAACACATGTAAAGTAGCTGATATACAACCAGCTATTTTTCAATCTGGTTTAAGTGAGAAATAAAATTATTTCAATTTCATAATTTATATAGTTATTTGCTTGATCAACTTAAAAATATTGTTTTTAGAAGCAAGTTGTCTACTGTTCCAGAAGTACAAAAATTTTGCCCATTTTTGTTTGCTGGTTAAGTGCATCTGATAACACTGTGTGTTTTATTTCACTTTACCTGTGTCCTCTTTTCTACTGCACATAGATTCTTGGTAGCTTTAAGTAACTCAATTAAATTGGAATATTCACTATTCTGCATAAATGCTGTTCTTCGTATGAGTGACAGTTTCTGTGGCCTTTTGTCAGAGCATCAGTATTAATGACACCACAAAGGAATGAGATGCAGGACCTAAATCAGATTTTACATGCTATTTCACGTGCTGAACTCTCCTGTAAATTAGAGCCCTGTGGCCCTGTCTTAGTGCTGCCTACATGTGGCACAGTGAGCAGCAGGTCTTGCGACAGCTGCCTTGTTACTAAGGAGAAAAGGCTCTTCACACTCTTTTGAAAAATAAGGCATTCCACAATTACAGACCTTCCACAGGTGACTTGGGACAGCTCCTCCAAGCCTCATATTTAGTTTAGCTTTTTGTTCTGCTAAATCTTTTCCAGATCTTTCACCTCTTTTCCCCTTCTCCCAAACCACATGCTTTATATTTAAATAATTTTATCTTCTGGCTAACTTTCTCACTTTAAATTTCACATCTTCATGTTGATTGAGATATTTGGCTTTCCTTAGCCATCAAAGCAAGAATTAGAACAAAAAAACAGTTGAGAAAGTAAAAGTATAAATGTTACTACCAATGACACATAACTCACCTAGAATTTGAGGAAATCTTCCAATTACATTTATAGTAAGGCATTTTTGGCGTAATAAAAATGTAGACAGAAATGCTTCCAAAAATAAAAAGCTTATGCTCTCATATGGAGAAATGCCAGTGCAGTCCTCTGTCAAACATGAGTATATAATAAAGCTCACAGAAATAAGGTTTTTTACCAGCAGTAATGCACAAAGAGTGAAGAATAATGATCTCACATAGATCCATGTGGCAAGTTTACTACTCCTTCTTATATTGGGTTCATAAATTATAGCACTATTTGTGCAGTGTGATGATTACTGCCATTCATTAAGATACCTCACTCTGCAGTTTAAACAGAAAGCAGCCTAAACACAGATGGACAGTCACTGCCTTGGCTGCACGAGTTCTGTATTGCATTGAGACTTGTTCCCAAGTGGAGCTCAGCAGCCAAGGCACAACCGCTCCTGGAGCACGAACGAGATCACAAACACTAAACTAGTACAGATTGTGCAAACTCACAATCTATGTTTTTTAATCTTCAAAACCACCGACTCAGATTTTCATTTCAGACTTTTTTTTACCTTCAGAACGAATACATAAAATTTTAATAAAATACATTCTGGGCTGAGCTTCTTAGAACCCATCATTAAACAAATACAGATTGACTTAAGCAGACAATGGCAGAGATGATCCCACAACAAAGGCTGTCTCCTAGAACTGTTGCAGGCAACAGCAGATAGATCCACTTGACAGGTAGCTCTGCTCAGCTGTGACCTTGACTTCTGGAAGCCGGCCACCTAGAAACTGGCATAGGAAAACTCCAAGAAAAACAGACTTTGTGTGGAACAAGCACTCCTATGGGCACACCCTAAATGCTGTTGTTAGCAAATAGAGCAAAATGAACCTTTGTCACCGAGTGATAGAATAAGGATTTTGTTCTAAATGCATTGGAATTTGTTCAAGTATGAAATTTATCATGGAAATTTATTTTAACAAATTAGAGCAGCTTTAATCAAAAAAATTAACAGCTTTATTAAATTTACCACTTTCTGCAGTCTGAAAAAGGAAAGGATCACTAAACACTCCAATACCAGCACTGTTCTCAGCAGCAACCTATAGGAAAAAAAGAGAAAGAATTCACATTAGAAAATTTACAGAATATACGGTTTCAGGGAATACGAAAATCCTAAGGATACACTGAGATACAGCTTTTAGCTTTTAAACTATAAATAAACAAATGAACATGCCCTTTATAGTTGTGTTGTATAATTTATACTCAATGTTCAAATGTAAAAAAATAAAAGGGAAAAAGTATGCAATAGCATAAGAAATCGAGAAAACTACATGTGAATATCCACACATCAAAAGAGGATCTCTATTTTATGAGTCCCTATTTTATGCAAAAATCAACAGCAAGAATAACATCAGTAACACTCGTTTTTCTTACCACAATATGCTTAAAACAGATTCTGCATTCCTGTTTTACTTACTATAACTTAAAAGGGTGAAAGGGAGAATAAGTTCCCTTTCATTTCTCTGGCTCCTGCAGGCTAGCAAGAGCAGGACAACCTTCCTCAAAGCAGAAGCCCAAGGAAAGCATATTCTTTTGCAGAAAGGCAATGGGTCAGGGGACTGTAGATTCACTTCATGATGGAGATACTTCAGTGTTCACCATCATGGATGAGTCTTCCCAAAGAAGAGCAATATATCGAGACTTTGGTAGAATTTATGGAGATAAACAAAACAACAATGGCCATTTCCTCTGCAATACAGGGTTTGGTGACAATTCAACTCAGTGATGGGCCATGGCATCCAGTACTTACAAAGAAAGAGGAAGGAAGTCTCACTTCTTGTTTTGAAAAGAAATAAAAGGGAAAATGAAAGGTAAACATGAGTAAAATTCCAACAGTGTCCCTGAGAGGTGTGGGAAAGAAGAAGCAAAGTGAAAAAGCCCTCCAGCAAGGTAAAAGCTGGTAATGTCAGGCAACAAAGGTGTGGCTATGGACCTGACAGTGCAGACTGTGGCGAACACAGGGTGAGAAGGGGTAGGTGTGCAAAACTAAATGTGGATCACTGTAGAAGTGACAGACAGCACACAGAGGGTTACAAAGGGAAAAAGAAAAGAGAAGGCCTCAGGCCAGAAAGGGAAATTTGTTCTAATCACTTCTTGGCACTTAACAGTGTGTTTTTCAAACACTGTGAAGATTAAACAAAAGGATAAAGCTTCAACAGATAAACACAGTAAAGGAATACAAGGTAGCATCAAAGACTTAATCTAGGATGTCAAGAAGAACCTGGCCACCTGTCAAGAAGTCACTGGCTACCTCCTTCGTAAGCCACACAAACACAAGCACACCCACCTCATGACTACAGCCAACCCTACCTACTTATGCTTCATAGGGACAATGACTTGAAACATCTTTAGGCATTGATGAATTCTACGGCAATTGCGATAGCTGAGGAAATTGACTGGAGATCTTCAGGGGCTTGACATGCAGTCAGGAAATTCTGACAGTATTTAAATTACACTATATAAATCTTAAGCTATGTCTTCCCCTAAACATTGTTTTTATTACCTCATCTCAAGGTAGGTATTGTAGAAAGAGCTCAGAAAGGAAACTAGCAATAAGATAGACATGGAAACTCCTACTTCGTATGTGCAGTTTCAAGGCAACTGAATGGAATGAAGCAAATCAACACATAATTTTGTTTAATTCTTGGTATTGAAAAGAGGTATCTCCACAAGGTTCTCATGAAAGAGTAAAGCAGGAAAAGAATTGCTTGGCAAATATTGTCAAGACAGTAGCAGTTAACTTTTGTCCACCTGAAGTCATCTATAGTTGAAGAGTTCAAAGATGGATCAGGAGTGCCTAATCTCAATGCAAACAAGTTCCATACATGGAAGACATGCTTTTTTGGATCTGGCTGAGATGATTTAGTAATCTACGTGTAATATGCAAAGCACACCAGTCATTTGAAAAATTAAATCTCAATGAAGATAAGGAAGGATTTAGACATTTCCAAAAATGCTACTCTTTGGTTTTTATGTTTTACCACATAATGCCATATGTTAATACAAATATCAGTAGAAGACGGTGCATTTCAGTGCAAGTTTGACTGGAACATTTTAAAGTAGATTTTAAAAACACTACTCATATAAACTCAACTAAACAAATATCTTGCTAATATACTTTGTTATATGGTAACATTAAATAACATGGACCCTCAGAAAACTCTACAGGAACCTACTATAAACTCACACAGTTCACAAAAAATCAGAATTCAGAATACTGATAGGCATTTCTAAAGCTTTTACCATAATTTCATAAGTTGTTCCAGGGTTAAGACTGGTGAGAAGAACTTCCAAACTATCTGGCTTTGTTGTGACCTGTGTATAAGCTGTTTGCATCCATGGGCAGACTTCTTTGTATTTAACAATATAGGAGAGAATTCTCCCATTTGGATAGAGTGGTGTGTTCCATGACAGCAGAATCCCAGCAGAACCCACTCTTTCACCTGCAAGGAACACAGGTGGCCCAGGATCTTAAAAAAAAAAATAAATTAAAAAGTTAAAAAAAATTATAAATATATACGCACACTCACATACACACACAACACACACAAGCACACACATGTGAAAAAACTTTTAACTAAGATTCATGAGAGTGGAGACACTCACAGATGCTATAGAGGAATTAAATCGTCTGCCACCATAATCTCATAAAACTACTGAAAACTGATGTACTTCTGAATAAAAAGCTGTTTTTTCTGGCTAGAGTCCTGTTAGAAATTATTAGGTAATTTTGGAACACCAGAAACATTCTTTTATAAGAATGTCTTGCTCACGATCTTTGTTAAAAAAACGGAGTTTAATGCCAATTTGACATCTGACGTGTTCTAGCACTCAATTAAAGTGTACTCTCTTAAAAAGCACATCTGCTTTGGCTACATTTTTTTTGGAAATACCTCTAAATGTTTCTTTATGTACCATTATAGATATAAATCAGAGTCTGGATATTATTTTGACACATATATATTATTATGACACAATAGCAATATTTTCAAAAGCTTGTAAATTCTTAAGCTCTCATAGAACACTTCAGATGCAGTGTATTTTTAAATGGTTAAAGAAGATGAAAAATTTTAGTGACTGTTCAAAACTGATTATAATTTCTTGGACATTACTGTGCTCATAATAAACAGAAGAAAACACAGTTTAAAAAATGAACAAAATTTCATCAGTCACTTTTGACTCACTTGTCACATTTGTTGTCACAGTTCTACTTGCAGGTGAACTATAAACTGAAGAAGAAACTGCAGAAACTGTAACACTGTATGTTGTTCCAGGAATAGTATTGGAAAAATCAGCCTGAAATGCGAAATAGATTCATTTAAGCCCTTCACGAAGAATCACAAAAATGAAGCCCCTCGCCTCAAAAAAACTCCAAAACAAACAGAAAAAAACCTACAAAACAAAGCACAAAAAAACCCCAGAAAATTTTGAGCAATTCATTACTAAAAATAATAGTTTATATCTGTTAGCTACAGTATTTTGCTGTCAACTACCCTTCATAAGACGTGCACAACATTCAATATTAAAGAACAACAAAGTTAACTATTAATTTTATCCCAGAGTCCCCTATCAATGTATCTATAGAGGTTTTTCTGTATTATCATCATCATCAATGTAAATATGAAGCATTATAAAACCCCTTTTTGAAAGAATGAACAAAAAAGGCAACCTGAAAAACAAGTTTTTAACCTTTAAACTAACTCATCCTTTTCATTAAACATAATTATTAACTTTTTTAGCAAGAAATTATATAAAATACCTGTATCTTTGCAGTTCCAATGAAAAAGAAAAGCAAAACTTCCAGAACAACCATCATTTCTGTTAATATTATATGTTCCAGACAGCGGAATCAAAAAGTGCTCCTATATCTTTTTGATGGCTTAGCAGTGAAATGTTGCCTGCATTAATGATTTAAGTAGAGGTCTTCCTGGCAAGTACACAATTAATGAGTCTGTACTACTCAATAGCTCTGCCCTTCCCTTGTTAAACTATTCATGAACCCTTGGATGACAGTCTGCATCCTTCTAGTAGACTTTAAAAAAGCAATGAGTTCACTACCTGTTGTTAGGTAGCAAACCGTGGATGCTGAAATTTGTTCCTATCCCACTAATTTTTCATTAATACTTTCATATTCATATATGCATTAAACAGCTAAGGAGGAAGGCTTGAACTCCTCGTCAGCACAGCGCATAAGGAAAGTCCTGCTAGTCCTGTAATAAAAGCACTTACTTGATACTCCCTAAGTCCAAGATCTAGGATAACAACAGAAGCATGATTAGGAACAAGATCCACATGAAATCTGTCTACAAGTCCATACGGTAGTCTCCAATACAGTGAAAAAAAATTAGATGAAACATTGAAGAATATAAGATCTTCTGGCTTTGCGGGTTCTGAAAGAGAATTGTGGAATAAAAGACATTAATGTAAATAACTCCATTTAAAATATATTAGTAGCTACAACTGAATAGAAGAGCATCCAAGAAGCATTTACTTGCTATACAAAGGATTAGTCTGGATACGGCAGCATGTGATCCTACTACACTACCTCTGGGGTTTGGTTGATGGCCTCCCAACTATGCTGGGATGCCCGCTGACAGAGAGCAAGCTCAAGTGTCTCTGCACAGTGTTCAGTTAACAACAAAATCTCAGCACAGTCCTGAGGTTTCTGCTGTCCTCAACCTTAAAGTTAGTACTACTGCTGACATAACTACTGCTGCGGTTGAAATTCAAGATATAGCTAGTGTCTGTTCTGCTGTACCCACAGGGTTGGTAACTCTTTTATACATTTTCACATATTGGGAATTCCAGTAATTCCATGAACTCTAGTCAGTTAAGATCCCAAAATTTGGGTAGTATGCTCCTTTTATTAAAGCCAAATTTCCACCTGCTCATATCACAACATCTTATTTTCTTCTTCTTTTAAAAGCACTTTTAAATGCCTATTATTCGTTTTAAGCCTAATAATGAATCAAATTTTAAATTCTTCAGTAGGTCATTAAAATATTATCTACATATAAGACTGTATAATTTGTTTACCTCTACAATCTCTAGCCATGTTCATCTGTTTTCTTTCTACTTTGGAACTTATGTACAACTATTAGCTTTCCCCAAGCTCATCTCTCAGAGCAAGCCCAGTCAGTGATGCTCTTTGTCTCATTTCAGATTCATCATTGCACTCAGTCCTCTGTCTGCCTGTCTAACATGGTTCTTCCAAATTCAGACTAAATCTTCTAGTAGTTTATACAATAGTATCATACTGTGCAGTCTGAATAATGCATAGCTTTAACTCTGAAAGATTTCCTTTCCTTTCTTATTTGCTATAAATCTGCTAACATTATATATCTTTGATGAACTCTTTACACAAACTATGCAAAGTCGCAAAATTGCTTCAAACAGATTGCTCCAGTTCTGCCATCAAATAATCTGAAATATTAATATATCCAAATATAAACTTTAGATTTTACATTCCATCGGCATTTTTCTCATAGGTATGATTTTTAACTCATGGTTTGATTTTGACACTAACAGAATAAAAATATATATTAATAATATATGTGGCGGTGTGCAAGTTTAACTGAGGGCATAGGTTCTTCCTTTCAGTATACTCTTAGAGGTTTTGAGTCCTACTGCTCTCATTGGTCCTATTATTTGCATGGATCTCAACTTCCATTAAAGCTGGATTTAATGTTTATAGAGGTCTTTTTGTACAGACCCACAATTAATTTCTCAGTGTAGTTGATAATCTAAAGTCTTAATTCTACAAACATTTCTGAACCTGTTTCACTTAACTCACTGTAAAAAAAAACCTACTGAAATAATTGTAAAAATTCAGCTTGTGTGTAAATCTTTGCAGGATAAGATCCAAAATACTAAAAACAGTCAAAAGAAATGCAACAGAGCTGAGGACATTATGCTTCTGACAGGTATTACTACATGCAGGTTGAATAAGGTATAAGTAATATATGCCCACAATGACAGCAAACTATTACATGTAAGATCTCTTGAAATTTCAGTGTTATTCTACAAGGTTGGATGTACACAAATAAACATGAACTGTTAGGGACAGCTACGATTCACTGGCAGAGAAAGCAAGAAACCCCACTGACCTGTTATAAATTCAAGGAAAGCAGAAGCTCCTTCAATATTTCCTTTTAGTCTTTTCAGTGTGAAATTATAAATGCCCCCAGCAGTCAGGTCTGTAACACTGAAGTCAGTCATTGTTCCTGGAATTCTGAACTTTTTTATAAAGGTATTGTTTGATAAAGATGCTTTATAAGAAGTGAAGTTAGTCTTGGTTGGATTCCACATTACAGTTGCAGAGGAAGTATTTACCATTTTTAGTGTCAGACCACATATCCCAGCAGGTTCTACAGTAAAAATTAATAGAGAGATTAAGAAAGAAAAAATTAATCCCTAGCACTTAAAACATAAGAAAATAACAGCTTTTAAAAATAAATGGTTTTCACTAAATGAATGTTTTGAGACTTCAAAACATCATGAAATGTGGATACAAATTTTAGAACTCTTTGTATGGATATACAGAAAACAGTGCCATTATGGAGATGTACCTCCTGTGTGCATTATGAAATTTATGGAAGAAAATTTCAATTTTATCAGGTCTTCCCTAAGAACAATAAAATTGCTCACAGGGGCAACAGGATGAAAATGGATCGTGTCATAAGCAGAAGTAGAGATTTTAGTCACTCTAAAGTTTTCTAAAATATATTAGATGCCACATAACTTTAGAAAACTGTTCATCTGCTCACTTAGGGACACAGTAAGTAGCACAGTCTCAGTGATTATCCCTTTATTCCTTTTTAAATAGTATGTTTTATTATATTAAGATTCCAGATAAAAATCACAGATAATTCCCTAATAACCTCTATTAATCTGTGCAACACAGCTGCTTGGGAAAGAAAAATGTTTCCCTTCCTCCTAAAAAATGAATCTCCCACATAGTTGGTTTATCTTGCTTGAAGCTTTATGAAAAATACTAATTAACATATGCCTGTTACTCAGCAGGAAAAAAATCCTAAGGGTTTACCATTAAAATTATAGAGTAAACTTTCCATAATCTAGGCATACACAGGACCCATCCACAATTCTCTTGAAAATATTTACCTGAGGAAAAAATCGTCTTCAGAAACATGATAATGAATATTCTGTTGCACATTTCATTCACAAGAATCTGCTGGACTTCTTCCGTTTTAGTCTTTTTTTTGAGAGATTCACTTACCTTTGAATAACTAAATGCAGAGCCTCCCTGACTATTAACTGAGTTAAGGAGTTATAGTCCAAACAAGCCACAGAATATCCATCAAAGAACAGAGGAGGTCTATAACATGCATATGTATAAACCTGGGAGTTGATTAATTTTCTGATTACAACTAGCTGCTCTTTATCTTCTTTTGCAGTCCAGAAGTCAATATAAATCTTCTTCAAATTTATGTCACAAATAAATTTCCCTCTTTTTTATGTTGTATCACAGGAGCATTGGAAAATACGTTTGCTCAGAGACAGAAAATGAGTGCAAGATACTGGTTTCTGGACTTTGTTAAGCTCTCTGAAGCACAATTCCTCCTACTGTCTTAAACATTCTGTGTCCTTGCACAGGAGCAATACTCCAATCTGAGACCATGGGATTGCAAGAATTTAGGAGATACAGAAATAATTGTAAACAAAATTATGAAGTAATTGTAAACAAAATTACAAGGTAATTGTAAACAAAATTCAAGGTAAGATCTGGTAAGATCTTATTTTTTTAGAGTTGGAAGCTTTTTTCAAAGAGCTATTTTCAGCATGTCTAGACTCCTAAATCTAAATTCAGCAAGTTATGTACAAGGCTCCTATTTAAACAACTATGACTTGAAGAAGCACAACTCTCCTCCCAAAGTTAAAGTTTCATTTTGAACTCTGTGATCTTTTTGAGTCACTTACAAACAATGATTTAAATGTCGCTGAATATTTACTGGTTTTCAAAAAGACAATTTATAAGGTATTTCCTTACTTGTGATGACTTTTTTCTCCACAGCCATAGAGGAATCCGAGCCTTTAATTGTCCTTAACTGAAAAATGTATTCTGTCCCAGGGGTCAGATTTTTCACTACAGCTCTGCTGTCATTAATAGTTCTGGTAAGTAGCTTTTCGTTATTCATCAGACAATATGAAAGCTATCAAAGCAAAAGAATTCCTTATATTAGACTTTATAAGTTCATAAAAGTAATGCTCAGAGATCTTATACTACCTGTTAGTATACAAATATTTAGAATGTTTTCCATGTTTTAAATACAAAAAGAGTCAAGAGATTTATATTATGTTCCACCAACGTGGAACTCAGCATTCCTGGCTATTGCCCAGTGGTGAAAGCAATGACTTGATATTTAAAAGTAGATGGAGGAAGAAAAGTGAAGTCAAGGCTTACAGGTTTTTGCTCTTGAAGGATAATAAAGCGTCCTCTGACTATTCAGTCTCACAGCTATGCTGATGAACTGTACAATTAAGTAACCATGTACCTTTCTGGCCAAAAAAACTCAAACCAAAACAAAAAAGTAAAACATAGCAAAACAAAGAAAAAAACCCCAAACAACACCTAAAACTATTCAACCAAAAAATCCACCCATGCATTGTTCAGAGCTGAGATTCTGAAAAAGACTCCCAAGGAATCAGTTGCTCAACTCTGCTCACTGCTATACCTTGAAAATTCATCTGTTAAGAAGCACCACAGGGTGCTGGAGATATAAAGACATTGAAATCTGGGGACTTAACTCCTAGAGGCCGTGAGGTTTCCTTCTGACCTTCCATATAATTCTAAGCTGACAAAAAACATTCCTGCACCAGTTCTTTCTGTGGATATAGAGAAGTGTCCCTGCAGACTGGTTCCTATCTGCAGTAGTGAGAGGCAAGATGCAGACTGTGCCTGCCCTGCAGAGGAGGGCACTGGACAAGCACCTCCAACAAACAGCACACATTTCTCAGGCATGGCTCCTAATACTGAGACCAAGTAGGCTTGCAGTTGCCTATAGTGCATCCTCTCCCGCCACTAGTCATTTCCTCCAGCAGAAGGGGGATGTCGTACACATGAAAGCACTGAAAGTGACCTGAAAGCACTGGGATTGGCTGCTATTCATCTGGGGAGGTGTTTAGGTGCTATTCATCTGGGGAGGAATGATCCTTTTCCCCTCTGTCTATTTTACCAGCACAGCGACTGTTTATACAAACAAAATCTTGGAAACTGTCATTACCTTATTAGAATTACAGCACTGCAAGATGCTAGAAGCAAAGCTATAGATTAAAGATTTACATCTAGTATAAAGAAGTTAGGAAAGTACCTTTTGTGCACTCTTTGCTTTACAAACTACAATATATTGCATAGAAAGTTGGTGAGCAGGGATGATTAATTTTAAATGATTAGTAAAACGATCCCTTTTATGCAGGTGCACCTTACTAAGCAACCAGTCTACGAAAGCCTTTCTCATTAAAGATTTAAGGATAAGCTCATTTATACAGACAAAGCACTGTCTAATGTGGCTGCTTGCTCTATGAGATGCTGAACAATAATACTGTGACATAAAGATCAGTATTACAGATGACAATTATTTTCCGCAGGGTGGCAAAAATAGCATTATCATATTCAAAAGTGTATCTGAACTGGTTCAAAACATGAACAAGATAATTAAATTTAATTTAAAAATTTGTAAATATGCTCCAGGCTGCACCAGGAAATAGTGTGAGAGGTTAACTGACTGCTCTTATCCATTGAGATCAATGCAGTTTTACAGTAATGAAGATAGAAGAAATGCCAAGGAATTATCCTAAGGATACTCAGATTTCAGATTTAGGTAAGGATATAATTGAAGCCATGGGAGAGCAGAAGGAAAAGAATTGGGCACGGTAATATTGGGGTAAAAACCATGTAGATCATTAAAACAAAGTACTTTGTCTCATGATACTAATTTTGTACATGTACCAAAGAATATCCCTTTCAAATAAGTTAATTGTGGAAGATTGCACCTAGAAATCCATATTGACTCAAGTGACATGTTTAAACAGCAGTATACTAATTTTTGTTGACCATATTTTGATACAGTGGCTACAAAATGTTAAGGATAATACAAGACAGACTGCAAAAGCCAGGATACAGAAGAGAGACTGGCTGCATGTCATAGTAAAATATGATCCAATAATATTGTGGATCATTTTTGACAAAGAACTGAAATAATTAATGATGAGAAATTGAAAAAGATGAAATTTATAAAATCACAAAAGGTATGGGTATGCTGAACAGGGAAGTATTAGCTATTTCTAACACATCAAGAACCTAAGGAATAACAGGTTTAAAATATAGAAGTGTAATTTTTTTAAACAGGGCATAACAAAATTGTGAAGTAAAAATAACAACAACAAAAAAATCAGGAACAGTCCCTGTTTTTATTTATGTATATCCAATTTCACTCAAGAAGTCCCTAAACTGATTACTGCCCAAGGCCAGAAGGGTATGGCAGTATATTGCAGTTTTGTCTAATAAATTGTTATATTAAAAAAAAAAAACACCACAATTATTCTGTAACTTTCTAAACAAAATATTTACGTTCTTCTGTAAGGAAGGCATTTTTTATTTTTCACTTCAGTTAAATTAATTTGCATTAGAAATTTGAAAAGCTAAGAAAAAAATATCATATTGCAGTTGCATTCAACCCTTGACGTGTGATCTTTCTTATTTCACACTACCTGAAAAATTAATTTTTGAGAGCTATTAAAAGTATAATTTTAAAATAATTTTTTAATTGTTATGCAATAGGAAGTACATATTTAGCTGGCTTTTTACAACAGCAGTATTCCTTCCAATACTTACATGGGTTATAAAAATAAATATTTATTACTGGATTTGCAGCATATACAGAATAATAATTTAATTGAGAAATTCCAAAAAAAAAATTGCATTCATTTCTTCCCATTCCCATCTCACCTGAAACATATGAAATCCTCCTCTTGGTAGTTTCCAAGAAAAATAGACTGTATTTTCTTCTTGTCCAAACACTTGTATATCTGATGGTGGATCAGGATCTGAGGATATAAAATTTAGATTTAAAATAATCTATATTTATTTTAATGAAATTGACATCTACAGAATACATAGCTTTAATTCATTATTTCATAGTTCCATCTAGATCTCATTTTGTACTTAAAAAGAATTCCAAATAAATGAAAATCATCTCTAACATTAGAAACAGAATCAGAAATAAAGTCAACCTTTGTCAGTTTTTATGGCAAATTTTTATCATCCTAACACTACTGCTGATTCAGTTTGTGGTAAAATCCCACTTAACACAGAGGAAACTTAACATTTAAAAAGCTTTTATACACTTAGCTGATTTCAAAGATGTTTAGATTGAAAAGAAAATCTTAAAACCATTCATTCAGTCACTGTTAAGATGCATTGGTTTAATAAGGAATAGCTTTTTCTTAGAAAACACCTTAAAATATAAAAACCTTAATTATCTGAAACCATGAAAAGTCATTTATAAATTGAACCTACAGGTGCTGATCTTGAGGAGAGTAGGGCGACTTCTTTTTAATCCATTGATTGTCACAATATTGATTAAGAAATCAGTGCCTGGCAGAAGATGATCAAATTTGTGCATTCTACAAAGATGAAAAGAAGAGATTATGTCCTTTGTGAATCTAAAAAAGCATGTATGTTCATATGTTAATTCTTTATAGTTTTATGGATATTTTTTACACATGATGTGTATACACGCTTATATCTTGTGAGTCAAAAAATATTTTAGTACTATAAAATCTTAAATAGGGTGCATTACACTATGGTTCACAGCAAGTTCCAGCACTAGAAAGTTTTAAAGTATTGATTTAAATATCCAGAGTGGCACACAGGTTCTACTGGTGCTCACCCCAATGCAGTATTTTGTTTGCTCTTCTTTGCATAAACACATCATATGAAAATTGCAATTTGATTAATAAATGCATTCTTAAAATAAATGGGCAACTAAACCATCAAATACATATAACAAATAACAGCACAGGCTACTTATTTTAAATATCCAGGGAAACAGCTGCTTTGAGTTCATGTCAGTTATTTTAAAAATGTAATCATCATACCTCACACCAGAAGGTAGCATTTTCTTCTCATTGAAGACCTTACTGTTTATTGAAAGAAAATATCCATCAAACATACTTTGGGCTGGTGGCCAGGTAATAGTTATTGATTCAGAGTCTCTGCTACCATTCAGATATTTGACTGCACTTGGCACTGTGTGACAATAAAACAAAATGCATTGATTCAAAAATACATTTTAAACACATTTCTTTATGACAGGACTCTCATCATCAGAATGTAATAAAAACTCCACACAAATGATGTCATGTTCTTCCTTATCTCAAGGACATGCAGACTACTACCACTGCAGAAACATGTACAGTGACTTTTGTTATCCAGGAAATCCAGAGCCAAGCTGTTTGTTGCTCTGTAATGCTGCTTAGCACAGTTCTGACATCACTGATGTAGAATTTCTCAAAAATGGACCATTTCTCAAGAAAAGAAATGTCAGTATAACTGGTAACATACTATGCAGATACCTAAGTGTCAATGAGCACATTATCTTTTATTCAAGGGTGCCCAAAAGGAAATATCTGCAGAAAAAACAAGAATTGTATAGAAAGATAATTCTTTTCAGTAATCTCCCAGACTGCCATTTACAGCCCAAGGAGTTCATGAAACAAAGGTGCTTTTTATTTCTATGTAGTAAATCTCAGCAGATTTTTCTTTTATGAATGTCTTTGGTCTCCACTTGAACCTATGATCACAATCATCAGACAAAATACCTTATCACAAGAAGTTCTGCAATGTATCTACAAATTTAATAAACAACCAACTGCTTTTGCTTCTTTTCTAATTTCTGTTTTCTAATTTCAAATCCTTAGTTCTTGAAAAGGAAATGTCAGAGAATAATGATTTACTTGCTCTGTAATTGCCTCTCCATTATTTGTTCTCTCACAAATGATTTTACATTGTTCCTGTATCAGTTTTAACTCAGTGGTTCCTTAAACCCAAAACATGACATATCTTTGATCACATTTGCTGAACCTATTCATTCATATCTACTATGTCTGATTTTTTCACATTAGTGACCTTTTAGAGGAAACTATAACATGCCAGATCTACTGGCCTGAGAGGCCATGTCAACCTGCTAGAAGTACTAGAATAGAGGAGAACTACACTACTGAGAATCAAATGTCCTAACCCAAAGTAAAACTAAATGTAGTAAAGCCCAAATTTACTTGTGATGTAAGGGGAGGCCAATGAGAAAACACAATAAAACTGATTTAGTTCTGGTCATTTAAATGTGTTCAAAGTCATAAATGAAGAAAAAAATTAAAGCATTAAAGAGAAATATAAGAAAAAAATTGTTTTCTCTAATACTGGTAGCCAGACACCATGCAAGTATCAGTTACTGGGCTGTAGAGCTGCTTGAATCAACATGAAGTTAACCTTGGTATCTCATTGTACACAGGAGCTATATTGAGATTCTTAACGGTCCCTCGCAGTCAAAAATAAAAAGAAAATTACAAAGATTATTGAATTACTCCCTTTGCTTGAGACAAAAATAAAATTTAAGAAGAAAGCAAGAGATATGGATGGTGTAAAACAAACACTGAATTTGACAACATTGTGGTCTTACCAGTCTCTATTTCTTTTGTCACAAGAATACTGTCTCTGAAACCTTCCTTCTCTGTCCTAATTGCAAAACTGTACAGCTTACCAGGACTAAGGTTGGAAAATGTTGCTGCTTCTTGCTTGACCTTCTGGACCTAGGAAAGCAAATACAGCTTTCACAGATATGCTTACAAAATTTGTTTATTGAACATAAATTGCACATTCAACAATTTTAATGGGGAATAAAGCTTTTCTTTCAGCCTCTGACTACTTAATAGAGGACTGAAAAACAGCTGCAGAGAATGTCCACAGGTGGTGCTCCACACAGCATACCGTGAAAGCACTTTCACAATTAGTACAGGTAACCTCGTACTGCTCGAAATCGCCACCAGCACGGTCCCAAGTGACCTGTATTGAAGTGTCAGTGACATCACCCTCTCGTACATTCAGGGGAGCTGCCAGACCTGCAGGTGAACACAAAACACATCTCTGTTCAAACCCAGGCACTGTTCAATCTAACACTTTCCACATCTCCTGGGGAGACATAAAAGTGAAGATAATCACTAACAGACTAACAGAGGGTAAAATCTGATCTCAGGTGTGCAGACACACAGCAATTCCAAAATAGAGAAGGAAAAAAAATAGAGAATGAAAAAAGATAGAGTAATGCCACTACTTAAGACAAATTATTTTTTTTCTTAAAATTACATGAGGTTGAAATTACATTGCTCTCTGAGGACAGAGCTGGCACTCCTAGGTGGGAAAGTTCTCTAGGATGAAATTAATCCCTCCAATAGCACCACCACAGTGGTCAGAATGTACCTAAATTTTGTAAAAAAGGCTTAGCAAAATGGATAGATCAAGGTAGACAAATATAGTTTAACCCTTACTAGTATAGTCTTGTTAGGTACTATTCAGATCACATTACAGGAGAATTGCCACTCTTCTCTACATCTCTTTCATCCCCATTACAGCCATTTCTGTCTGGAATACACCAAAATTTACAATTTTCTGAGGAAAACCTGCATAAATGTGAGGCCTCAGGATGTTTATTTCTTTCAAATTTTTGAGACCCCAAAAGAGTCAGAACAAGACTAGGGTTTGCAAGGCAGTTTCCCACTAAATTTAGGAAACACTGTCAGAAGATTGATTAAACCCCAAGTTTTTATTAAAATTTTATTTTAAGAAGTATCAGCTTTCAAGGCTTTCTTTATCTTTATTCTTTCTTCCTTACTTCTTTAGATCCTATCTTAACTTTTCTTTTCACAACATTTCTATCCTGAAAGAAACAGAAGAAAAGAATTTCAAAGAAAAATACTAAAATGGGGGGGAAAAAAACTATTGGAAGTATACATACAATAAAAAATAGGTAAGTAAAACCACAAAATTTCAGCAGGTATTTTTAAACATTTTTTAGATTTCTATTAAAATTCTGGTTTTAAAGACCTTGCTAAAAGGTATCCTGTCCACTACAATTCTTTTAATGTCTTTGTGAATGAATTTATTACCTTGGAGAACCTGAACACTTTTATTATTTGCTTAAAGATGCAAATAATAAAAGGAGGAGGAATAAATCTAATAATTTCAAGGCACGGAAGTAACTCCATGGATACTCATCTACTTGTTTAAAATAAGTGGTCAAAATTTGTCTTGTGTCCCACAAGGACAATAATTTAATACAGACTAAATTCCTGAAATGCTTGCTAGACATTTTATACACAATATAAAAAACACAATTTAGCAAGTTTAGAAATTATAATGGATTCTTATAGTCTTGTTTAAAAACCAGCTAGTGTTAGTACAACTGCAAATTGCTTACATAAATGTATCAAGATGATTTTTGAATAGCATGTCTTTTCTATTCCACTGAAATAAAAATTAACTTTAAAAGTTTCAAAAATCATACTTTATATTGTGCAATTTTATAACTTCAAATACTCACATGTTTTTACACCATTTATATGGTAAAAGGAGCTCAACATTTTTCCACTTTTTGTGGAGACACAGAAATCATATTCTCTTCCTGCAGTAAGGTTTTCAATTGTTATTTTCCCATCGCTTTTTAAAATGAATGTTGCATTGGGTCCTTCTTTGCTTGTCACATATATGCCATCAAATACTCCAACATGGGGCATGCCAACAAATAGTACCACAGCATTGCTGTAGAGCACATAAGGAACTACAATCTGAACAGGTTTGGGCTCTAGAAGACAAAAAATTGCCACATGTTAAACCAGTTGAAAATAAATTAAGTGAAAACCACATAATGCATCTAAAGCAATTGCCCTGAGAAATACTCTTGCCAAGTGCAAATTAACAACTACCATAGCATATCATTGTTCAGAAAAAATAAATCTGAACTAACTATTTATTACTGGAATTTCCTTCTCAACCACAACTGCACCTAGAAGGAAAACAGGATAACTGGAAAACTATACAGAAATGTAGATGTGGACAGGGAGATAACCATGGAGAATGAGATGCATTTGATGGATACAACATTGACGTGTTTAGTTTGCCTCCCTTGGAGTTGGCTCTGACAGCTGTGAAATATCCCATCTAGAATTTTGTCATCTGTGTCGTGAAAGAGGTATTAAATCTAATTCCATGTAAAAAATTCTGGAAAAGACCTAGGACTGTTACCCTCCAGAATACTGAAATAATTTAGAAAGAAATGACAATGCAGCATTTCATAAATCTATAAGCTGATAGCTGCAGCCTTTATATACTACATGTATAAGTGAATCCTGCCCACTCCTTTCACATAAGCAAAAAAATTATACCGCACCAAAAGCATTTCAACATTTTGGTAAACTCAGACCCTTCAATAAAGCCTTCCCTATCGATGGGAAAGATGCTTTGACAAACAATGCAAAGCTTTTATTTTCAGCTATTATTATGTCTAATCCTTTCCTAGCAGCCTCTCACTAATGGTAAGGCAATTTTTTCTCACAGTTCTCAGAACAACTAATGTATCTCCAAAAATCAATAATCTGCTTCAACCATTCCAATATTTTTCAATTTCAATGCGAATCAATGATTCACCCAGCTTTCTCTGCCAGTGGGAACAGGATTTCCAGTTATTTTCCCCATCACAGTTGTCACTAGTACTACTACATTTTCCAAGGCTGCACCGTCTTTGCAAAAATTGTTAAATTTGCTGTTAACAATTAGGATTGGATCTCTGCATTTCATATTTAAGTTTTGATCCTTGCTTATTTAGAAAATTGACTTGATTGACAAAATTTATTAGGTGATAGCAACAATAGTGAGACTGAATTATGTAATATTGTCTGTAGTTTCCACCATAAATATTGTCTTACTTAAAGTGCATTGAATGGTCTTCAGTTCGCTCATAGTTCCATTTTTCACACTTGCCACTGCTATTTCATAAGCCATTCCAGGAGTTAGGTCTTCAACCTTTAATTCTTCTTTATTGCTTAATAAAAACTTTTTAGTTTCACCTATGCCTGCATTAGGTTTCACTTGAATGTAGGATTCCTGAATGTCTTGTGGCAGCTTCCAGTGAAGGATTACACTCTCTTCTTCTACATCCTTGGGGTGAATATAAACGGCTGTAGGTGGACTGACAGCTTGATCAGAGAAAAAAATGTCAGTGTAAAACCATACATCAAACTTACTATCACTTTACAGTCACTTTACAATAATGTCTCTCAGTTTGTTTTTTCTTCTAAAATGTCACGATTTTATACCTACTGATTCATTTAATTGTTACTTAAAATAATTTGCATGGCAACTACCTGTTACAGGGAGATTCTATTTTCTGTTTTCTCATAACAAATAAGGACTCATTTTGCAAGCATATTCCATTCTGCTGGTTATATACGGAGTAAAAAGCTGACACAGTCTGCCCTAAAATATTTGAGAAATCATGGTAATGTTTTAACTTTGCTAAAATTAGAGATACCCACTGTAAATCAGAATTTATCAAGCAGGATATCACTTCTTTAGTTCATACTAATACGCTGTAAGTAGACAAATAAATAAATAAATAAAGGGATTGGTACTTTCACAATTTTGGAAGGTTCTGAAAAGTACCCCAACAGCCACAATCTGACATGGCTTTAAAAATACCTTTATGCCTTGTATTTTCAACTTAAACTCTGTCTAGTGAAATAAAACAATTAGAAAATGGATACATTACCTGTTGTGATTAATATAGGCTTCTCATGGCAGCTTACAGTTCCTTTCTCTGCTACATTTTGTAAATATAATTGATACTGATGATAAGGTTTTATATTTTCTATGACTATTGAAGTCTTGCTTTTTTCAACTGGTAACTGTTCCCAGATGTTGGTTTCAGTATCCAATATGTTGACCAGGTAGTAATGAAAAGAAACACCGTATGAATTCTGTGGAGGCTTCCATTTCAAGTGTATTTCTGCAGATGAAACATACGTAGCCTCTAATTTCTGGGAGTGCAATGGCCCTGTTGAGTAAGATTAGGAAGAGAAATATGAAAATAGCTTCTCATGCCTTTCATCAATAATGGCGGGGTGTTTTGTTGTGCCTTTTTGTTTGTTTGTTTGTTTGTTTTGTTTTAAATAGAGCCTGAAAACCTAACATTGCATACTTACACACAGGCTAAATACAATTAGAGCAAATCTAACAAATCACCCTTGACCGTGAATATTGATAAACAGACAATACAGGAAACAGCGTAATTAAAGGGAAAATATAAAAAATATGGTTATCTGGTTATCACTGCTATTTATTTTCATAACTTACTTGTTTCTACCTTCAGAATTGGACTTAAGCTAGTCTGTGCTCCTTCTGGGTTCCTTGCTGCTAATAAGAAACTATAGCGAAGGCCTGGAGACAGCTGCCCAATTTTTGTTTGAGTTATATTCACAGGCAAGTTCAGAATGTATGGTTTCCACTGATCAAAATAGTACTTCAGTATAAGTGCAAAGCCTGACTTAAGCCACATGTCCATACTGCTCCACACAAATACAGCCTCAGTTGTCTTGACATCCTGTACATCAAACATGAAGTTTTCTGGTACCAGAGGTACTGAAAAAGAACATTAAAAATGGAAAAAAAAATCATTAAAACCCTTTTATTTTTATATTTGTATCTTTAAATCAAAATGTAATCAGTGCAAGGCTTTTAAGAATAATTGCAAAAGATTGAAAAAATATAGTTACATTCATATTCACAAATATATGGTAGCTGTACATAGCAGAAAAATCCTGTGAAGAAGTAGTCTGGGCCAGTGGGATCTCTCTGAAGGGCATAGCAGTCAGTTTGATTTTCTGGTATCATTGACAGAGATGAGATACTGTCTTTTAGAAGATAAGGAGATCCATCTGTCCACAAGAGCTGACCTTCTTCCTAGATTGAAATAAATGGAATTAAAACCCAGATATTTTTAGATTATATTTATAAATTATTAAGGTTGCCCCCATTGCAAGTTTATTCCTAAATATCCAAAATGTATGTACTTCATTTATGCAAGTTAATTATATAGGTCTATTTTTAATAAAGGTTTCAACCTAAAATTCCATCCCTTCTTACAAAAGATTACAAGATAATAATAGAACATAGCATAATACAATATAAGCCATATGAGTATGTTTCATCATTACAAACAAACCTTTAAAAATCATTATTAATCAAATAACTTAATAATCTTGTATGGATAATTTTCAAAAAATTGTATTCCCTTAAAAAATCACTCAGTCAAAAATACTCATAAATTGAGTCTGGAAACAAAAATATTTAGCTGAAAACAAACATGGCTAGATTCACAATTCGATGAGGAAATGCTATCTTTCACCCTTCTCCTGTTTGCTGGTTTCTCACACCTCACTCCAGGTCTCTAACCTTTGAGGCACTTTCTGGTTTTCCAGCAGAGCTCTACAAACACTAGGGTGGGGCAACATGATCTTTGGGAGGAAAGTTGCTTGCAGAATCTGCTGACAGCATCACAAGGCAGAGCCCTCCAGTGGGACACAGGCTTCAATCTGCATTTCACTAACATGGTCTAACATTCAGGAACTCTAATAGAAAACCTAGAACATTTAGGCATGCCATTGGGGCACTCTCTGGAGGTAAAAGAGGTTAAGTGCTTTCAGACATTGCAAGCCTGTGGTCCTCTGGGCTAAGTGAATGCTTTAAGTACTCCAGTGGAGAAAAGTTCAGGTACCACCATCATTTTAAGACTTTTGTTGTTTATTCTTTTACTAGAGATGGTCAGAAGAAGGGAGAGGGGAGGAAAAAAATTTTTTTTTTTCATTTCCCTGAGAAAATGATAAATCATGTTTGTTGAGAATAAGCCTATTTTTTAAAATTTGTTGTGCTGAAAAAATTAAATAAAACATTGTGATATTTCTCTCTTTCCAAGAGAGCAAAGTACATCTTCAATAGTATGAAATACTTGAACTTGTCTTTCAGGAGGACTTGTGCACATAGTCTGCCATTTCAAAAATGCTGCACCACATATCTATGTTTTGTTGGGTTGTTGGGTTTTTTTGTGTGTTTTTTTTTTGTTTTTTTTTTTTTTAATGTACTGGTCTTCCTAGACCCTAGAGTTAATGACAGGCACAGGAAACCATGGGATATACAATGACACAAACCTCTGCAGCAAGGCTTGCAAGAGAAAGCACAGTAAACAGTCTTTGGCTACCTTTTGCACTTTCTAACTGAAGAACTGCACCGAGTGTCAGGACAGACATGAGGGTAGCACCAAAGTACTCCATTCATTCATGCACTAAACCTACATCTCCAGAGTCTCTGTTGCATTCCACAGAATGATCACCCTCATCAGGAAGGGTTTGAATTCAGATACAGATCAAAGTAGGGTTAAAGAGGAAGAAACTGTGAGAATAGAAATGCTACAGAACTAATCCTGCTCACAGTGCTGCTAATTTTTATCAGTATCACAGTAGTTGGCAGTTTTCCTAAAGGTGCTGAATCTTCTGAGTAGATTATAGCCCCAACTTTAACCTACTGAGAACTTACTTTCTTTTTAACTTACTGTCTGCAAGTATTTCAAGTCCTGGGGTTGTTGGAGAAAAAAAGAAATTTTGAAATTTCTTTTTGAAAACAGAGATTTAACTTCCTAATGCTTCAAATACAAATGAGAAAGCAAAAATAATTGAATCTCCAATCCAAATCTCAGATTTTAAAGAAACCCCACAACTCGTACTGTATGTCCCATGATATTTTAACTGCAGAGGTAAGTGCAATTTGGTGCAAGTAAAATTCAGAGTTCTCACAAAATGACAAAAGATGACAACAATGACATTTCAGTTTGAAACATGTTCAGACAGCACTTGAACACACTAGTTAAGTACAAATATTTAGGAAAGAAGTTCTTGTAAAACAAGCATTTTATTATTATACCTTGCTATTCTTAAAACATGGTTCTCGTCTAGTTCATTTAACTGACTGACTCCCACAAACTTCAAAATGCATGTAATGATTAAACAGTTGACTATCAGTCAAATTCCAAACTGGAAATTGACTCTTTTCTGGGTAATCAGAGCTTTAAAAAAACAACTTTCTACTACTCTTTCCAACTTGCAAAAATTGTAATGCTTCTGACAACCTCTTACAAATGCTACCTTATTTCTAAAATATCCAGTTGGTTATAAGGAATATCACTATGGTGTAAAACTTACAGCAATTTGACAACTGACTTTGGAGTTGTATTAACAAAATAAGATTACAGGTAAAGTGCATATATTCCTGGTGCTTTATTAACCAGGATGGTTACAGTGCTTCTCTAACCTAGACAGATTTGTGTTTCCACATTCTATCCCACTCTGACTGGTTTGTGTAGTCCCAATATTTACAGAGCCTGCAAAAAGGAGTTTTTCTATCTCTATGACATGTAGTGTGACACTTACCACTCCTGCTCTGACACATAAAATTTGCTTTGGTTTTACTATTTTCACAGTAAAATAATTTAAAAATAATTTTACTGAAACAATATTAAAATTAAATTTCAGGGTGCAGATTTTTTAAAACAAAAACCACTGGCTTTCTCCCAGCCTTCTATGCTCAACACAAAATAAGTTTTCACTAAACCAAATCACAGAAGTCTGGGTCCCACATTTCTAGCACAGTGCCTCCATCTTTCCAAGAGCTTTCCCAATACTTTCATTTATGTCTGTATTTCTTCCCAAACCACATACACCACACCACACTGAATCATTTTGTAGCAGCAGATGTGGCTTTAAGAACTTCCATATCCGAAATACAAGGAATGGAAATATTTTAGAAGAAACACCTTGCTCCGTCTATACTGGACAGACCTCACTAAGCTCAACATTCAACATTTCAGACCTGCATCCAAACTGAGAAAGCCAACCCCAGACTTAGATATCCATAATAACAAGTGTGTAGACTGAGATTTAAAATCTGGTAATGCAGCACCACCTACAGGCAAAGTGATATCCCGTGGAAATAACACACACACGCGCGCACACACACACACACGCACACATGCACACACAGAGTTACAGGTTAAATATACACTTTGGGGTTTTTTTCACCCAGTTATGGCTGTCTAAATACTTTCAGTATTTCTAAATAGGAAGAAACAATGATTCATCATCTAATTACTAATAACTATATGAAAAAATAACCAATGTACTGCTTAGCAATTTTTATTCCAAAGGATTGGCTTCTCTATTTCAAAATTGTTCTGCTTCCGTAACTGTAATAACAAATAATAAAGATGATAAAATATACTGACCTTTAGGTCATTAAGACCTGTCCATAACATGATTATTCGACTAATTTTCTGGAGGTATGACAACACAAACCCATGTTCTTCTTCACTCCCTATGTCAAGAAGATGTGCCCCTTGTGAAGAGGTCTCACAGGTTTGTTGTGCCATCTTCCATGGCTTGCTCTCCTTACTCAACCGGTAGCAGCTGCTCTGGAACGCCACCCACCCTTGGGAACAGGTGCCTGTAGGTGAACAAGGACAGGATTTTAAAGATATGCTGTATTACTTGTGGCACTGGTGCTGATTTCTTATAATTACACAGACATTTTCAGGACAGTAGCATTTAATTAAGTCATTATTTCAACCCCCAAAACATTCAGTGATTATAAATCAATACTCCTTCAAAGTCCTGAGTGTTTTAAAATAATCTGGTTGACTGAATTAAAAGCTACAACTGCAAACCAGTGAAGAAGAAAAAGAACAAAAAGAAGACATCCATTCGTCTTTGTCATACTCTAGAAAAGAAATGAATTTTTAAGTTTAGTTACTGATGATTCAATTATTTTAATTATAAAAATGAAATTAATAAATCATTTGCTTTTAATATCTTCTTGAGTTTAGGAAAATAATAATTTCCTTTAATTTGATTGAATATTAAGCTTTCTTTTGCATATCCAATTTTAAAGATTCTAAGTTGCATTATGAGAGTAACACATTTAAAGGAATGAGGATACATGACCAAGCCATAATATCCTCGGAATCACAGCACTTCTAAGAAAACAGCACAGCTAAACTTGCCATTCAAAAATAAAAATCCCATCATTTTGAATGCTTCAGGAAGTGTTCCAAATCCTTATCAAACGCAGGATTTTCTTTGCCTTTTCATTGAAACTATATAGCAAATTCAACCCATACACTCCAATAATTAGAAGGCTTAACTTCAACATTGACTTCACTCTATATTAGACTGCAAAAATATAGTTAAAATATCTGCACATGCAAATTTGAATTCTTGTTCCTAAAATGCTAAGAAGTATTAAATAAAAATAACCTTCATTCCTATGCCATTAACATTCAATTTATGTCCTCTTTCTAGAAATAACCTTCATATCTATTTAAATATGTTAAATGGAATACAGGATTTTACAATTTATTCTTAACCCTTCTAGAAAATATGCAGTACTAACTTGCAATCACTGTGACTACAAGAAACTCTAATAGATACCTGTTTCAGCTTGAATATCCAATGATTGAGACACATTTACAAATTCAGGATTTAATTGTTCAAATATAAACTTAAATGTATAAGTGGTGGCAGGTGTCAAATTTCTCCATACAAAGAATCCACTGGGTCTTTTTATAATCTGAGAAGTACCATTCAGGAAAAGAGAAACTGAAAATTCTTTGATCATCATATTCCAATTAAAAGACACTGTAGTAGCTGTCACAAATATTTTGATGTCATTTTCTGAAATTCCACCTAGTAGACAGTAAAAAAAAAGTGTGTTTGTCACAATTAAATAATTAACTCAAAGTTTTACTTCGTTGATATTATTAATCTTTTCTTTTGAGAAGAGATGAGGAATAGCCCCTACAGAGAAGTAAATGTAGCATCATTTAAAAAAGTCATGTTTTCCTTTATTTTCATGGTATGTTAACTTATGTCTGAAGCAAGCAGAGATAAAAGCACACACTTTCAGGAGTGTTTTAACACTAAAAGTACATATTTGGATAGAATATCAGTTAAGTAATAGACACTGCGTGCAGTAACACATTAGCAGCATAACCATTTCCTGTAGCTTGCTGAATGACCGGTTGATGGCTCCTGCACTGCTTTCAGCAAATCTTTTTTTTTCCCAATTATGTTGTTTGAATTCAGATACAAATCCATATTCCAAAGCTATTGAATAGTATGAGCTTGTAATGTGTACAAAGGTAATGCTGTAAACTATTTCAATTGACAAAGTTAAGATTGGAAAGCCCCTTCATTCTGGCAACTGGTGGGACTTGTGGTCCTGAGTGGATTTATAGCTATAAATTATGTTTTTATAAATTCAGTGGTTAACTCATACATTCTAATACTGAAAGTCTGTCCCAGTTAGTCACAATGCTAAGGTTCTCAAGATATTTAAGAAGATATTCCCTTCTTAAGAAGGGACTGTAATAAAGCTGAATGGTTTTGGGTTTTTTTCGAATTTATATAAGACAATGACCCTATGATATTATGAAATTTCCAGGCTTTAAGTAACATTTTCCAAGGTCCTCTTTCATAAATTTTTTCTCCTAGAATTACCATGTATGGCAAAATCTGTAATATTTAAAAATCTCACAAACTTTTGGAATTGTAACATTAACAATATATTGATTTATTCCTTCAATACTTCATGGCTGAAAATATACATCAATGCAAATTTTCTAAATACATGAGTAACCTCGGGATCTGAACCCCTACTTTTTAATCTTCAGTATTAGACTATATAATATAGAGACACAAAAATATTTTTGTGCTATTCAACTTACGTGTTTTAAATGATTTTACACTTAAGATTTGGCCATTTTTCAGGGATTCTATTGTAATATCATACTTCCTATTTTCCTCAAGCAGAACTGTAGTACTGACAGGTTTCCGTTCAAGTTTAGAAATGTTTCTTACATTCTGCAAGTCAAAAGAATTTCTGAATATAGTGAAAGTAATAAAAATACAGTTTATAAGTGATCTCTGAAGCTTTTAGAGGGAGAGCTTATGTTGCTTCACATCAAACTTGAGGCTGCAGTTACAATGCAAAATATCCAATGCATTTGAAACAAAGTCTTTTCGAAAACACATCAATAACAAACACGTTCATATTAAAATATTCATATTTTCTTTAAATTCCAGAACATGCTGCACTCCAAATAAGAACAATACCTTCCCACTGAGATCTAGGGGCAGTATCTGTGCATCTCCTGGAGAAGTTAAACTCCTCCTTCAAACCACAACACCTTGAAGAACTTGCATATTCTTAACTTTGAGCATATGGCTATCCATCCTTATTCAACAGGATACTCAAGGGTCTTTTGAGTCCCACTGGCTTCAGTAGGACTCTGTGAGAGTACACATAAAAGACATGAATTCAAAAATCCAGTACATTTTTCCAAACTTTATTTGCTATTTTCCTTTTTTTTAGGAAAAAACCCAACAAACCAAACAAACACACAGTGCTATTAATTACTGCTACCTGCAGCTTAAATAACATGGAACAACTTATTGCTTATATTGATAAAATATACTTTTTGACTGAGAGCATCTGCTTGCTGGTATGTCAGAATATAATAGTCTGGATCCTCTCCTTTGAGCAGCTCAGTCCACTCCATCAAAACTATTCTAGCAGGCTTTTTCGCTTGGTCACAGTCTACACACTGCGCACCCTGTAACACAAACACACATGAATGCCACTTAGTACAAAATGCAGCAAACACACCTCTAACTACATAATTAAACTCTGTCAATTTTAATTAATTTTACCTAGAGCTTGTCAGCTAGCAATTGTTTGTACATGTACCAGTATCACCAGCTCTACTGTGAAACACAGAGACCTCCTAATATTTTACAAGTACCGCAGGTACAGGTTCTAGTTTTCTTTCTCTCTCCAGAGGTGGAAAAATCATGTCAGCTGACCCAAATATGACAGAAACCTGTCATCATTTTATATTAGAAGCAATGTCAGAAATTTCACTTGCAGTGTTCATACTGCAACCAGAGTTACAGGCAGTCAGGAGCTGGAGGTCTCAGTCCTATTCTTACATTAAAAACTATTAAAACTTTAGTGGCATCACTTTCAAATTTTTCAACTATTTCAGAATAATTAACAACCACTTTCAAGAGGTAAAGAAAGAATTTATTAAATACCTCTCTAGCAATCTAATTTAGCCATGGCAATGCAAATTTAATTCAGCACATCAGCTTCTTGCAGAAGGGAACTCATTCTAGACACAAGTCTTCTGCATTTTTGACACTATCTTTTTGACAACTTTACCTGCCTTTGAAGGTCTTCAGCTTAACACTTCAGAGAAGCAAAGAAATTCCCTAAATTTCATTTTGAACCAGAAACTAATGGGCTGCTTTGATCTAGTTTAAGATAAACCTAAATCAGATCTAACATTCAAAGAAATTGGTGCATGTGATGCCCATCTCTATCACAAAACATTTATAAAATACTGTAGTTCTGTCTTTTGTGGTCCATTTTTTCTTTCTTAATGAATTGAAATTATAAATAAATGCCATTTTGGCAATGAACTTAAAACCTAGTTCAAAACAGCTAAACCAAAATAAAAATCAAATACAAACCCCTAGGACACTAAAATAAAAGTTAGGAGTTTTATCATTGTATTACTGTGTTGTACTGTAAAGCAATGTACCATGCACAAAAAACCAAAAAACAAAAAACCAAAAAAAACCAAAAAAACCACCACACCTAACCAAACCAAAACCATAAAAAGCAAAAATCTCATTTGTTTATTTTTTTAAGTACAACTTACTCTGGAATTCAGTTTGGCTTAACATAATTTCCTTTAGCTAATGAATAACTAACATAACTATAAATCTATCAATAACTCAATGTTCAGAGTTTAGATTATACATTGTGAAGTATAAATTTTGCAAAGCTAATCAAGCCTTCAAACTCTTTAAATTTTTTACATGATAGTATATACCACCTCTGGAATGAATTGACACAATGGACTTCTTGATGACATACACAAAATTGTTTAAGGAAAATTTTTCCATGAAAATTTGCAGATTTTTAATTTAGTATATTGGGTGTATAGCTTGCCTGCATTCCCTGAAAACAAAATCTGTCTAACCTAGACAATTCAAAGGGTAGGAAAATCTAATTTTAAAGATAAAATATATATTTGGCAATGATTGAATTAACCATTTTTAATAATTTTCCATCGGCAGCAATTGCACGCCATTTTACTATACATAAACACATCCTACTTAGACCTAAAAAACAAGAAATGCATTTTCAATCATACATAAAAATTGTTCCATGTTATGCCTAATGAGAGGGATTTAGAATGTTCTTCTTTTTTGCCAGGACTTTGCCACCACTTTTTAGGCCTTTATCTAAAAACTGAAGCAATTTAAAAAATAAAAACAAAATTATTAAATTGACCAAAAAGACCTAACGTTCAAAGCTATCTTCAGGCTAGCTATACAGGAGCCAGGGAGACCTAAACAACAAACAACAACTTATTGACTTTTGCCATCAACTGCGTCTCAACATAAGACTCTAGTCGGTTTCTCAGTCTGAAAAAGAGGCAATTCAGGAGAAATACAGCAGAGATCGATAAAATCTTAAGTAGGCAAAAACGCGCAGATATTGATTTTCATTTTCTCTTCAAGTACAAGCACTGTGATGGATGAAACACAGCTGGTGTGCTCCAGATTTAAAGAGGGAAAAAGGTACTGTTATTCACAAAATAAGTAGTTTATCTGACATGGCTTAAAATGAGTACCTAAAGTTCCAAGGGATGTCAGAGGAGGCCCATTCATGTTTGCAGAAGTTCAAGTCCATAGAAGAGAATTACAGTGAAGTTCACAAATGACACTGCAAATACACACATCTCAAAAAGTCCTTTAGACCTAAATGGTGGAAAACTGACACAGTGTGTCAATTTGCTTATGCTATTCTTGCAGTCCTCCCCAAGGGTCTGCTTTTTACCACTGTCAGAAATATGATAATGAACTCATTAAAGCTTTTGATTCATACCATACCTGTCTAAGTGGTAACTTAAAGATGCTGTGATATCTTACTTCTGTGGAACAACATTAAACCCAAAGCAGCAGGCAATAAAGCAGATGAAAGATCTCAAAGAAGCTTCCAACTATTTAAGTAGAGAGAAGACTGGGAATGTTCAGTAGCACTAAATGAGAGCTCCCTGTGAACATAGAGTGAGAACATGGGGAAAAAAACCCAGTCCTAATCACAAACCATCAATTTTCAACATTCACTTTGTCTAGTTATCCATCCCCAAAACCAGAGTATTTTCCTTACCTTAAATAAATATTTTAATAAAAGCAGAAGAAGAATTTGTTGATCCATAGAGAAAAAAATGTTACAGTTCCAGTATCTCTGAAGTACTTGTATCACCATAGTTTCAAAGCAAAATCACGTCAGAATATCCTAAGAAGGGAAAAACTAATGCACACATTTATACTTCACATGGATATAGAAGCAGCCAATGGTGCACCCGGGATGTGTGTCTTTGCTCTGGCCCTGCCTCTCCCCAAGCCTCATATCAAGTTTCCTAAGATCCTTTCATTTCAGTGAACTGTGGATGTGCCTGTTGTTCAGTAGTCATTTAAAAATGCCTCAGTGTAAAAAAGTGATTTCTAGTTTCTATGTGATTACCAGATCAAAATTTATTTCAATCACTTACTTATTTTCCTTCAGACTCTGGTTGTTTTCTACAGTACACCTTTCTATCCAGATGTTCTGTGGTCACTGTACAAAATAAGCCTGAAAACACTTTTCTGCAGAAGTACTATGCACAGCTGCAGAACCATTGGTATGTCTTATGACTTTACAGAGGTCCCACACAAAGTCACCAGTATAAGCAACTATAAATAAAGAATAGACAAGAATTCATAGCATAGGACCACTGATCTATTTCCCAAAGGCTGCTGAACAAGAACTTGGCTCAGAAAAAATATACTGGGTGACACTCATCTTTGGCCAGAGCTGAAGCTGCAATTTCAGAGTTGGACTTAACTCAATGTAATTCCCAGTGCCTTAACCTTTCCCCAAGAACATTTTGAATAAAAAAATTAGAGTTCCACTGTGTTCTTTGAAATCAAATCAGTTTAATAAGATGATAAAAATTGTTTACAGATTATAAAATAAAATCAATGTCATGGTATATGCGTACCATAAAAAAAGGGCAACAATCATATTATATATTTTGTATTTTCTTAAGTGTTATGATCACATCATACTTTTGTCTTGAGATAATATCTTGTTTTTCAGTGGGCTGCTCCGAATTTTTAATAAAACCTGTACCCCACTGAAATGTGAATCCTGAAATAAGGAATAAAATTTTCAACTAAAGCTTTATTTAGTACTTGTAGTAAACAAGGCAGGCTTACTCTCACCAGAAAAATACCATTTTGGAGCTTTTATGTTATCCAGACTCAAAGACACACATAGTAAACCAAAAGCTGCTGCAATGAAACCCCTGATCTCAAAACACTGAGTCAATCCCCCTCTCAGAGCAGCAGAGCACATGGATGTAATCACCTGAATGTTATTTTAACATCAATGACAAAAGTAAGCTACTGCCTATTCAGCTGTTTTGCAAAGCAGACGTACTCAACATTTTTTTCCGAAGCAATTTGCAGTCATCAGGCACAAAGGGAGACTTTATTAACGAAGTGATTTTCAAGACACCAGCAGGAGCCCTCTGTGTTAACCCCAATAAATTAAGTGTACATGGCACATTCCACCTTAATCAAAAGAACACTCCCAAAACATAAACACATTCCTTTTATTCAGCATTTCTAGTGATTAAGTCGTGACACCATTCACTACTGGTTTTCTCCAGACTGTGATGTCAGTACAGAAGCAGATCTTCAAGCCCCTCACACAAAAACTGCTCATAAAATAGAAAGTACATGTGTAAGACATTTTTTCAGACTATCTCAATGAAGATTCTCAAATCTCTGATCTTAGGCAATCATTTACCATTGATTCCAGTAGATATAGGACCACCTAATTGGTCTACACGTAGAATTATTTTCCCGAACAGGCAAAAATGACAGTTCTTAAATGATCATTTAAAGAAAATTTAGACAAAATTTAGTACACAGTGTTATGCACAAACCATCTCCACCATAACCTTTTCTCAATAAAACCCTTTTTTCCTCGTGCATTAATGCGCTGAAGTCTACCCCTGAAAAGATATTTTACCTACATGTTGTGAATGTTTTTTGAAAATATATTCCAGAGAATAGCTGGGAGTGTGTAACTGTACAAATTTTCTGCTAATGGCCTTCATGCTTTCTCCTCCATGATGGTTATATTGCTATGGTCATGTGTGTCTCATTTATGTTTTGTCTCCTACAACACACTCCTATGGGATTTTTCCTTTGGACATATACCCAGATACAATTACAGCAGCAGCAGCATCTCAAGGAAACATCTGAAAAAGGTTTTGATGAGACAGAACTTGGAAAAATTAGTCCAAGTCAAAATGTTTTCCATTGCCACAGTATTCCTGAGTGGTATCTACATGTTTACTTGGCAGTAAATTTTTACACAAAGGTGAATATCTGTAGTACATGGAAATTGTATTTGTCCTTTAAATTCTTGTAAAAGGCAAGATGGAAAAAAAAAATGGAAATAATTATACAGAACTAATGAAAAATAATAAAATAATTATAAAAAATAATTACAGTTGCTGTCAACTGAGTTTATCAGCAGGTCAGAAGTTGAGGAGAAAAAAAAAAATTAGTGTCAGAAAAAATGGATTGTGAAAGAAGGGTGAAAGAAGCCACATCTGAAACAGAATTTTGTCACTGCTGAAGCACTGTGAACAGCACAGTGACAATTTGTAACCCCAGAGTGGGTTGCTGTAAATGTCTCTGCCTCTCAGTTTATTATGTGGCTTGTAACTATGTTCAAACACCAAAACTCAGGCCTGATCCTGCCCTAAAATTCCACCAATATACAGGAGCATGTATTTGGGAAGAGCTCTGTCTGCAATGGGGAAATAAATCATGCAAATGAATTACGCTTTACTTCTTATTTGTAGTATATTGATTTGGCTAGCTAAAAATGGGAATATGAGGTGAGTGTATATCTGTACGCTGAGATTTTATTAATGAAAACACACAGTAAGTGGCTTATACCTAATATTAAAAGCTGTGCTTCAAATTCTAATTGTATATTGGGGTTATAGTTGGTCTTAACAAATTACCTGGTAAAAAGGTAATGGAATTATAGAAGTCTAAAATAAATAATATGTCAAAGACTTACCATCTTATAGAAGCACATACAGGTACAGTCTGATTCTAAGTGTAGAGACATTTTCATGTTGATCCCTAAAATAACTGCATAATTTATGGCTAAGCCTTTATATTGTGCCAATTCTTTCCAAGCACAGGTAGGAGAACAGAACAATGGAAGAAATGGGAGAAATGACAAGGCATGGTGTGACTGCAGCACAAGGCCTTCACTCCATCGTGCACTGTTCCTTGCATTTTTCAATGACAGTGTGGGAGTTTCAGGAGCATGCCTTCCCAGCCTTCCTTTCAGAGGAGTAGAAATTATGCTAGCCTTAGTTTCAGAGCGGGTAGAAGGGAGGGAACTCTGTGGGTGTTAGAGCTCTTTCGGTCAATAATATACAAACTAATTAATTTTGGTATTTAACTAAATAAGATTGCAGTTAGATCAGCTTTCCAAAGCAGCTCAAAAGACACATGTGGAGTCAGAGTTACACAAAATTTGAGGACAGGGCTTGAGGCAGGCATGCAGAGTTGAGACATGAGAAAGCCAAGGTAGAACCATAAACTGCATATGTGGTTATGTGTAGGTTGCAGACAAAGGAAACTGGAGTGAACAGCCCTGCCACACTGCAGGCTGATTCAAACCTCCTCACTGGTGCAAGGCCTGCAAGGGCTAGATCATGTTATATAAAACACATTGCACTCTGCCAGCATCACCCTCCTGGAGGTAAAAGGGCTGGGTGGGCTGTCCAGGAAATGTTCATGGGATTTAATAGATGTTCGCTTTCTGACAAGGCCAAAGCAGCCTGAGTTTGAAGTTTAACTGTAAAGTGAAAGACAACCTTAGAGCCACCCTATCCAGTTCCACTGAAGATGTAAGACTTGCTATAGACTTCAGCAAGAATCCTAACACAGTTCCTACTGATAGCTGCATTTAAAAAAGCAAATTGTCTAAGTGGGAAAAAAAAAATTGTTCAATATCATTTCTCTTATTGCAGGTTGTCATGAAGTTAATTTTAAACATAACTTCTTTTATCATTTCCAGGCTTTCCTAAGGTTTTGCATAAGCATTCCTCTTAGTGGCAAAGCCTAATTAATTGCATCAACACTGAATTATTATTACTATGCAAAATAATGTTTATTAAGTTCTTTTGAATTAAAAAAAACAGTTCTAAATCTTAGAAAAGCAAATGGCTTACATGGCTTATAAAAGGCCACAGCTGTTCAATGAAAATGTTTGATGATTGTATTGAAAAACACTACATTTTGAGAGCTTCCTTTTTATCAAATGCTAAATTCATTAAGTAGATTTGGGCCAAACTCTCTTAATGCAAGTATAGGATACCTACCTCTATCTCAAAAAATCAAAATATGGTGGGTTTTTTTTAAAGTTGTCCTTTAATTTGCTGCACAATTACCCCACCATTACAGGTATGAGTATGATTTAACTTCTATTTCTTTCCTGCATGAAAAGTTTCCATGCACAAATTCTGACAGCAGCATCAGAGAATATTTTGGTTCTAGGCCCTGGTATATAATACAACTTCAAATATCTGCCTTACAAATCATAACAACATGCAGATGAAGCATAGGCTTTCTCAAAGTGTCACTTTATTTTGATCACTAGTTGCTCATTATTTCTTTATAATGATTAAATATTTTGCTGATATTTTACAATGGATTGCTATTTAATTTTTAAACCAAGTCACTATTTTTAATTATATGGATGAGTAGATAAGTCTTGTTAATAACAACAGATTTCTCTGTATAAGCTATTTTTCTTTGTAAGCCATTAAACAGAATGTAGCAAACAAAGATTTGTCACACAAAGTAGAAAAATAGCCTTGGATTTTAAGGCAGTTTTAATTGCTTATATTTCATTGTAGTAACCCATACGATAACCCAGCCTTTTCATAATTAAACAATGACAGCATGAAATCAAAACTGTCAGAAGATTTTCAAACTTTCAGACAAGAATTTCAATTTTGAAACTGAATTGTTAAATTGAATTGTAAAAATTGTTACAATTGCTGAGTTGTTAACACAGTTAAAAGGAAAGTCGATAAGGAAAATACTGTCATAATTACTATAATTTTCATCTAGTGAGTTGATAAAGCAAAGTAATCTTCTAAAAACAAGCTTAAAGTTGCATTCTTTATTTTTAACAGCGGGTTATGTAGTATGTTGAGTAAAAGGGAGATGATATTCACCTTAAGACACTGAATCATGGACATTTACAATTTGATTGGACATGAATAACTCACTTAAGTCCTTCAAAACATTTATTTTAACTGACCTTTTTTTCCTGGACTCAAAAATTATGAATCCTAAATTCAGGCAATAGTCTAAATATTCTGTACTGAAAAAAAAAATTAAAAATATATTGAACACAAATCTTCAGACTGGAAAACAAAGACAAAACACATTATGAATATTTAAAATGTGCAATATTGTGGGGTTTTAAATAAATATATATACATATAATCCTATTCTATACTAGGAAACAGCCAATTTCTTATCTGTGAAAAGTGAAAAAATGGATATAAAATGGAATCCTTCATAGTAGAAATGGCTTTCAGATATTTTTAAGGCACAAAAGCCATAACTCTCCAGCCTTTGCATAGTCATGCTTCATATTTATAATATACATAAAAATTAAATACATGTCTAAGGTTGCAAGATATGATTCTGCTATATACTCTGGAGATTTCCTACAAGTACTTACAGATCACAGTCATATTGTTTCTCAGTGACTTAGAGTGTAATCCAATCATTGACAACAGCATAATGGGCAAAAGATAGATTTTTGAGCAAGGTAAAAAATGTTACAGTTGAACTCACTATCTTTAAAATAAGTTAATTCAGTCATTTTCAAAACCCTAATATGCTTCTTTTCCATTTAAACATAGGACTGGTGATAGTTTTCAACTGGAGGCCTCTAAGTAAATGAACCATTGAGAAATTCTTTGAGAAATTCTCTACTTTGATAGGTATCCACGATCCAAAATTTTAAAACACTGGAAATACTAACCATATTAACCAGTTTTTTTCATCACGTCATCAAAAGGCCACTGAGTAGAAATAAATGATGGATGAACTATACCTTGTTCAAAAGGATTTATGTTTCTCTTTCTACTCTTTCCAATATTTTCAAAGACAATTCAAAGAACAACAACATCTTTGCTAAATTTGGGAAAAGTTACATTATAAGGCATAACCGACGCCTTTTTTTTATTTCCCTGCAGAATACTACACCCATCCATGACCAAAAAAGTGTTTCTGGTGAGAGCTAAACCATGTCCACAGTGGAGGTCAGTTCCATTGGCATGAGCAGTCTATGGGCTCTTGAATGACGTACATGATTTCGGTGCCATTTCCTGAGCAGCGCAAGGGCACCGTCAGGACTCGTGTTCCAATTTCTCGACAACATTTACAGAATCTTAGATGGCTATCAATATTGACATTGAAAATTGTTGCAGACGGGCATTTTCCATCACAAGAAGCCACATTTATCTATAAGTAAAATAAAAGAAAATAATAAGAATTGAAACTAGATATCTCAAATTTTATTATAAAAATACTACATTTCAAACTTCTTTGTGATTAAAACCTATTTTTACATTTGAAAAGGACTCAGGTCTTAAAAAATTATTTTATCTTCGAAAATTCATTCATTCTAAGTTTAGCCATACTTAAAATATTTTTTTTAAATTAAACTTTTCATTATTGTTGAATCATGTGTTTTGTTTCAACCTTGTACTGTGAATACCAAAATTGAAACCCCATTTACAAATTAATGACTTCGGAACAGCACAGCTGAATCCATGTCCTTTTCGTGTTCACTGATAAAAAGCTAAATTCTTCTAAGTAAAATGAAGGGAAGTTTATCTTTCTCTTTGGAAGTGGAAAAGCATATCAGCGTAAAAGCTTTTCCCTTTCTTATTTATACTGCTCGTGACTGAGGGCTGTGTTATCACTCAAATAAATATACCCAAAAAAATAGATGCAGTAACAAACCAGCTAGGGCAAATACAAGCTAGAAAATTATTTGTACTGTAAATTTTAGCAGAGCAACATTTTCTCTCGCTGTTACATTATGTGAAGTATTTTCTTAGCTGATATGTTGACAGAAAAAAACTATACTTTTTAATTAAACTTAAGCAGAGTTGAAATGCTGGGAAATCAAGGATGGCTAGTTCTCTTTGTGAGAGACTTAAATCTGATTTCTTCTGCAGGTGGGGCATATGAAAGATGCTTGAACTACTCCCTTCCAAGACAGTGATGAAATGTGCCATACCCATACAAATTAGACTAAAAGATTACTCTTATAACTTTGAAATTTTCTGAGATTTGACAGGAGTAAAAAACAGCTTTTTCCTAAGCACTAGTAATCCCAGTTATTAATTAATTAAATCTAGTCATGCCCAGCCCTATCCAAAATTGCACAGCAGTAATCTGGCCAAGAACACACATGTAGTTCCCAGCCAGTCACAGCAGATACCACCATTTGATAGGCCAAAATCACATGATGGAAAAAGAGTGCCAGGGGGGGAGCTGGAGAGGAAAGGAAGGGGAGTTTAGGGTACGAGGACATGAAAATCTGGACGTGTTTCTGTGTGAAGGATAAGAGAATCTGGACTGTGTGGAGGATGTGCAGCCACCAAGGAACTAGGGGGCAAGGAGGTTCTGGGAAAAGGGGACTCTAATACAGCTAGAGGTGGGATGGTAGTAGGTCTTTTTGGAAAGTGGGTAGAGAGGGAAGAAAAGATGAAGAGTTTACAACAGAAAGATGAAAAAGCAGGCTTCATTTTTTGTGCCATTCAAGACATGACCTGGCCAACATTCTTGTTGTTCCTCTCTGCATACTTTAGTTCTGCAGCAATATGAAGGGACCACAGCTGAACAGAGCCCTCTCTCGTACTGCAGCACTGATTCATGAAAGACACTAGAATGAGTTTGTTTCCACTGCCTATCCATTTGCCTAAATGCCATAGCTTTTAGTTTGCCTTTTTGTCTGCAGGGGAGCAGAGATTTTCACAGAACTGGATGAAAGGGCAAGGGTCTTTTCACCTGGCTTAAAAAACCTATGAGGTTTGACTAAATCTTTCATTTTAGTATTATTTATTTCGTCAATACCATGTCTTTATTTTGTTGTATTGCTGTCTCTTAGCCTAGGTTGTTGATGTAACCCTGAAGCTCTCCAGACTCATCTCTTAACTATGGCAAATTACTCAAATTTCATCTATATATTTATACTCCCTCGTTACCAATCCTTCTAAAACTAAATAAATATGACATGCACTCCTACAATTTAAATTTGAACATGTCAATATTGACCTTCTATCAGGATTGCTTCTAACACATGATGACATTTTGCCTCTTCCCTAATGACTGCTTAGGTTCTCCATCCAACGGAATCTTGCCAGAGACTTCCTTTAGGAAGTCTCAAGATACTTTGTTGATTGTTTCCCTTTCAAGCGCTACATGAGAACCCCATGAGCTGCTCAGAAATTTCCTGCGGTCTGTAGATGAGGCTACAGCAAAGCTGAGAAATAAGATATCTTAAGCAGACCTATAAATAAATAGGATCGTGAATTTATGATACGGAAACCCATGCTATGTGAGGGGGAAGACAGCATAAAGGTCTTCAAAGAGGAATGCAGCAGTGTTCCATCTCATTTTAAGTTTAAACATTTATGCCCCTCTTTTAGAGAAGGACATTATTTCATGCTAAAGAGTTCAGTGCTTTCATTACTTAAAGTAATTATAGTCAGTATTTTTCATTTGAAGCCAGATGCTTCTCCAGGTAGGAGGGTTTTCAGTATAGGAAATAGCTAGTTTTACTCCATTTATGGTCAGATAACATTCCTAGAGTCAAAGATCTGCTTTCAAGAAGAAAGCAGCATTTTTTGTTGCTTGTTGTTGGCTATAACCTTAATGCTTGGCTTGGCATGCCATAGGCCCAGCATCGAAATTTTATGCTTACCGGGCTTTGACTTATACAGTCGTTTTTCCTTATGGTTGTCCTGATTGTCATTTTCTGGCAAATCCTTTCTTCCTTTTTGCCTGATAAAATACAAAAAATGCATACTGACTCAATATATCTTCTGTAATGTATTTGCTTCTTTAAAAAGTAAAAATATTAACATAATTTAAATAGTTATACTTCATTTTCATTAATATGCGCACAGAAACTATTACTTCCATAATTTTCTTTTTAAATTGAATGTATTAATATATAGTTGCTGTGCAGTATTACCTATTTTTAGGTGGCACATATGAGCATCAAATGCCCCAAATAAGCTATACAAATTTTTTAAATATTAAACTATGGATATATTTTTAAATTGCACATATGGCAAGAGAAATATAAGCAATTAGAAAAAATGTATTGAGTAATTTTCAATAGTATTAGAATTAATTCTGTTTTATTGTGAATGTTGAATGCAAATAGGATTTTAATCCTGCCTCTTACAAAATTTTCAGAATTTAACATTTGAGAAGGTGAAGGTGTGAATGTGATTACAATTTTCATGGTATTTTGCATGATTAAAAATTAATTATATTTTTCAATATATTTTTGAGTCATATGTCCTTCAAGGAAGCCTTGAAAGAGAGACACACATTTGCTAAATATGGTGCACCTTTTATCACCAGATCTGAAGCATGTAGCATATGCAGTCAGCATACAGATCTAGGATGAGGGAAATACTGAATTTTTATGTTCAGTCTTGGAGATATTGATAGGAGGGCTTTGGGGTTTTTTTATTTGAAAAATAAAGCTTTACAGTGAAAAGCCATTTTTAACATAGTAAAAGTCATAATATAATACTGAAACAATTAAACATACAATTTTTCATGTTTCACTCTGTATCAGTCCATTATTACTATCTTTGTAATAGCAGTTATTTAGATCTCCTGATCCACTACCCATCAAAATGATCTGTTAGTTTTGCTGTGTAACCATTCTGGACATACAGCATATAAAATAAGAAGCACTATTCAGTAGTTTCTTGACCTTCCTTCACGGTTGGGTGTACAGAAAAACAACTCTTCTGTTCTCCAGAAGCTTCAGAGTACTTTTACAAGATAAATGATCTCCAAGTACCCAAGATACTCTGCAACCACAGCTCCATTAAGTACTGAAAAATTAGGTTGGCTGCAGAGTACAGCTAGATTTTAACCTGTGCATTGAAGAATCAAACAAAATTCTGTTACTGAATTAGCAGATCACTGTATGAGCGAAGTTGTTAGACTATAACATCTTGCTTTTCCTTCCCCACAAATACTGAAAAAAAATTCTGTGATGTTTCAATCTGAAAGTATTTGCCAGCTTGACTATGTGTAGACTGTGCAATCTTTGTACTGCTACAAGTCATACAGAGATGTATATCTAATATTTCAGCATATAAAGTGCTGATGCCCTATGAAAGCGCTGCTGCTACACATTCTCCAACTTTGAAATGTAAAAGATCTGCATTTCAGTATCAGATGTGCTTCATTTATTCACTCCTTATCTGAGGAAGGAGTTTCTGTGACTCACCTATCCTAAAAAGCAAAGAATTATGAGTGTGTTGCAACAGTTCTGTAACATTCTGTAATTTCTGGTATAAAAAGTGTATATTGCTGTGGGGTTGTAATGGGTGTGTTGTGCCCCCCTCCCTTCCCCTGCCCTCAATATTTTTGTAACTTTGTAAAACAGTATCTGTGACAAAGAAGAGCTACAGCATAAATCCATATCTGCAAAGGTGAGACCAGACAGTAACACACACTCTTGCTCGATTTTAAGGCAAAAATATTTGCATCATTAAATTTAGAGTCCTGGGAACAGATTTAGAATCTCCTGGTAACAGTATTCAGCATTATGATTATTTAAAGTAACATTTCTTATTAAAACTACCCTGTACAATAAGTTGCTGTGATAAAAACCAATTTCTACAGTGAGCAGCAGGGATAACCATCAACAGCATATACCACAAGTGGATGAACCTAATTCTGACAGGTGCTGAGCAGTGAATCTCAACTAGGCTTTAGAAAACCACTGATTTGGGAGGCCAGCAGAGGATCAGCATCTCTCAGTATCAGGCCCAGAGCCATTAACTGCATGGTAACATCAAATAATGATGACAGCTATGACACACATATCAAGCAGTGCTTATATTATTTTCAAAATAAAAAAGAAAATACATTATTAAAAGTAATACCTGGTTCACAATTAATACTATCAGTAGGCACTACTGGACTAATGGCAAAGGGTAATAGACCCAATCCAGAACCTGGCAGAATCATTAGGAATAGAAGATTCTCATGAAATATAAAAACATTTCTGTATAAACGACACTTCATTAATTCTTACACTGCCAACTGCAATTTTTCTTTTAGCAAAAGATGATGAGCTTTCCTGTTAGTCTTCTACAATTTAGAAACTCTGCAGCTGCTTCAAGTCTCACTAAAGATGGCCTATATTTTATTACCCTCCTGGTTAACACAACTGGGATGTTTACTTTTAAACCAAACTTTTGGAATTAGTCTGTCTATGGCAAGGTAAGAATTAAATATATGCACTCACTTTGCATGCATTAAATCAAGCTCTTTTAGAAAAGTTATTTGCTCCCCTTAAAAACCCAATGTGTTGCAAGCTCTATTTATAAGTACTCAACTGCTTCACCACAGGGCACATGCTTTTAGTTATAAATTTAAAAAAATAAATAAAAAATAGCATATAATCATATGAATGATATCTGGGGGTGTTAGCAGCCACCTCAGCAAGTATTTCTGAAGTATAACAATGCCTTTCCTGAGGCCGCAGAATATGGCCAAAATTATAATTATAAAAATTCAAAAATTTAAAATTATATCTTCCTGGTCAATAGAGAACCAGCAGTCAATAATTTTTAAGACTAATTTTCTAAATAATACCAACCTCATATTTTTTTTCTTATTTTTTTTCTTTTTTTTGAGAGGATGAGGGGCAGATTTATTTTTTTCACACAGTTTATCTCATGAGAGAAAGATTATTGATTAGATTTTAGTACAATTCTGGTGTGATACTTCTCTATGGTGATTCTCAATAAAAAACCATTTTCTGTTGTATTAAAATACCTTTCATTTTCCATGTTTTGGTTACAATGGAACAACAATATTTGCAGTTTCCTTTCTAAGACTCCTATAGCTTGGAAACTTGGTATTGTTCTGTATTTTATAACTATCACTACTTCTCCTTATTTGTCCAAATTATATTCAATACATTGCACTTCAGCTTCATATAATAACTGTGCAATGTATGGTTATAAGTCTGCAACTTGCTATTAAGTAAAGATTTGTATACAATAATTCCAAAGACTAATTTGCTTTTATTCTAATGTTGAACACAAAAACAGCCAAAAGAAAGGGTAAAGGTTTTCTGTAATGTTGAACATGTCCTTGCTCTACACAATTAGTTTTACAAAACAGTGGTTTATATATATATATATACACACACACATAATTATATAAGTAGATAATAAGAATTTTTCTAGTCAAAACTGCAGAGAAAACAAGTTTCTTCTCAATTTATTTTAGAATTCCATAAATTGTGTAATCTTTATGTCAGCTTGAATCACATTTAATCATATTTTAAAGTTACACACAGGAAATGTGAATGTATTACCAGATATTAAAAGGCTGATTTTATATAAGAATTTTATATAATTGGTATTACTCTAATTTTTCCTCATTTGGGATTTAAGAAAAAACATTCCAGTATTTTAGACCTAGAAAATATGTATTAGGGATACAGAATAAATGGCTAAGTTTGAAAATGTATTGCAAAATGTCATTGAATCAGGAATCACTTTTAAGAGGAAAAATTCTTGTCTTTTAAGGTGAAAATCATATAAGCGTTATTTGAGAGCCAACTTAATGATAAAGAGGATGTTTTAATTGTTTTAATTGAGACCGTTTCAATCATCCATGGGTTATATTTGGAGAGATTTGGTTATACTCCAGAACAATAATGTTAAAAATCACCAAGTCAGCAGCCAAATGAAGCGAGATCTTTTAATAAAAGTAGTTAGATAACTACAACAATTTTATGTAATTTTTATGGAGAACTGCATGCTTCTTCCCTCTTTATGTCCCAGCAACTGAGGTTAAAAAATAAGTCCTCCAAAACCAAAGCCAAACTAGCACATATTGCAGCCTTCATCACTTACAGCTCTTGCAGCAGCCATCATTATACGTCTGCACAATTCCTCCATTCTAGGAAAATAAAAGAAGAATATAGCAAAAAAGTCTGGGCCCAATGCAAAGGGAAATTGTATCTCGAGACATTCCACATTTTAAAGATGTCAAACTAATAAAAAGAAGTGCCACTGAAATCAACAGAATTACACAGATATGTATCAGATGAAGGTTTGTTTCACAAATTCTTTACAGCTTTTAAAACTGAAAATTAACTCATCACTGATGACTTCAGTCATGTTCAGCTGACATCTGATCTGGTTTCCTTTGAAGAAGTCGCTTAGTTTCTATAAGCATATATATAATTCTATATATGCTTATATAAATCATAAAAATTATAATTTTTTTAATATCATCTACTATCATCTATTTCCCCACCATGGAGATTCATTAGGATAGTTTCAAAAATTCATGTGAGTTGCCCAGATCTGCATATCAAGCAGACTACAGAACATAAATAGAGCTCTTAGGATAACAACAGACAAAAGACAGAAATTTTTCAGCTTCTATCTTTTCATGTGAGCACGTATGTTTTACCCCATTACATTGAATAAATTGTTCAAGAACTTCTTAAAAGAGCACTTAAACTCAGATATTCCTGAATTATCCTTAACTGCCTGTGAGAAAAGTTTTCTTAGCTATTCATTCAAGCCTATCCTCAGCATCCCTCAAAAACAGGTCAGACTGATTCAGAAAGTTAATTTTAGGGCTCCATTCTTTAAAATCTTAACCTAATAGATGATGTCAGAATGGTTCCAAGGAAGAAACTCAAGCATTACCTCAAAGTAGTACAGGCATTATTTTTAAATAGAATACCTTCTTCAGGACTGAAAGAAATAGGAACTTTTTTAAACAAATGGAAGGGATAAGTAGGACTGGTACTAAATATATAATCTGTAGTCAAGGCAGCAATGGTACTTACCCTATCTACATATATATTTATTATTATTTGCAGCTCATATTAAATGTAGAAAGTACTGCAAGTGAAAAATTTTACAAGTATTACAAAGTTAGAGAATTATTAAATTAGAAATCAAACTCCAAACAAATATGCAATCCTTCTGAAGAATACATGTTCTTCAAAGCAGTTTATAAGGATATTCCATCTTTATATTTTTAAATATATGATGTAGGTAGATACTCTAGTTATTTTTGGTTATGTTACACAAATTTTAGTTTAAGAGAGAATAAAGTTTATATATACTCTGTCATCTCCCTGATCATTGCACAACTTAAGGAATTTTTAATATAGCATAGTTTTATATGGAGCATTTTTGAATTTCTTGATCTGATTTATATATTGTGTGTATTTTATGAACTTGGCAAAGTATTATTCCAGACTAAAGTAAGACGTAGTGATTAGCACTTTATATAGTAGTATGTCAAGCATGATTCCAGTCCCACCATATTCTAAACACAGACACCAACAAGACCCAAGCCAAACTCTTACACCCCGCACAGGTATTTTGTCAGTCAGAAAGAAAACAGGAGTATAGAAAATTACTGCAAATCTCTCATTTACATGCTTTTACTTACCACTTTTTTAATTTAAAGGAAGTGTATGGACTTTGCATGCGTTGTGGAGTGTAAGCCAAAATCCAGAGCAATTATTGTCACTTACCTTACCCAAAGTACAAACCTTTGTACACTCAGTGTCATTAAATGGAGGACAGACAACACTTGACCCCAGTACAATAGCCCCTGCAGCAGTCTTTACACATTTGTAGTTGGTACAATTGGAGGTCCAGGTGCTTCCTTCCTGGATATATAAAACAAAGCCATTGTTAGGAAAGCCAAAACACTTCACCTTTATCTTCAACCTGAAATATCTATAAAAGTAGTGCCCTCATGCTGTAGCATCTTCTGTAGTGGAAAGTCTGCTGCAGACCACCCGTAGGTGGCAAAAGGGAAAGACCGTCCTCTAACTACCAGAGGCTACTCCTCTCTGGAGCCATGACTCTACTCTCCAGCATGCACCTGAGCAAGGGTGTCCTACTGCATAATGAAAGGAGACTGTGCCAGTTCAGTTGTTTCTTTTGCTCTGGAATCAATTGGAAGTATCAAGATCCTGAACCCCGGAGCCTCAATTTGCACTTTTCCTTTCTGTAGTACCAGGCATGAAGAGAGTGGCCTTGAGAGGAGGGGGACATAGAAGTCCTGATGTATGCTCAGAAGTTCTCAACATCTAAATCACAGTATATAATTTAGAGTTACAATTTGAACACTGCTCTGCATTTAGAGCATATCCAGCCTTAAGTAAAGGAGGACATTTGCATATCTTTGCAGCAAATATTACAAGCAATAAGATATTTACATGTGTGAAATGGCAGGTCTTTAGATAAACACACTCATTTCCAATCATACCTCATAAATCGTCTCTAAGCGTGTAATCAGCAGTAAGGTGGTATGAAGCAAGAATGACAGCATGAGTTAACTAAGAAAGGCCTGTCAGACTCCTGTCTATTGTATCTTTGCAGTTACTTCCTATCTCTGTTCAGAGGCACTTACCTCATACACAATCAGCGTTCCATTCTCTGTATGAAAAGAGCAGGACACGTTTTGACACATACCACAACACGCGTGGTGACTGAAGGAAGGAATATATACCTGATGCTGGAAAGAAAGGAAAGGAAAAAAACAAACTAGTACCTTTTTAGCCTACATTATGTAGAAATTCTTTGATTTCTGAAATTAAAAACACCAAGGAAAATGATGGATGGATGGATAGATGGATGGGGGGATGGATGGATGGAGGGATGGATGGATGGATGGATGGATGGATGGATGGATGGATGGATGGATTGACAGCTAGATAGATATGTTTACATAGGCTGCTAGAAACTGCATCTCAAAATAATTATGTAGACACATGATACACATCATCACTGCTAAGTTCTCAAGTTCTTGCTGAGTAAACAGGATTAGCAGAAGTCTTCACTAAAACTTTTATCCTAGTTGTGCAGTTGTGCTCACAAACGGCATCATTCCTGTATTTTAAGAACACTCACAGCTTCACATTGCTGGGAACAGTTCATCATTGTGAAATGCATGGCATTGTAGCCTGTGTTCTGATCTTTTTCTTGTAAACATTGTACAGTGTAACAAAGGTCTCCATCCAAGTACTGAATCACTGACTGTCCAGGATTCAGTACTGTGACCTCTTGGAAGATGCACACATCATCCTTCTCTAAAACCAAAAGAAATGAATGTTACTAGAGGGAAAAAAAAATCAAGAAACAAATTAACAGAACGACTGCTAAGATAAAAATAGGGCAAATTCTTATTCATTGCAAAAGTATCCTATCTTTTAGACTTGATTGGTTTGTGGTTTTAATTACCAAACAAGAGCAGAAGGAATGATAACTCAGTTTTAGAAAACGCTACAAAATGCAAAACTGCCTAAAACTGATAGTGTTTCTACTACGGAAGCAAAAAAAGTCTGTTGTTCTTATTTTTAAAATGTTCTAATATTTAACATTCAGCTATTCTGCACATCAAAAAATGTAGCCTTTCTGTCAATTAAACTACTCTGTCTACAGATAGCTGTGGTTCAGTAATCTGCTCAGGCTGTACCATAAATACATGCTTGGCTCTTGGAGGCAGTTTAGCCTGGACTGCTGCCAGGACTGGAGCTTGCCTCAGCACCCCCATGCACAGTGCAGATGAAATCTACTCTACATGGGTAGCTGAGTGAGAGAAGGGAGCAGAGCTCTGATTGTAAGGCTGGCTACCTCTTCTTGTGCTGACTGAACAGGTCTGTTGCTCTGTGTGAGATGTTGTTTCATCTGTGTTGAAAGTGGAGCAGGAGCACCTGCCCTGCTCATGCTCAGCTACTGTTCACAGCCTGCTTCCTACTTGCCTCTCACCAGAGAGATTGTACCCAGCTCTGAAAGCATGGGCAGTTCTACAACACTCCCATACTCTGCCAGAAGAGACACAAAATGGATGGGTTAGCAGGCAAAGCATCGTATTCAGAAAAGAGAGTATCCCTGCAGAACTAGATAGATACATATCAAATTAAGATAAAAGAGCATTTACATTTGAGAAGGTTACAATAATCTTATTTCTGGTTTCTTTGCACAGCCTTTTAGCTAAAAACTAAAACACAACAATGAGGAATATGAAAAAGTTACCACAAATATAGTGAGTGCATCCACAAGCACTGGAAACACTGTTATCTATTTTTTTAACTTCTCCCTGAGTATAGAAAGATAAAAGTTTCCAAAGTCATGCAAAATTAAATGTAGAGCTACACAGAAAATTTTTCTCTAAAAATGTAAAATATAACTTTCATCATTTCCACTCCGGTTTCATAAAAGAGAAAAATTGCAATATATTCAAGAAGCATATTCAGAATAATTCAGCATATTTATCTCTTAAAACAGAAAACAGAACTTCATTTTCTGTAGGCGTGCATAGAATAGCAGAGTTAATAAACAGCATTTTTTCCTGAGATACAAAGTCATTTCAATGATAAATATATTAGCAAAAGATTGCCTCCTAAGAATTTTCTTCTGAAAGATAGGTGAAAGCTATTTAAATCTAAAATTCCTTAATAGACTTGACATTATGCTGTCTTCACACAAGGAGAAAACTTTAGGCATTGGATAAGGAAAATATGGTCACTATGGTATTAATGGGAGTTTGAACATTCACTCATAATTATTTTCCAGATCACAGTCCCTATGATGACAAACTACATGAGGAGCAAAATATTTATGACTTCTCATATCAGCTAAATTCAGTGATGTTAAATCATTTTAATCAAAAGCATAAATAATTAACAAAACAACACATTTCTTCAGATAATCATAAATATATAATCATACATAAAATATAATCATATATATAATCATAAAGCTCATATCTCATTAATTTTTTTTTAATGTAAATTATTTTTGTGGAAAGCCTACCTAGCATATTGCTTCCTTCTATGCTTACTAGCATATTGCTTCATGTCAACACTGAACAGAATAAAATTATAGTTGCTTTTTTTCTTTTTCCACCTTACTACACACAAAATGAAATTTCTGCAAGGAATGGTTGACAACACTATGCAGACACTTGGAACTACATGCTTGAGCTGGGACTGGAAGGCAATCCCACCATGCCCCTGCTCACTCTTTACAACTAACTGAAACAAGGAGTGTAAAAGGAAGGAATAAGACAGTTCAATACCAGTACTAACAATATTTAAAAGACACCACTTACCAATTTACAGGTCAGCATAGTAGCATTTTCACAACTACATTCTGAAGAGAGAAGGAAAACTGTGTTAATCAATTAGCTAACTGTTTGCTTTGGTTAACAGCTGTGACTAAGGAATAGAGCAATAATTACCACAGTGCCACTCCGGGCAACATTGCCCAAGTATTTTTTCCTTCACGGGTGTCATGTCATCTGTGCAAATCATAGGAGGCTCAGAACAAAGATTTTCATCACAAACTAAATGAGGGGGAAAGACATATGAGAATTTACTCAACTTTCCTTCATGTTTTCCAGCTTACATTACTTTTGATAAACTAGTTTTAAAATAAAATTATTTTATATAAATGTTACTATGTTTCTCAAGCATCTAAATTATACTTGGAATGAAAAACTAAGCAAAGATTTTCAAAGGTGATTTTAGTTGTCTTAGAACATGTTTAAATTTTCAGAGAACATCAAATAGGAATCATTTAATATTCTTCCTACTTTAGAGTTACTCAAGATTGCAACCAGTACCAAAGACAACTAAAACCATTATCTTTGGGAAACATGGACTTGAAATGCACTGTAATGTACTGGAAAATAATAAGGAGCAACTGCCCTCCAGCTATGATGCTAGTAAGAAAATTCTGCCTCCCTTATCAGAAGTGGCTTACTGAGACTGTGAAAGAGGATCATGCACTAAGATCTAACTTTCTCCCAGCCAGAATTAGGGAAAAAAAAGCCAAAGGCCTTTGCAGAAAATTTCACCTGGGTAAAAGTGCCAGGAAAAGGAAGGGACCATACATACAGAAACAACTGAAGTAAAAATTACTAAACTCCAAACTTAGTGGAAGTCAATTTAATTATTTGAAATTACCCTGAAAGACTGCAATAGGATGAAAGTTAATCTAAATTAAGCAGTTATACTTGTAGATGTTACTTTAAAATGTGTGGTACAATTTATATGTTTTATGAGGCTATGAAAAGGACTAAGTTAGACTGCAAATATTTTTCTTCTGCCTGCTCATTCTTTGAATAGTCGTCAACCCAGCAGTATTTGAAACCCTTGGTCTACTCCTTCCCCTAGGAGCTAAAAGTGCAAAAAACTGCCTAAACCTTGGTGAATGGTACATCAGAAGGAAAGCAACATGCTGCTTTATTAAATGTGTTTTAATATATGAACAATTGTATATTTATACTCCAAGGATGAGATTCAATGCGAAATTAATATACTGGTATTTAGATCACTGTGAAGATAACCATATTCTGTCTAGTGAACTAAATAACTTCTCCAGACTCCACTGACCAGGTTTGTTCAACCACCACTGGGCATACCAAGAACTTTGAATCTATGTCAAATTTGATACCTCTACACCCTCATTTGGACCTCTTGGTCCATATCTGAAGCCCACCCTAATTGCCAAACCTAAACAAATCTCTGCACATCCACACACTGTCTGTCATTTTTACTGAATTTGGTGACATATTGAACTCACAGCAGTTACACTCACCACAGAAGTAATGAGGACAACAGTAGTGTATGGTATTAAGGTCTACAGTGAGAATTTCCCCTTCACTACACAAGGGAACAGGTTCAATACAGGATTCACACACTAAATTAAAAAGAAATAAAACCAGACATGTACAGTTTTAAATACTAAAAAGTTAACACATGTGAATTCCATCTATAACTATATAACAATCAATACTGTGTTTGTTACTAAGGTAACAGAACTTTTAAGGATTTTATGGATATAAAAGCTAAAGAAAGTTCAAATATTATGTTCAAAATTATGTTGGAAAGAAAATATCCCCAAACCCAAGAATAATTATGCTCAGTCAGAGCATAATCATTCAAGTCAGCCAGATCTGTGTGAAATCTCACTCCAAGAATTCCTGCCTTGAGTTATTTAATTTTGAATTGTAGTCTGTTCTTGTAAATACTTGACTATCCCTTAGCACTCCATAAAAATATTAGAGGCTTCTTACCACAGAGATGAGAGAAACAACAGGGATCTTCCTGTTTTGCTTCAACAACAAATTGATCTTCTCTGCAGTCAGGTTGGGAGGCATTAAAACAAACTGAAGGATCACATTCTGTAGGAAACAAACACTGTGTTAAAAGGAGTCTTTGAAACAATACAAAAAAGATAAAGAAAATATAATCTTCATATGCTAAGTAAAATAAAATACCCCAAATTGACTGTAAATCAGAAGTAACACAAAACACAAACACAAGAAAATATTGGAGAATGTTTTAAAAAAAATACATCATTGCCTGGTGTTATTTACAGTGTTCTATTCTGTTAACAATCAAGACAATTTGTAATGCAATTTTTTTCCAACATAAAATACACGCATGGAAAACTTTGCACAAACTGTGGTTTTGTATTTCCCTTACCACATCGGTACTGTGGACAGCAGGACAGGGGATGGTAGCCTAACACTAATTTTTCATTGGGTTTGCATGTTGGAATAATGGCATCACACAATGTCATGTTACATTCTGTGGGATAAAAAAAAAAAAAATTATGTCTTTAAACAGATACAAGTGCAAGTCCTATAGTTCAGGCTATTTATGCCATCTAATAGAGAGTTCCACAAAACAAGAGCGGCCCAAGTCAGCTTAAAGTTCACTCCATACCATCATGTAGACTTTTGAGCTAAACCCAAGCAAGCAGTTATATCCCTCTTAAAACTGGTATTTACTTGCTCTGCTCCCTATGCGTGAAGCCAACTGTAATGTCCCACTGACATTCCTTGAGCAAATTGACAATACAGCATTGGTTACAGGCACCTAATAAGCAAAAGCACTATATCAGCTGGACCATATATTCTCATTTTCCTTGAAGACGTTATGAAGAAATTAGTATATTTTGCTTAATGTTTTAGGAGCAATAAGCTTATTCTTTTTCTTAATAACCATGGCTAGGCAGAATATTAGTATTCAGTGATCAGCTCGAGAAACCGGCCTCTGGGAAACAGCCGTAGATCAGAGGATACTGCTCATCCGGCCAAAGCACTAGAAAGAAAAGCAAGCAATTTCTGATGACATCCTCAAATACCAAGATACTTCTATCATTATATATACATATATATCAATTTACTATTAAATTCCATCCAAGAGCTTAAAAATAATTTTTAACAGAAGTTTTGTTTAACTGGTGGACTTCTAAGAAAAAAAATATTTCAGTGAATAATTCTTATACTTCGTTTACAGAAAACAAATGTGGCATGTACCACAAACTTTCTTGGGACAGCAAGCTCTCTCTTCAATGACATGGAGTAGAACTTCCCCTTCTCTTTCACAGACTGGTGGTGGATCCTCACTGCATTCAGGTTCTACAGCAATAATGCTTCCATTTTCTAAACATCCGTACATGCAGCACCCTCTCATGGACCCATTCCAGATCTCCCCAGCAGAGCGGGGTTGTCCTTTATTATCTGTACATGCTGGAAGAAAAGAAAAACATTACATCACTTCAACAAGCAGACATGTCCCATTTCCTGCAAGCAACTATGCCTTGCATAAAATTATTGCATAAAATAATATAGCTGCGCAGCATTACGATAAAAGAATCCAAGAAAGGATGACGCCTTTAAAAGCCCTAAATGAACAAATGCTTTTCTATGAGTGAAAATGGATGAGGGCAAGGGACAGAACTTGCCCATGTTATTCGTTCCTAGGTCCTTAAGGGAGGAAAGCCTGGGAGCTATAGAAGAATGACCATCTTTTCCCCCAATAGAGGTACATCAGCACTGGTTCTTAAAGACAAGTTAACTGAAAGCACAAACTGCTGTAGAGTGAGAGAAAGGTAGGCTCTGTTGAATGGATCTTTACCAGATTCATTTTTACTAAGAACTGACACAGAACTTAAGCTTATCTCTTACCATGAACTGTTAATATAACTGTGGTTTATATTATCATAACTGCAAAACTACTCTGTCCTACTGTACTTACTACATTTTTCTTCTGGTATACAGAGGTCAGAGTCTGTTCTATGCAGAATGGTGCCGTTTTTACACACACAATCTTCCCTTAAATAGGAGCAGGGAGGATATTCATAGAACCATTTATTCAAGCATGTCTTGGCTTCACAGGGTTGCACACAAGGCTGGTATTCCTTGCCCTCAGGGCAGCTCAATGCTGTAAGGAATAAAAAAGGACACTGAGTGCCTCTGTATTCTTTCAGCATTTCACTGGTTAAATAGGTAGTAATAACAAGTGAGAACGCACAGAAAGCACACATTTATACTTTTAACAGTACTTTAGGTAATTCAATGGAGATTAAAATTCATTCATGACTAAATGATGTATTCTCATCTTAACAACTTGTACCCTGATTTACCAATGCTGTGATAAAATGAGATGTTACTTACAAGAATAATAGAAGGAAAAATATTTTTAACTTATCACTATAAAAAACATCATCACTAAAGCCACATAAGGGTACAGAATATGGTTATTTGCTTACAACAGTAATCAGGTGTCCTCCATTTAATGCAGATGTTGTGCTTGTTACATAAAGCCACATATGCAGAAAGTGCATCACACTCATAATTCCAAAAATTAGTACTGTTGATCCACATCTTCTCACAAAATTCCTGTGGTGACACCTGGGAACATATTAAAATTGGGAATTAAGAAGTATAAGGACTTCCTGTAACTAAAATAAATCAGTAATTAAGAGAAATAATACAGTCACAATAGGAAAGAATCACTAGCAGTGTCTAAATTTAAAAATATCTTTTTTGTCAGAACATTCATTCTGCAAAACTTAAACTGCCAGAATTTTTTATGCTGATCAGTAGACAGAAAATGCAGTCCTAATGAGATTGTCACAGTACTTCAAGGAATTTTTCAGTATAGCCCGGCAACTGAAAGTGAACAATCTCAGCTAAACATTGCTGGTATATCTTCCATAAAATCCTGCTGTAGATGAATTACTTATTCCTCTGTTTCTGTGTCTGTAGGACCTGATAGCCTATTTTAGTGAGCCTAAATGCAGTGGTGCAACCTATGTTATTTCTGTTGGGTTTATTTGCATAAATTTGTAACAAGATGTAAAAGTCAGATTTATTTCATTCTGCCTCTTCACTACTGTGTTGCACCCGAGTTCTCCCTGTGGTTTCAGCAAATCTTCAAGCAGTCTCCCACTTCTGCCCAGAAGTTCATCACACTGATGCCTCTGTTACCTATCCTTGACCAGCTTCTACATGCCAGCAAGTGCACAATACACTCCATCCACTCTGGCTCTGACATCATCATGTACATGAAAGAAAAGAGATTTCATAATGGATAACCAACCACTTGAAAATCTTGATGATATGTCAGTTTTTGTTTTAAACCAGAAAAAGATGCACTATCAGATTTCTCCTGGGAACATATATGCAGTAGGTATTTTGACTCCTCCAATTTCCTTAAATTATTATAAAATGAGATGTGTCAAAACAATTATGCGAAGTGTCCTACTACTCACTGGTGCTACTCTATATTCTTGATTTCATACTGCTTACCACTGCTTACCCTCCCTAAGTTTCTGTGGCAAATATCTATTAATTTTTGTATATAAAGAAACCTCTTTAGTTCCTTCCTCTCGGAAGAACTTCCTGCATTTTTTTCTACCTCAGGAAAGTGAGGAGAGGTCTTAGGAATTTGAAAGAAGGGAGTCAGCTGTGTGCAATACTTTAAAAACATTTGTCTGTGTTGAAAACCGAAGTGTAACACAATAAAAACAAAGGGTGGAAAGGCAACAAGAAGTGAATCAGAAATCTGAACATCCACCTCTCAGAAAGAAAGAGCCACTTGAGTAATTAATCCTTTTTATTTTTAATTAAGTCAGGAAAGTCAGTTAGACCTCAGAGATTTGGCCTCCTTCATTTTCTGTTCTGGAAAGCAGAACAGTGACCTATAGAGTCACCTCCAGTGACCTATAGAGGTCTATCCACCTCTATAGTTGCATGCTACATCTATATCCCCATTAGAAAGTACAATTTGTATAAACACACTATAATGATTTCTGTAAGAAATGCTACAAAATTGTCAACGTAATATTGACTATGTCGATGTCTAACTAGAAATTTCTTTAGTCCAGTAAGTCTGCCACTGCATGAATCAATGTGTGCAGCAGAAGCATGAGGTTTTCTGTTCTAGTGATCCATGTCAAGCATTTAATAAAAATAACATCTCTGGAATGTGCTTATCTTGACATGAAGATTCAGTGTATCACCTTTGAGAAATGCCCATTAAATAATTTCAAAAAACAGCATAATAGCACAGGGATCAATATAGATGTGTGTTTGCAATGGACAACTTGACAGGGGTATTAAAGCCACTCATTCCGTTTTCAAATCATAAAAATAAGCAAAACATGAAAAATGTGCATGTATCAGTCATTCTTTTCTTAATTATACAACCATTATTTGATTTTGTCCTGCAATTTTTCTGATCTTCATACTCACTTTCTTGTGACAAGGGATGAAAATGCTTCTGTTTAACAGTTCCATACAGTATGTGCAGTTATCTTCAATACAGTTTCTTGCTGGCCTCCTGGTTGTTACATCAAGTGATTTCTCAATTTCCCAACTCTTAATGAACATTTCAATTTCCTCCATATTTGTAATTATGGTCATGTTTTGCATTTTCAGGTCATCACTAGGATCTCCATTACACACCCCTATGTATATGAGACAGAGCATCACATTCCAAGCACAAACAAGCATACTATATACCTTCATTTGAGAAAGAAAAGTGCACTTGATAAGTTATGATCAACATTGCATCAGGCTGACCCGCAAAACTTAGTCACCCAACTTCATAAATTAAGGCAGCTGAATGTCCAATGTAGTTCCAACTTCCTGCTTGTGATTTCAGTTCTCAACTCAATGGCTTAGTAAAACAAGTAGATCACAGAATACAACTCATTGTACCTTTCACAACAATAAACTTTTTAGAAAAACTGCTACCAAAATGTGCTGTTGAGTGTGTCAAATGCACTGACATGGCACTAGATTCTGATCTTATTCTACTGAATGGCAGTCAGCTCCTTGGGAGTAATAGTAGATGGGTTTGAAATTAATTGCTCATCACCAATGATTCCACACTGTATTGAGATTTAATTGAAAATTCTAAGTGCAAGAAGTTATGAAAAGAATCTTCTGATGAACAAATTACTTTATCTGGAGAAAATATTGCTCTTACTCAAGTTATTAATACAAAACCACTGTAAAAAACAGCCTTCCCAGACCCCTGCCATTCATTGTCTACCTGAGTTCATTATTCTATTGATTCATCAATTAAAATTCATGATCTCTTTAAGCACATAACAAGTGAGTTATGCTAAAACTTTAATCTTCATACTAGTTTTACATCTCGGGAACTGATCAGGCAAAGTTCCTCTCTTGTTTTCACTTTCCTTCTGCACTGTTCAGCACATGCTATGCCCTTGCCCTCTTGTTTTTAGCTCTGCAGTCTAGTGCCCTCCAGGGTCCTTTGTAAGAACTGGACTAGCTTGGTGTGGCAGGTTATTATTCTTTCAGGCAGCATGGAGAAATACAGAAGATAGCATTTAAATAAGAAGTATTTTACAGTAGCACCACTTTCCAGTATTCTTAACTCTTCTGCTTCTTGCTGCAGATCACAAACTGCTGGCATTAGAATTTGTGGAGCCATGCTACAGAACTTCAGAATCAATACAGCTTTAAAAATAAAGCAAATTTACCACATAGCCCCACAACTTTTTCTAGTATGAGAGGAAGAGGATTGCAGAATCCCAGACAGGAACAAACAGCAGAGAACACAAAAGAAGCACTGAAGAAAACTTCAGACTTTACTGCAAAATATCAGGTAGTCCAACATTTTAAGCTAAGTTTGGATTTGTCTGCACAATCTTCCTCTTTTTATCTTCTCATGACACAAAGAGGAACTATTCTATAATTCTTTCTACATTTGTCATCTCATCTTGTCCCATTCACTCGGCATGGATAGAAAAGATGGCATGATACTGAGAAAAGATGCAGGGCTAGCTTTCACCTTCTCTCACTAGATTTAGGACTTTCCTTTTGTTCAAGCAGAAGACAGCAATTCATTTTAAAGACTTGATTTGTTTATACTTGTACTTGAAGCATATCTGAATTGCTTTGTCTGCTTTTAAAACTAAAGGCAGTTTAAAAAATTACAAGTTCCTTTTCCTTTTCAATATGAAGTAGATTTTGTAGAATTACAAACCACAAGAAAATGAACACTTATGATAAAATTAAAGTAATTTTTAATCACCTGCTTACACTTTTCCATATTATTCATGCTGGCAAAGTTATAAAAAGGCTGCAGGGAAGCTTGAAACATGCCACATTTACTATCATTGTAATTCAAGACTGAGAAACCTCAGCACAGTTTTGGACTCTAGACTCAGCCTCAAGAGGCCCAAATTGAGATTCTTAGTTCATTGTCCTCACAAGACTTGGACCCTTCCCAAGATACAACTTTTGTCAGTATTTTCATGGCAATAAGCTGCCAGTGCTAACATCTGACAGTTATTCTTTTCTCCATAACCACTGAAATATATTTCTTCACTAAAAGTTTTCTTTTGCTTTACTTCGCTTCAGCAAAACTCTTAAAACAGGCAGAAATAACTAAAAGAAATAAGTAAAATTTTAAAAAGTTATTTAGATACAATGTGCAGATCACTACTTGTTCTGCAAAGTACTTTATTAGCACACAGTGCTTTCAAACAGAATGATTAATTTATTATTAATTAATTAATAGTATTTCACAGACCCTCACATAGGATTGTCAGCATAGTTAATGAGGGTCACAACGAGAGCTATATGGGCAGCTGGTAACAGACACAAAAGGGAGTTGCAAATTTCAATTGGGAAGTTATTGAATAAGAAAAAACTTGCCACCATAGCCTCACCACAAAGTCCTTCTGTCTTCCTCGTGGTGTTAGAGTGTGATCCGTACTGTATATCAATGATGCCTGTAACATGAGCCCACTTGATGCTAATACCAGCTGGGGTATTAACAACATACATTGCACCAGTATCCTGAATACTCAGCCCTTCTTTTGAAAATGGTAATGGTTGAATTACAGAATCCACGACTACCTAAAATAAACCAAACGCATTTTGCTGATAAAGCCGGAATGCAATGATGTATTTTATATGTATTTGTATTTTACGACAAAAGACTTTTTTCACAGCCTCTGCCACATATAACAGCCACAGGGCTTAAACTAGAGAGCTTCCCACCCATGCCACTTCCAAAAACTGCAAATGACATAGGTATGAGATAAAAAAAACCTTTTCTAATTAGGGAAAGAATGAATCTTATTTATCACATATTGTATGATGAAACAAAACCTCATTCCAATTATTCAAAGTCATCTGTCCTGACTTGTTGCTGACTAGCAAGAAAAGCAGCTTAAGTATTTATCACTTCTAGGGTTCTAGGGTTTCTGGAAGTGCAGTCTCAGGCATAACTGCTTTTGCAGCTTCATTAAAATCTCAAAAGAATTTTAAAGTGCCATTTGGGAAAAATGACATTTAAGTGAAGCATGGTACCAGAAATTTAAATTGTTTCTTTTGCCTCTAGTATACCATGAATTATTGGGAATCTGCTCTGCAAAAGTAATCCTAATCCTGTAGTGTTTTATTTTAAATCTGAATTATCACATTCTACTACAGAATAGTTCTCCAGCTATTTTTTAAGAGTACACACGATATATACTTACTTTTCTTGCTAAACGGTTGATAAGTATTTGACAAGCGTGTGTTGTGACGTTTAACTTCTTGAAACAGAGCCCTGAAGTGTTTGCAGGTGGCACCTTGAAAGAAAAGTGACAAGAAAATTTAGTTACTATTATTTTTCTAATTCTGTGCCAGTGCTATTGGAATTTTTTATATTAATTAAATAACTTTTTATATTAACACATTTTAAAATCAGCAAAACAAGCAAGTACTTACTAGTTTTCTTATAGAATTTGCACTCTGGAACACATTAAAAATAAATTAGAAGAAATAATAATTAGTAAAAATAATTAGAAGTAATAATTATTAGTAATAATAATAATAAATTAGAAGAAATAATCATCAGCAGCAATTTTGTTTAGCAAAAATAAGTTACTATTTTCTTTGTCTTTAATGTTCTTCTACAATCAGCTAAATAATTAAACTAGTTTAATATATTCCTTATAAATAATAAAAAATACAGACTTTTGAGCTAATTTAGTGCATATGGTGAAACGTCCTTTCAAATTATATTTCTTAAAGAACTAAAACTACAGACTTCTAAATCTCATCTGTGTAAGTGTACTGCATTCCCACCTCTAGAGTGCAACCAGGAAACGAGAGAGCAATTTAACAGAAAACATCTAAAACAATGCAGGGCTGGTGCCTTTAACAGCCTTAAAGTTGAAGTGTACAGTTGCTCTGTGAGAGTAAATAAGAGATGTGAAGGAGAGAAGCCAGTTGAAGGTCCTCATCACTGACTGGTTTATCCACAAACTGAATATGGACTCAATCCAGTTGCTCAAGGCCTGCATATGGACAATGCAAAGGAAATGTGTGTACAGACTCTAAGGATGAGACCGACCTGACCTAAACTGGCACTCTAAAAATCAAATGGTTGGATCCCCTCTGTAGACAATGCAGAGAGTTAGACAACTAGAAAGAACAACTCATCACAAAGTCATTAGTAACTTCCCAAAATAACTAATATATATACATATATATATAATAGTGACTATTAAGAATATTTTACTATTTTGACTATATTGTAAAGTATAAATTCAAGGTTACAAGAACACTTCTGTGTGGAGAGCCTGAAAGGAGACATGCATATTGAGAAGTTATGTCACCCCTGATAATTTAAAAGGAACCTATATTTGAATTTCCTCATAACACAACAATTACTGTTTAACTCAAGATAAAATTCTTTTATCTAGACAGCATTATTAAGCATGCTTCTTGAAAATTAAATAAATGGCATTTTTCATTGAGTGTGGCTTTTATGTATAAGTTTTAATTGACGTATTTTTGCATAATTTCAAATCTATAACAAAAAAACTTCAAGGAACAATTATAATTATTGCATAAATGCAAGAACCTTACCTGATTAGCAGGACATTTTTCAATATGAGCAACAATAATTTCTCCTGGTAACTTGACTAAAACATAGGAAGCCATATTACAGAGGGCTATGTTGTTTCCATCAAACGTAATAACACTCAGTTCAGACAGTACAGAACACTGACCTAAAAAAGAACTGTCATTTAATGAGGTCACCACAAAACTGAATACAGGGCATTTCTAAAAACTCAGCTTTTTTTAACTATCATTATTTGCTTTTGCATATACATTCATAGATAGATAGATGACCTTGTTCTGCATACAACATATTGAGCCATAAGCCAAAGTAAGTACTTAGGTTACACAGTGGAAACAACTTATCCTGCTTCTGTGTGCCCAGGGTAGGTGATAATGTTTAAATTGGTGAAAATTTTTACTTAAGTCACTGTTTTACAGGCAAGGTCAATGAATCTGCATAATGTGAGACAAAATATATGCATAAAAATATATATATTTTTGAGATACTGACAAGGGACTTATCTGTCTTATCTTGAAAAAAAAAATAAAGTGCAATATTGGTTTCATTGGTGCTACAATGTTTTAAATATGACTTCTCTTTAGCCTTTCTGTTCTCTTGGCAGGGTTATCCACTAGTTTCTGCAGTTTCTAAGCATGAATAAAAACTGCAGTTAGAACTAAATTAAATATGGGGGTTCTGTCTTTCAGAAATGCTAGTGTTTAATTTCTTTTTCTTCATAAAATGTTGAAATAATAACATCTCTCCTGATAAAAATTCTGAAAAGTCTCAGCTGAAAAATATTGGAGTTCATGCTGCAGATGTCATTTCAATGATTTCATAAAAAAAAAAAATTGATTCCCCAGGATGTCAATTCAAAGGTACCAAAATGTTCAGTATATTTCATTCTGCTTTGCTGATGTATAGCTTTTTTTAATTCATACCAGCGTTTAACCTCCTATTCCCATTGTAATAATCCTTTAATTTATTACTTGACATTTACTGATCAAGGCCCCATATTTTATTTAAAAATAAAAGCGTGACTTACAGGGACATTTCCATTCTGGACAACAGCTATCAGTGTTAACTTGAACAGGCATCCCTCGAAAACCACAATCTGGCTTCTGCACATCCTTAGGGCAGTTCCTTGACAGATTGTATAACATCCAACCCATATTAACACACACGTACTGGCTACATTTGTCAACAGGTTCCAGGTATCTCGGCTGTCATATAAGGAAAAAACAATCAGAGTCAACTTTACCTTCATTGGTCATGTGAAGTCCGGGTGATTGCTTGTCCATCCCCCAGCTCTGAGAATCAGCACATCTACCTGCCCCTCATCAGTTATTTTGGAATGACTTGCATTTGTGTGGTTGTAACCAGTGACAATGATGGATGCCCATTCACCTACACCCTTTCCTGTTCCATCCAGCTTTGGTGAAATACTCTATGTAAAGCATTATGCTTTGGGGGATATAACCTGAAGCATTTTAAGAAACACAAAATCATGCATTCCCATAATTTTAAACCCTATGACAAATAAACAAGTGGAAAAAGGAAAGCCAGGGTAAGATTATGCAGAAATATCAAAATTGGAACGATTATGGCTTTTTCTGCACCTCAGAAATACATTTAGCTATCTAGAAAACCCATATAGCTTTAAAGCCTGTTTTAATCAGAGCAATACATGCAAGTTCCAGAATATACTAGGGCAGTGTGAGAGCAGCAACAAAACTATCCTCTAAGAATAACTGAGAATTTTAAAACAAGTAAATTAAATAGAAAATAGGAACTATTTTAAATCTCTGGTATTACATATGTAGAATAACAGAATTGACTGAAAAGTAATATATATTTTAACAAATGGGGGAAAGTAAGACTGATCATACCACACACTCAGAAGATGTAGATATCAGTGTATGCATCATTGTGCCAAAGTAAGCCTTGTCAGCTACAGCCGTCGTTTCTGAAGAAGGCAGAGCCATTCCACCACTAGAATGAGATAAATCTATTATAGCTCTGGTTTGTAGCTCTGTGGCCTCTGTTACACTAAAATAAGGTGTAATGGGTTTCTGTGTTGGGATTTTGGACCTATCTGATGTCGTTACATCCAGGACTCCAGAAATAGAGAAATTTTCGACTGAGGTTGTATTTCTTGAAACAAGCAGACTCTGAACTGCAGTTACTGGCAAATAAGGTGGGGAAGATGTGTCAGTTGTCATTGTTTTTGTCCTGGTAGCATTTTTTTGCTCATGTGAAGTCTGACCATCTTCTGAAATATCCGCAGTTTTTTCAAATGAAGTAGTGTATTTAACTTCTGATGCTCTGTATGAGGTACTCTTCACCTGTGATAATGGGCTTGTAGTAACAGTTGTTTTCATTATATTAATCTTTGGAGTTTCTCTACTGCCCTGTGAAGCTTGAATTACTGCAGTTGTAAATGAAGATTTGTGTGTTTCTATGGTGGTAGGAACTGAAGATGAAGCCATATAAAAATCCAAATTGACAACAAAAGAATCAGTGGTTTTTGTAGTAATCCTAGAAGCTGGGGTAGTGCCTGAAGTAACTAATAAACTGGCTGAAGAACTAGGCAGCATTTTTGCAATAATGTAAGGGGCTTTTGAGGATGTAGCATTCACTGTTGTGTTGGTGATCATTGGTGTGGTGGATTGAGTGATGATTCCAGCTGGTATGGCTGATACTGTTCCATCTTCTTCAGAAGAACTTACCGAAGGGCTCTGTTTTCCTAGAGAAACAGTAGAGATATGAGTGGTCTTAGGAGGCGAAGTCATAGAGGGCTGGCTTTCTAGAGTTATTTCAGAGGCTGTGGGCATTAGTAAAGAGGGCATTACAATGCATGTTTTTAGTGCTGCTGAGAAGCTGGTAGAGACTTATTTTTAAAGTGAATTTAGATAAATTCATAGACATTGTAAGGTCTATAATTGGAATTTTTGAAGTTCCTTGTGTATCTAGAGATCAAACTGATGCTTGGGTAGCACTTATATTTTGTCTTAGTGATGATGTGCTACCGACTATGGGAATCAATGAAGAACTTGTAGTCTGAAATGTCACATAAGATGGTACTGATGTTGATAACAAGGTTGTAAATAAAGGTAATGACCTTGTAAAGGAAGGATCTTTGGAAATTAAAGTACCTGAACTTTGAGCCACAGAGTCAGTTTTCAATTCTGTATCTGAACTTTCTGGGTACTCTGTAAGTTCTGAAGTGGTTATTGAGGTAGCATTTAGAGGTAATACTAATGTCCTGAGAGGGGAGTGTGCAGGCATAAAGCCATTTCATTGGCTTTTTAGAAATGGATGACCATGAAAAGAAATCAGTGTGCATTATATGCTTATTTTCTGTTGAGGCTTTACTTACTACAGACCTATCAAAGATTGTTGAATTGACTAGAGGAGTGGAAGCACCAGAAGATACAGTATAAAGACTTTGGGGGGCAACAGTGGCACCTGCCATAGCTTTGGGCTTCAGGGAGGTACACAGAGAATGCACTGGTTGCAGAAGGACTCAAAGAAGTGTTTTTAGGGATTTAAGAAAATTTGAGGTGAAAATACAGTCATTATTGGCAGAGCAGCAGAAATACTGCCCTTTTTTAAAGGAGATGTCTGCTTAGGAACAGTCATTGAAGTTTGCACTGAAGGTGAAAATGGCTTTGGAGAAAAACTGGTTGAAGAACTGGCATTAAATGATATCAGAGAAGTTTTAGATAAGCATTTTCCAGTTTTGAAATATGAAACTGTGATTAATTGAGGAACACTTGTCTCAGAGCTAGAAAATCTAGTAGTCAGAGGAATTTGAGGAGCAGTTGAAGTCAGTGCAGAAATCGGTGTTGGGTAAACTGCAGTTTGACTAATACCAGACTGAGTTCTAAGAGACAAAGTAGATAAAGGAGAAGTAGATGTTCTTAGTGTCAATTGTGGACCTAGAAGATATACAGGTCTTGTGAAAATTTCTCTGTCAGCCCACAAGGCAGACAAAGACACTTCAGAATGTATTTCTGCTCCCTTAGAATGACTTACTGAAGGACTCCTACTCTTCCCAATCCCTGCAGGTACTCAGAAGTGACAAAAGATATCTTGGAGGCTAAAGTTGTTAGTGCTGAGGAAGGTCGGACTGTTCCTAGCTGAGTGGTTGATGTTTTGAGTGAAAATGGAACTACCACTGGGGAAGTGGGTGTTAATAATACAGGATGTGTTGGAATAGGACTTGGACTAAGCAGGGTTGCTGGAGTTTTTATTGTAGTGGGTAAAATTATTGATGTATTAGAGTGGGCAGTATGTAGTGTGACTGCTGAGGCTTGAAGAAGAATTGGAAAATCTGTTGAAGGGATGGGTTTGGAAAGGACAGTAGGGCTGGCTGTGCTGTGAAGTACATCAGAAGGCTCCACTGTACTTGGTAATGAAAATGTTGAATAGGTGGCTGCATTAGATGCTTCCAATGAATAAAAGTCTGTAATGGACTGCGCCGACATATTCATCCCCCTTGAAGCTGTGTTTGCATTCGTGGTTATTTTGTCTGTCACACTGATGAGCGTTGATTTATTCCCTGAAGTAACAAATGCAGGAGGTGTCTGAGGAAATCTCTCTGTGGTAGGACTCATGTGAGAGATTAACAGTGAAGGTTTCAGTCCAATTTCTGATTCTGTAGGTGTCACAGGTATGCCTAAAAAGAAAAATGTGTGTTTAACTGTCTTTTATGGGTTATCAGTAAAGAAAAATAGCAAATCTATCTCTACTCAAATCCCATTTAAATATTAGCAAATCAGATCTTGCCAATGGTTCCAGGTCACCTGATGACTTTGAGGAAATCAGCTGACTCAAAATGTTTTCTAAGTTTCTCTTCAAATGAAATATTTAATTTTTTATTGTTGGTGAAAACCTTTATTTTGCAGGGCAATTTTGAAGCAACAAGGCAATTCCATAGAAAATTCAGTAAATCCAAAATAGTAAAATATATGAAATAAGTGCATTACATCCTTAGAAGATAACTTTGTACCAGCAAATATTAAGCAAAATGTATTTAATTCAAAATTTGTGCAATAAAATATACATTAAAATTAAATTGTAATGTTAAAATAACATTTTGTCCACAAAATAAGCAAATAATGTGGTATATTTACACACCAGAAATTAGGAAATAGATGAGTTTGTTAGTGTGTCGTCCTCTGAAAAGACTGAAGTTTTTGCCACAGCTGTAGTTCTTTCATATGGGATCTCTCCCTTACAGATGTGTAGTGTAGTGCATTATATAGTCAAATATAGTTGCTCTGAGTATAACATAATTAGAAAAGGTTATATATAACTCACTATTAGAGAAATATGAGAATTCAACTTAAAAATATAACTTGTTTGAAGGCAGAAGCTGTATTTTGGTGACTGGGAATGGAGTCTATGTACCAGACACATAGACTTCAACAGAAAGATGTTCTGAGAAAGCACTTAATTTAAAAAAATCCTGCATTTGAGTAATCCTTTCCTGGGATCTCTGGAATAATTTGTAAGAGTAGATCAATATAATAAAGTATACTTACAGTCTTCTGGATAAACACATCTAAGTGTGACCTCATCAAGGATCATGTTTTTGGGACAGTATGGCATGCATCCTTCAACCCTTTAAAATATTGCATAGTCAATTATAGAGCCACAGTAGAAGTATAAGTTAATTTTAAATTATTTTACTTTGGCTACACAAACCATTAGAATGTCTTATCAAAGTTCTGATAACTTTCCAATGAAATTATTAACATAGCATTTTGAGGCATTTCAAGGTCAAAAAGTTATTGAGCAGCATAATTCTATTGCTAAACTGTTAGTTAGTATTTGCATAGGCTGATGAACATGATAGCTTTGGACCATTCTGCTTCCACAAGCAGGTGGAAGTTTAGATCCCTAAGCAGAAAAGTTTTTCACAGAATGATGAACTTGTCTACAAGGCTTTTGTTTTATCCATATATGTTCATTTGAGATATTAAAATATTTAGATTGACTCCATAAAGCCTTTTTCTTATGTCCTTTCAACATAGGAAAATGCAGACAAATCACTATATTCCCATGTCTTTTTTTCTGGGAAGACTTTTCAATAAGAAAATCACGACAATAACAACCTGTGTTCCCATGAGGAAGAACCTAAGAATATCAACAAAGAAAATTAGTCATATTAGTAGTATTACTAATCATAAATTGAATATGCCTAGGGAGACAGAAATCTAAAATATTTTTTCTTTTCCATCACATTGTGCCTTGAGCTTTTAGGCATTTTTCTTTTTAGTTTACTGTGGTTTCATAGAGGCCAGGGAAGAACCATGGATACAGGAAATCTGTTAACTAAATCCCAAGCCAACATCACCCCTTTGAAATCCCCCACTTCACCCCAATGGGCATTTCCCAGTATAAAATTCCCTTTTCTTACAGGAGAGGGCGTATTCCTCCCTTACTCTTCCTACAATTTTTGATCTCTGTCATATAAACACCAGAAAGTTGTGGTCGTTTTAGCATCATGGTGTGCTGGTTTAGGATGTGACTATAAATCCACAGAACGAAATAGCCTTCATTTAATTTAATAGCTTTCTACCTAACCACTACCAGAAGTTAGTCCTCTGGGCTAAATACAAACCCTCTTATTCTTGTGTTGGAAAAGCACATGTAAATGGGAATACAAACTGTGGGAAATGTGAGGCTTGGTACAAATGTTTTCATGTGACTTGTGAGAGTTTCTTATAAGAATGATATTGAAATCTAGACAGTAAAACTAAATGGATATTGCAGCAGCAGTAATTTTCAGAAAGCGAATGGTATGCTTATTACAAAAAACAATACAGTAGCAATATGAAATTAATTTTACTTACAGAGGAAGAAATTTACATGCTATTCCTTCAGGATCACTACATGTCTTAAAACAAGGATTAGCACAAGATTCATATCGCCACTCACACATCCTTCTGTAAGGCACAGAAGCACTGAGTTCTGAGAAGGAAAGAAAGGGGTTTTTTATTGATTCTATAGTCAATAAACAATAAATTTACAGCCTTTTCTATAACATACATTGGGATTTTCAGGTAAATGAAAAAATGAAAACCAAATAGACAAATTTTTCAGAACTTTCCAACAGGTGAGATTTCTTCAGTTTCAAGTATTTTAAGTTTGTTCAAGCTAAAAGACACTTCAAGCTTTGACAATAAAAACAGCTATTCATTTTTACAATTTACTCTGTTTCAAAACCTCAAAGATCAGTTAAAAATAGTGAAGATACTGTTCATTTCAGATGCAATACAATTACTCAATCCATTTAAAAGAATAGATATCTATAGATTACTAATGAGATATTAACACACATCGTTTTGTGACATGCCACTTTCATTTTGAAAGAGTAAGCCAATGAAAATACAGTTCAAAGATAAAGTGACCATCCTATCTGCAAAATTTAGAAAATAATAGCATTTTGAGATGGAATGGAAGACAAAGAAAGACAGAAATCAAAAATAGGATAAAATATTTATTACTATTGCTGATGAAATGCAAGAAAGAAAGTGCTCTGAAGGAAAGCAGAAAAAGAATGTTTATCCCTGGGGATTATGCAAAATTTACCTTCAATACTAAAGCTACTGAAATGTTTGAATTCTTCTGAATCATCATACTTTTCCACTTTAACACTGGATGAGGTGAGAATGATGAAAAAACCTTTTCTACTGTGCAGCTCGAAGGCACTGAGCCCCGGACTCCAGAGACCCTGGTGGTGGAAGAAGGTGGCTCGTCTCTGAAACGAGGCACTTGCCTGCCACTGCTCCAACCCAATGGTTTCATTGTCATGTACATACAGAAAGTAGTTTGGTCTTTCAGCAGATTCAAGGGAAACAAGAGACAGAGCTTCCACAAAAGAAAAAATAATAATAATAAAAATGGTGAAATTTTCACAGGAAACAACTTAATAATTGAAATTAAATCCTATATATTTGCCCTTAAGTGGCTCCTTTTTAAAAACTGCTTTTCACAAAAAAAAAACCCCAAAAATCTTCAATTTTATGTTGCACAAAAGAGAGTTAGAAATGCAGTGCAGGGTCTAAAAGACACTTCAAATGATCATATAATCCAGAACCACCAGGGAACTTATCAGTTAGACCAAAATTGCATTCAGCCTACTGCTACTAACCTTCAAAAATGATTCCTAAGCAGACTCAGACTGGAACTTGCATATCTTGGGAGTTTCTCAAGTTTGGTCAAATGTCTGACAGCTTAGTAGCGCCAAAATTTCATTAGTAAATAATATCACATTGTAAGAACATTGAGGTCAGGCTTTTTTTATATGCAGTCATATCCAGAAATACAGTAAGAAAATCTATGGCCAAATAAGAGACTTGACCTCTATTTGCTCTACCCACGCCACAAATCAAAAGTGAAACAATTCTCTGAAAACGTAAGAATTTATTAGAAGAGTGACTTCATACTTGATTTTTAACCTGAATATGGTCCTGAAGTACTTTAATTTAGAGGAATACTATCTCATCCCTTATTTCCACATGGAAGTCCCCTCTGTTCACCTAAGAAACTACCTTCTACATTACACAGACATGCTGCTTATTAACAATGCAGAAATGAATTGATCATTCTAAGCTGCACATTTTTCTAGGCCAGGAAAAGTAATAAATAAGGTGAAAACCTAAAGTAGAACCAATTTTACTGGAGACAAAAACATCCTGCATTGACCTTCAGTGTTGACATTTGCTAGACACTTGTGTAAAATTCACCAGTTTCCAGTTATACAATCTAACTGGATTTTTTCACAAAGTTATTCTATTCACTTTTATTTTGTAATATTTCTAAAATAATTTTTTGAAAAGTCAACTATAAAGCTGGAAGTGAGGTTTTCTAATATTAAAAAAATTTAAATTTAAATCTCTCCTTGATTTTGAAATTGGCCACTTATTCCAATAGCTAAAAACATCTAGACTACTTTAGGATATTTAAAAGATGCAGCAAAAATCATTCATATAGTTTGAGATATATATCTCACCATAAGCAAAACTGCTGAGAACACTTACATAAATCTTTATCCTTGAAAAGACCCGGGGTTATCATGAAACTGAAAATTACATTTCCATGTGCTCCAGTTCTAGGGAGAGGAAATATCTTTCTGCTGGATACATTAGCCCCTACAATTGTGTCATTCACTCCAAAACTTGCCAAAATATAGGGCCCTTCACCAAGACCTAAGGGAATAAAAATCAATTAGAAAAAGAAAAATTTTCATCGCATGATATAAAAAACTTAAGTCTTAATTTTCCACTTGGTTCCACTTGGTAGTGGAAACATGCATAACTCTGTCCTTGACTTTAACCCTGGCACCACACACCTGGTCACACACCTCACACCTCACAAAAGAATCAGGTGGGAAGAACTGAAAAAACTCATGGGTGGAGATAAAGACAGTTAAGTTGTGGTTTGAGTTTTGTTTATAGAGAAATAAGGAAAAAGAAAAGGAAGTCAAAGAAAACAATTGCAAGAAAACTGACGAAAAAGTCAAAATTCTTCATTATCAGCTGACCAGCATCTAGATGAACCCTAAGCAATGCCAGTCCCAGAAAACTTCCCCTCCAATTTCTATTGCTGAATTCAACATCTTGTGTTCTGCAACATCCCTTTTGTTAGCTGGGGTCAGCTGTCCCAACTCTGTCCCCTCTAACCTCCTGTGCAGCCCCAGCCTCCTTACTGGGGGATCAGCATGAGAACTGGGAAAACTTCGATCTGTGTAAGCAGTAGCTAAAACACCACTGCCATCACAAATACAAAATACATTACTAAATTCATGTAAATTATGCAAAGAAAATTAGCCAAATCCAGTACTCCTTCCTACTTTTTCATAGAATCATAGAACAATTAAAGTCAGAAAAGACCTTTAAGACCACTGTCCTTATGTTCTCCATTAAAGCTATCTCTTCAAACTTTTTTGAGCAAGATTCCCAATTACAAAGTAATTGTGGGAAGTCAGCTATACATAGCAAGACCTACATGCTACTACTGTAGTAGGCCAGACAGGAGGAGAAAAAATATCAGCTCTATAATGATCCTCATTATATGATACAAGTCATCCTAGTCATCAAAAAAATACATTAAAAGTCAGATTCATATCATTGCAATTAGTCAAGTTTCCCTTTTCAATATCTATTACTCCCTATAAAGCCTGTGTACAGTATTCAAATATTAGAGGGCATGACACAGGAATTAATTCTGTTAAATGAATACCACCCTCATCCTAAGGTACTGTTCTTTTTACAGCACAGTATTGTAAGACTTGTGCATAAAAACCCATCGCCTATCAAAGTTCCAGCTCTGAAATCTACAGCGCAAACACAAGGAAATGTCTTTCTAGAACTTCTCCCTGACTGCTACCATATGTTGTAGGATGATGGATCAATCCACCCCCCCACACTGAACATTCAGAAGTTATTAATGGAGCCATTAGGGATTACTAGGATCATTCAACACAGCTGGGCCACTAACCTTCACTCATTAAAAATAAAAGCAATGTTAAAACTACATACATCAAGCCAAAGAAAAAGCCTGTAAATTACTCAAGTTTTTTTAACAAGAATATCAAATAGTACATACCTTGGTTGTAATATTCACAGTCATAAGCTAAAAGAAAAAGAAAACAAGATTATTATTATTATTATTATTATTATTATTATTAGTGGTAGTGGTAGTAGTAATAGTAGTAGTAGTGGTATTGTTGTTGTCGCTGTTGTTACANGTGCAGCCCCAGCCTCCTTACTGGGGGATCAGCATGAGAACTGGGAAAACTTCGATCTGTGTAAGCAGTAGCTAAAACACCACTGCCATCACAAATACAAAATACATTACTAAATTCATGTAAATTATGCAAAGAAAATTAGCCAAATCCAGTACTCCTTCCTACTTTTTCATAGAATCATAGAACAATTAAAGTCAGAAAAGACCTTTAAGACCACTGTCCTTATGTTCTCCATTAAAGCTATCTCTTCAAACTTTTTTGAGCAAGATTCCCAATTACAAAGTAATTGTGGGAAGTCAGCTATACATAGCAAGACCTACATGCTACTACTGTAGTAGGCCAGACAGGAGGAGAAAAAATATCAGCTCTATAATGATCCTCATTATATGATACAAGTCATCCTAGTCATCAAAAAAATACATTAAAAGTCAGATTCATATCATTGCAATTAGTCAAGTTTCCCTTTTCAATATCTATTACTCCCTATAAAGCCTGTGTACAGTATTCAAATATTAGAGGGCATGACACAGGAATTAATTCTGTTAAATGAATACCACCCTCATCCTAAGGTACTGTTCTTTTTACAGCACAGTATTGTAAGACTTGTGCATAAAAACCCATCGCCTATCAAAGTTCCAGCTCTGAAATCTACAGCGCAAACACAAGGAAATGTCTTTCTAGAACTTCTCCCTGACTGCTACCATATGTTGTAGGATGATGGATCAATCCACCCCCCCACACTGAACATTCAGAAGTTATTAATGGAGCCATTAGGGATTACTAGGATCATTCAACACAGCTGGGCCACTAACCTTCACTCATTAAAAATAAAAGCAATGTTAAAACTACATACATCAAGCCAAAGAAAAAGCCTGTAAATTACTCAAGTTTTTTTAACAAGAATATCAAATAGTACATACCTTGGTTGTAATATTCACAGTCATAAGCTAAAAGAAAAAGAAAACAAGATTATTATTATTATTATTATTATTATTATTATTAGTGGTAGTGGTAGTAGTAATAGTAGTAGTAGTGGTATTGTTGTTGTCGCTGTTGTTACAACTATTACTATTATTGTTATTATTACTAAGTAACAAGAGAATCCATGCATATCTGCATCCTAAAAATGTAAAGCTCACTTTCAGGTGAGCAAGGTTCATGTCCCACAAGATATTTCAGTCAGTAATTTTATCTTCTTAGATTTTTGTTTAGCAGACCTGAGGCGGGAATTGTTCTACAGCCAAGAACCCTTTTTGCTGTCAGTGAAAAGAACAGACTGGGTCTCTTTGCAGCCCTACACAGAAAACTGGACGTCCACCAGTGCCTTTCCCATAGTCTCTGCACTAACACACCCTGAGCACAGCCAGCCCTTTTCAGCAAGACAGTGAATTTGGGTGTGTAAGGATGACACAGATAACATAAAGACAGCTTGAGAGATGTCAACTATGTTTATTATCCACCTGCTTCTGTCATATTTGTATAATTGGGCAGGAAAAGGTCAGAGATGCCTGTGAAATGAGCTCTGGTGCATGGCTAGCCCAGGTACATACCACAGAGCAAAGGAGATCGCCAGTGAATTGCTGCTCCTTGCTGGCAACACTTGTGGGCATAAGCTGCAATACTGGTACACAAACACTCACAGTCCCCACCAAGATTGCAGTTGCATGTATCTGTGTGGCAATTTTTGATAAAAGAAGTCACATCAATCTGGGAGGGGAAAGAAGAAAAATAGGTGAATTGCATGAGATGAACAAATTCCAGTTGCAGCAGGAGTTTTACTTCTGGACTGACTGAAGGAATGCAACACAAAAATAAGGTATTTTCCAAAGTTTGGGCATATTCACACAAAAAAAGTACACTTCAAATGATCAGCTTATACCTAAGTTAAAGGTCAAAAGAAAAATTCAATCAGTGATTACTAAAAACATGCTTGTCCACACACTTGCTGCTCATCAACTTTAAAGAATTATTGAAGCTGGCAGTTCTGCTTTTGTAAGGCAAATACTGCCATCTGTAGTCATCCTGTCAGTTTTGCATGAACAACAGCAAAATCAGAGCTGCGACTCTGATTACCAAGTTATTAAAGTAATCATTTGTAGAGGGGGGTTTTCCCAGGGGAAGAAAGCTTAAGACCACTTGTGACATTGTGCAGAAAAAAAAAAAAAACCTGCACTTATCAAGAATTTAATATAATTTGCCCACAAAACTTCATTAGACCAAAAACCCACATTCTCTAAAATCCTATCACAATATTTCATGGTTTTACATGATACACTGTTTCTTGAGTTTAAATCATCTTTTTTGTAATGTTGAGCAACATTTCTGAAACAGTGTTCTTACTCAACATCCAAGCAATGCTTCTCTTCAGTTTAGTCTCTGGTCTAGCTCAGTTGTAAAGCACCCAACTGGCACACGTCAGATTACAGAAACACCACCACAGTAACAAAGCAGTGCTTATCTAACACGAAGACAGCTTCTCAGCTGGCAGTTGCTAAAAGCTGGCAGGGACTGGATCAAGGGCAGAGAGATGTTATTGTGCTTTCATTCTTTTCCTGTTTTGAAAACAGGGATATCACTGGGGACGTGGGGGACACACCAGCTCCATTGAAAGTGGCAGTAGTAGCTTTGTAGAAATCACCAAACAGCAAACTGGCTCCAAAATCTCAACCTGTCTCTCATGCCTGCAGAGCAGCATCTCTCCACGGGTCAGCAATATCCTGCTCTGGTGATAAACTGGGAGCCTTGGGCCAAAGTTCCTGCTGAGTTCAGAATTACGAGGATGACCCTTTTTTCTCCAAGCGTTCAGGTTCCTCAGACCCTGTTGAATTCAGTGCTTATCCGGGCAACTGCAATCCATCAGTTGCTGCCAGGCAGAGATGAAAGATTTTGTCTCCCTAAAGACCAGTATTGCAGCCTGAGTTGAACAGCAAGGCCACCTGTCCCACAGACAGGAGCTTTGTCTGCATGCACTGCAGGATCTTCCACCCACATAACAGGAGAAACAATAAGCACTTTTGAAACCCCCATCTATGTTTTCTGTTCTTTCCATGCCCTCAGATTCAGTCCCTGCTCAAGCTTTTTTCTTGGCACTCTATTCCCCACCCAGCAGTGATCTGCACATGCCCTTGATGGGAGGTCACTTCACGTTACATTTGCAGGAGCTGTGCTTTCGCATGCTGATTAATAGGTTCTAAAAACCCATGAAAGATGTTTGCTTTACAGACACTCCCATACCAGATAGATACATATGTGTGGGAATACTTGACTACTAATTAAATTACATGTTTTACACCTGGCATAGATTTTTTAACATAATTATGCTAAATTTTTGGCATAATATTTTCAAATTCTAATCCCAACATGGCTAAGATATAGAAAATGAATGTTTAAGAGAAAAGATCTTTCCAAGTTTTCATAATAATACAGTTTCTTAAAAACTCGCAGAAGTTCCATTTTTATTTATTATTTGCCACTTTAAAAACACACTCAATCACTATGTTCTCAGGCACATGCTCAAAAATTCTTTACATAGTAACTTAAGTCAACATTAATAAATCTCTTGAGTTAAGCTACTGCAACCTCTTTCACAGGCAAATTCCTAACCATGTTGATATCCAGCTTCGGTCCTGAAAGTCAGGAGGTTCAGCTGAGATGGCTAATGATCTCATTTATTATTAATAATCATGAAGAAATTAAGAGACTGAGATGAAATGTTGTAGTGGTTCTTGCTTGCTCAGGTGTAAAGAAGCACCTAAATACCATTGGGAGGCTAAAATTAGAAATAGGGGAAATCGCAGAAAGCATGTCTTGCATTGAGAATTGGTGGATTAAAATGGAATAAAAGATTACCACACAAAATAGAGTTGTCCCTATCTTGTCTAGACTGAACTGAAGGACATTCTTGTAACTCAAGTCCCAGACTCAGCCAGGTATTGGGAAAACAAGGATACAAAACCTCAGAGTTTTGATAAATCCAGATGATAAACTGCCAAACAAAAATACCAATAGCTCTGAAGCTGAAATCTTGCTCTCTCATATTTCTTTCTATATAGAGCAGGACACTTAAAAAAATAAAACTATTTGAGCTAAGCCGTAGATGCATTACACATACACTTATTTTAGAATCCCTCAATTTACATAAATTTACAATTTATAAAACTTAACTACCTATATAAATAAAAGGTATAAATAAAACCTGAAGAGATTAGAACCTTGATTATTCAGTCAACTAACTCACAACTCTGTTACCACTTTTACATTTAGATTCTTCTTGCAAGGAACAAGGAGCTCTGCACAAATATAGCCCACCCACATAGAGACACTCGCAGGGCTTTACTCTGTATCCTCACATTCAGACTGAGGGTACTGGCAAGAAGAAATTAATTACTGGAATTTTATTATTTTCATGACAGCAACCTTGGATATTTAATAAACTTACCACATTGCGACAAGGTGCAAAAAGATCACTGTATAAAATTGAGCATTCCTTTTTGGCATAAGGGAACTTGCTCTGATGTACTTCACATGGTCTCAGTGTTTCATTTGGGCTCTTGCACTTGAAAACAAGCAAAAAACCCACAAATATTTTATAGGTAGCTGTGTTTATAACAGACTCAGGTACACCACAGTATCATATAATTCAATACTTGCAAAATCAGAAAATAAAAAAATTAAATGCTATGTTCTTCATCTTCTTTCCTTGATTTGTTTTTATAATAGAAAACATTTGCACAAAAAAGAATCTTTTTGTTTTGTTCTAAAGCACTAAAATGTTCCTGCTGTCTACTCAGTGCATAAAGACAAAATGTTTTCTTTGTGACACATTATAATCATTACCAGAGCAACCAACTGTAACATCACAAACAAACTCGTGGTCCAAATCCATCCTGGGTGGTTTTCACTGACTTTAAATGGAGTCATACTACAGACGGCTTTAGCCCTGTAAGCTCAAAATAAAGAAGCAGTGGTAGGAAGGGAGCAACTCATTAAAAAAAAATAGAGTCAAAAGTCATCATGATAATTTAAAACGGGGTGAGTTACAACTACATGGCTTATAGGATCTCTTCAAAAAGAAAAAAAAAGAGAACAGAAAAATATAGGAAAGGGACACGGAGCTCAGAGCACACAAGTTCATCTGAAATCATGCTGTCTTGGTGCAGCAGGGAAGGTGGGTGTACTGCACCAGGAGGGTCTGACAGTGAATGCATAGGCATCATCAGGGTGTCCAACAGCAGCAGTGCAGTCACCCACCTATGCTGCCCTCTTGTGCAGGTGCTCAGACTCTGCTGTGAGGATATATGAAGGAATGAGGATATGAGGAAGCAGAAGCCCTGGAAGCATCTCATGCTTCACAGTGCTAATAGAAGCACATTTCCCAGCAGCAGAGCTGGGTTCTAGGCCTCCAGCTATCAAATACTCCTTTACAATATTTAGATTTTTCAGAAATGGTGACCAGGATACATCTCTACAAAGGCCAAAGGTCCTTTCTGAAAAAATCCCCAAGGCCTACTGCAGGGGCAGATGAAGTGTCAAGTCTCTCTGAGGACAGCTGACCAGCAAGACCAAGGCTGAACTTAGATCCTGAGTGCTCTGGCAGACATAGAATCTGGAGGTTACACGAGGTTTTACAGATACATATCTTTACCAAAAAGTAAGGTGCAAGTATGAGATGCATAAGCAAAAGCAAAACATTGTACAAGTTCATGTGCTATGCAAACACTATACACCTTTTTAAGGGAGCTGCTGAATCGATAAATTGAAAAAGAAAAATTCAATACAAAGTATTCACACATTTGTTTATGTACAACCTCCTAGATGAGCAGTATAACTCTACATATTTGCCTTGCTTGCTTATGAAATTCAAACATTTTATGTAGAATAAAATATATCCGAAGGGAGATATTGAGGCAGAGAAGCCTCAAAATCTTTATTCCAAAGCATTCTTCCATGAGGTGAGAGATATTTTGTCAATTTCCTGCTGTGTCAAGGAGAGAACATATTAAAAACCAGTCCTGACAGACATCCAAAGGGAGTGCGTTACAAATAACGATTTTTCAGGAGATCCACAAGGCTATAAAACTTTACATCTTCTCAGCACAAATTAATGAAATATCTATTCTCCTGTGTTATAAACCAGAGTTGCAGTCATCCACTCCCTACAGCATCCTACCTTCTTCTCAGAAACCAAGTTTCCATACTGGGTTGTGCCTGTTGCTGTTCTGAGCCTTTTCTGCCCATCCCTTCACCACTTTTGCTTTGTCAGCTTACTCTGTTTACGAAGGGCCACTAAAATAAATCTTCATTCTATTTTCAGTGTTCAGAAAGAAACTCTTCCAGGCCTCTTTTTTTTGAGCATTCAGATTCTGTTTACTTTCAGTATCCTGATGCTTCCAACCCCAGAGAAATTACAATTGTTTTTATAATTGGGATGAATCAAAAATACCAGAAGCAGTGCACCTAACTTTGTAGAACACTGAAATGTAGACAGCTAAAATCGTCTTACACAGGGCAAAACATATCCTTCCCTGTAGTGGTTTTATGTTTGCTAGAATTCTGTTGGATAAATTTAGTGTCGTGGTTTAGATGTCTTTTTTTGCTGTGAGATAGGATTGGGAGAAAAAAGGCAGGTAGGCCTAACTTAAAGTTAAATAGATAGATATATTAACATACACTAAAAGAAGAAAATAAGAATTAAAATGAAACTTTTAAAACTCTTTTTTTCATTTATTAATTGTTTAGTTTTTATAAACAACATAAAGAGACAAAGCTCATGATTTTTAGTTAGTTTTATTATTCGAAAATAATCTTTTATTAATTTTTTAGGGAAAGGGGTCTCTTATTATGGATTTTTTTTACTGACAACTTAGAACAGGTTTTTTGTGGGTTTTAACTGTTACAAAAACAGCTGCTTGGGGAAAACTTGTTTCTGTGAAATTTTCTTTTATTAGTAGTTTCTTAGGATTTCTTGATATTTAACTTTGTAGGTTTACAGAGATGAATTCCTTTCTAATTGGTTTGTCAAACTATAACTTCTTGGAAAATCACTTTCTGACCAAACCACTACCCCCTAAAGACATTGTTTGGTTTCATTTAAATTCGATAACTGTTTGCTATGACATAAGACATTATCAATCCATTTCACATCTACAGACACAAAAATTAAAACATCCTCTTATACTGTGACCATAATTTTAGAAAATACCTGTACATCATGTGCTTATAATGTGCTCATTTACAAATTACAATTATAATCTTTTTTCTCTACATTTTTATTGGACATGGGACTTACCTGTCCTAACACCCAGCTGTCTCCAAACACCTGTGCATTTCTCACCTCCATGTTGTTTGATGTAGTCAGATCATTTGAAGTGTATTTGTCAAAATTTCCACACAAGCCTGCCAGTTTGCCCTGAAAGAGAAAATTTTTTTCATAAACTCACAGTCAATATGACACACATGGAATATAAAAACCTGTAAGTTAAAAGGATCAATGTAAATCTGATTTATCTTTGAAAGTATCTGACACTACGCTAGGCCTGCAGTTCCATATTGCAAATATCTTTTAACAGAAATCAGTGGTTTTCTTCTTATTTTCCAGAACTTCTTCTAACTGTCTGCCTCTGAAAACAGACAAGTATCTAGTAATTTTTTTTTCTGAAAGCTCAGTAGTCAATCCAGTCCAAAAGTCAAAAGTTCAGGTGAATCACCTCATGACTGTGAAGCCTGACTAGTTGTTGTCATTAAAACTTACTGCCTCTAAATTTAGTTCACAATAGCTAGAACATTTGTAATAGCAATTATAAAAGAGACAGCTGCAACTTTCTTTTCTTGGGCATATGCTGCAGATGGAAAAACTATGCATGCACTATGTATACATGCATACATATATAAATATATAGGAAAATAGACATTCCTGCAGAACAATAAAAAGTAGAGTTGGATTTTTCGGGTGTTGTGGCTCACACTACTGAGTTCTGTTTTCTTAAGGTCTGCTGCAAACGTCTTACTGAACTGGAGCCTCTGGAAGAAACAGTCATTGGAAACAGAAAGAACTGGAAGTATTTGTGTTCCTAAATGCAACCTGCAGAACTCAGCTCCCGGCTAGCTTACTCAAAAACAGAAGAAATTTTTTTTTCTCTATGTGTATTGATGGCTGACAAATCAACTTATATATGAATGAATTATTTACGGCCATTTGGACAGAAGCCTATAATAATTTTGCTTTAAAACCACATCACGTGGTCATTATAGCTTTGACTTACACTTCAAAAAATCTAATACTGTGTTCTAGCCCAGCATGCTTTCTTTTGCTGAATGAGCTCCATCTAATACATGTGTTCATGTTTGAAACAAGGAGAAATGTAATTCTGAATTGCACTGATATGTTTACTCTGCCAGCACCCAAAGAGTTGCAGAGACACCAAGGTAGATGATGATACAGGAATGGAAAAGAGAAGAGCAACTGGCAAAAAAAGGAGCCTTGAATTCTTCCTTGCATCATGACTGAATACTCTCATGATATATCCATTAGGTTTAAATGTAAGTCTTGTCTAGATCTTTTTCTGTATTTTGTCTTTTTAAATTCAACCCAGGAGTTGACTCCATCTGTTCATCTCAGAAGCCTCTACTACATCCCAGGCTGCAGTTTCATCATCGGTCTCATGCAATCTGTACAACAAACTTGCCATCTTCCATGTCACTGGGCATGGAAGCTTCTTTTCCATTGACTTTAGCCAATGAAAACATACAGTGAACTGGGTAAGTCAAAAACTACCCCCTCCTCCCAGCCCCCAAAGTATCTTTGAGTCAGAGCTGAATTTATACATTTCTTTGAAAGTATCTTTGAGTCAGAGTTGAATCACTGCATATCTCCAAGGCTGCAGTGAATTGAGCAACAGAGTAAGCATACATGTACAAACCACTCCTCTTCAGAAGTTGCATTCTCCATCTCTTCTTACCTGAGAAATGCTAGCAGCTGAACATGACAATAAACAGCTCTATCACTGGGAAAGCTAGTCTTGAAGAAAAGACTATCACAATTATTCAAAATCACATTAGCAATATAGAGAATCTACACAAAATCGTAGGTTTATATTTTGGCTCACCTTCCATCGAGGTCCAACTTTAACATGCATCATTGTCTTCTTATCCCACAGAATTGTAATGTCCTGTTCTGGAAAGTGTATCACAGTATAATATCCAGCCTTCCAGATCTGATAGTTAGATTTGTTTTTCTGTGCCCCTAGGGTCTTCTGACACAAATGAATATTTATTAAGATCTACTAAAGTAATGCTACCAAGGTATACAGCCAGATAACAGCAAAGTGTATATTGAAGAATATTTTGGCATATAGCTGAATCAATAATGTTAGTAGAACTGTTGTTTAAGACTTCAATATTTTGTCTTCTCAGTCATTCAAGCTTGCTTCATACTTTGGTTTCTCTTTCAAAACCAACTGGAAAGAAACTCATAAATGCCAGTATGTTTCAACTCCTTGAGACTTTTGGGCAATCTGCTTTGTATGACAAATAGAACTTGAAAAAAAAAAAAAAAATGGGGAAAAAAAAAAAAAAGTGAAAAAGTGTGTCCTGGGAGCTGCTGCTTTATTCAGGCTTAAACACTTGTACTATATTAACTCAGATGGAGAGACATTTTCCAAAAACATGCTCCTTTAGAGCTGTAAATTTGCAGTGCTTATCTTAAAGAGCAACCCAAAAAGGAAAGAAAATAACTAACCTGCTTCTCCAAAGGTTCACTAAAATAAATCTCAGTGTCTCCAACAGTGATGAAAACATTCTTTGAGCAAACAATATCATTGTCAAAGCACTTTTTGTTCTGAGAAATTATAGATATATTTGAGTTATCTGTGCTCTGCAAAATTAAGAAGAAACCATTTTTCTTATATATTTGATTGCATTTCACTCCTGCAGATTTATTCTATGCTTACCATCACAAAAGAAAATCAGAAAGTTTAGAATTTACACGCATTTGAAATTAAATTTAAGCAAGTTACCAAATCAGGAAATGCATTTCTAAATTCGAAGCTGAACCCACAAACTTTGGAGTTAAGCACAAAGATCCATTATGCTCAGCTGTGACTCCTCTTGCTGAAAACTTCACAAACTCAGAGGATCATGCTACCCCTAAGAGTCTGGTTTAGGCTTTTAAAATATGCATATACTTGGAATCCAGTATTTACAGCACAGTGCGGTTGTCGAAATTGAGACATGCTATAAAAAGAGCTTTATTTTTAAACCAAGGTACATGAGATCAAGCTGTTTTCGTATTTTAAAAACCAAGAAACCTACCATCTGTCGGTAGTAGATAGAACAGTTTCTGTGCCACCACTCATCAAAATTCACAAAACTATGAGTCATGCTCAATGTTATTGGAGGGGGTAAAGGTTTCTGCTAATATTTTTGTTTGTAGGGTGGGGTTATTTTAATATTTAGAAGATTTGAATACTTTGTTGTCCTGATGTACTGGCATTTTAGTACTTTAAATTCAAATGTACTGCCTTCCCAATCCCACACCTTTTGGCTCTACAGCCCTTTCATTAATTTTCCATTCTAGGCACAAAAAAATCACCTTGGCTCAACAGGTCTGTTTATTAACCTACAGTTTCTGTGGCTCTTCCTGAGGGAAACACACATGCACCCATGCTAACATTTTTACTCGAACAAAGGAGATGAACAGTCTTTTCAGAGTTGCTAACACTACCACAAACAAAAAAATACTCGAGTTATTCCTATTATTTGCTATTTTAATTTGCTTTCCTGATCATTTCTGTACCAATACTTGCAAATCAACAAGCAGGCATAACTATAGAAATTACTTGAGAAAGTTAACTTCGTAACATTAATATGAGCCAATAACAGTGTTTCTGGTTGAATCTTGTTCAATTTTTGATCAAATTCAGTCCTACAGTCATCACAAACTTGAGACAGACATGAAATAAAAATCTTGGAAGTGGCAAGTAGCACCTACTGAGAAATCTAGTCTTTTATGGGACACTTGGGTAGTGCTGGGAACAAAAAGATTCTCTTCTTGCTAAAACATTTTTTGCTTCCACCCTCTTTTGAACGCAGTCTCTGAGATGATGATTAGATTAAACTAATTGCAGGTGCTAATGGTCATGGTATGCAAGATGGTGGCTCTCAGCATCTCCCCAGTCCTGGGAACTACACTTGGCTCCCAGGAATGCTCTTGAAGAGCTCTACTTGGGGGAGCAACAGGGGGCACCCCTTGCCTTGGTTTCTGCCCACAGCATCTCTCCCCAGAGCTTCACTCTCTCCTGTGGTCAATGTACCACTGCCTCGGTCAGTGCACTCCTGAAAGTGTACTTACTCCTAACTACTTCTTGTCTGTCTCACATTTGTACCTTTATTTATTCTGTGCTCATCAGAATTCAAGAATTGAAAAAAAAAATCAGTAAATTTTTCCTCATCAGTGAGAAATACAGGATGCAGAAAACATAGGTGCTACAGGAAGCAGTTTGTGTATTTTTTTCATCATAAAAGTCATAGTGACCAAACTCTTTAAAGAACACTTTCAATCTAAAATCAAAAACAAACCCAACCCCAGATGATGGAAAGCGTTGAGATATTTTTTTGCCACACAGAGGAGGTGCTACCATTTTGCTACCCTTAGCCTAGCATGGCCCACAAGTCAGAGGATGCTGCTACCTGGCATAGAAAACACTCAACAGCAAGAGAGTGCTTGTGAATGCAATGAACACAAGTTGTGGGAGACTGTCTGCAAGCTCTATGTTACCCTAATGCCAGGTCTTAGGAAACAGATGGCATTTGTCAGCAGTTAGCTTGGAAGACAAGAGTTACAGTGGGTAAAGTTATTCATCAACTGCTTAGTGGTAAGGGGGTGTAGGGAATCAGATCTGCATGATTTAGCAAGGGAATCAGTTTAAAAGTATCAAAAGCTTCAAGGTAAAGCAAAGTTCATCTGTTGCATTCTGTTGTAAAGTTGTTTTAAGTTGCACTCAAAACAAAATTGGTCACTACCTTATTGGGAAATACACTATGTTTTAATTAAACCAGGCCTGCTGCTGGAGTGAGTACAACAATTATTCCCCTCCAAGTCAGATAACAGCCCAGAGCCTTTTTTGATTTATTGGATGTGATGTGGTAAATTAAAAATGAGACAATCTCATTAGTTTGGTAGATAGGATGCAAGCTGATACATGCTGTGCAAGCCAATCAAAAAGTGAGAAAGGGAGTTACCTCCCCACCATGGCTCAGTGCAGAGAAGGACTTTGCTTGCATTCTCTGGGTCCATTTGAGGCCTAAGACACTGTGGGCTTGTTTCATTGCACAGTTCATTCCTCTTCAGTTAGCTTAGTCTCAGCAAAAAAGGACACTGAGCTAATAGGGAAGCAATGTCTTCCCTGTAAGAAAAGAAATGAAGAGCTTGAATTTAAATAAGGATAGTTAAATCAGGGTAATTATCCCACAGTAAAAATACACCTTTTTTGGCAATGAAGACAAGTCCTTGAAGCAGCAGTGGGTAGCTACATTAGCCATGCTAATTGAAGCTGCTGCCTGTGCCCTCTGACAGTCCAGGGCAATCCCTTCAGCTGAACAGCATCAAGTCAGAAGTTTTTGTGTATGCTTGGGATTTGAGCCAAGGGCACAAACTGAGTTATATTTCAAGTTAACTCTGCAGTACAGAGAAGCCTGGAGCCAGGAAGTGTTTTGCTGACCAAAGCCAGAACAGGGAGTCCTGAAGACATGCGAAGTACTTCCTTACTTGTAGGACTACAGGATGGTGTTAAATTACTAGAAATGATGCAGGATGGATATGCAGAGACACTGTGGTAGTAGCTCAGTAGAGTTATTAGTAAACCAGAGATTTAAGAAAAAAGTGTTTTGCATTAAATCCTGAATCTTCTGTGCTTTTTCATTTTCTAATTAAATCTTAGACCTAAACCCCAACATAAAAATATCATTATTGATTACATGTCTCTTATGGCTCTAAGCTTTCACAAAATTATTTGCTTTACATACATACTCTTGCCATTCTCTCCATATAGCTCAATAGGCACCTTTCCAAGCCATACAGTACTAGATAAATTCAAACTTGAATGACAGTTTCTATCACAGTCTTCAAATTATTCTGTAGCTGCTGCACATGCAGTGTCTTCTATCAATAAAGAAGAAATAAAGTGCAATTGAAACTTAGCACTCAACTATTACCAATGCAAATAAAAAGACTATTCAGGTAAAGTGAGGATCATCTTCTGATGTTTATAAGAATATAAGACAGAGAGGTCTTAGGCAAATCTCAGGAGTTCTTAGGGAATGTGATGGTATAAATGATAATGATCGAGTTCCATCTCTCTAAGCTGCACTAAATCCACACAAATATGAAAACAAGCTTTTGTTGCTACCACTGGAAGAAACATCCAAGTAGACATTAGCAGCAGGTCTAATGAATAACAAGGTGGGGTTTTTTTCGGTTTTGTTTTTTTCTGCACAGCCTCTTTCCAAGGCAGAGTCACTCTTTACCTTTTTAGGTAAAATGCACCCAGCAGGGGATGTACTACAGTTCATCATGTGAAGCCTACTTACGCTGACAGAAACTAGAAATAAAATGGTTTTCCCACTGCAAGAGTATCTTCCCACGTAAATTACCATATGCAGCCTGTTCCAACTTAATATCAGTTTCTTTGTGATAACATGGAGTTGCCAAGCAACAAAAAAGAGAGTCACAGCTCTGGGCAGTCAGTCAAAAGCTCATTGTCAGTCCCACTTCTCAGGACATTCTTTTTCTAGACTTCACTGCATTTTTTTCCATATTTCTTCCTAGTCAAAAAAGCAAAACACTGCTTTCCTTTTTCTGGTTTGATCTTGGTTTTGGGGTTTTTTTTTAGCAGTGCTTGGGAATGCTAGAGTTTATTTTTGTTAGAAACTTTCTATTTCAATATCCTATTAGAAATTTTCTGTCCCTTTTAACCAATAACAATACTGTGTGGTGTGCTTACATCTGTCAAAATGCAGCCTGGGAGAAGACAATTTAATTGGCTGTATTAGTTTCTTTGAAAGTTTCATTAAAATCTCTCTAACTGTTCAGTGTAAAGACTCATTCTTTTCCATTCTCAATACCCTGATTTACCCATTACTTTTGGTTTGTTCCCTACAAAATTGCAAACTAGGATGGCCATAAAGGCATATAAGCATATCCTGGGTGTGGGATAGAGACAGATTAGGCCTATCTTCCTTTTCCTTTAATGATGTTTTAGATGCTTTCATATATAGCCACCAAAAGAAGTGCAAAAACTCTAAAAATACTGAAAAAATATACAATAGTTTAAGAAGTAGAATTTCCTTTCTCTTACCTACATATTTTCAGAGAGATTCCTTAGCTCTGTTGAGATGCAATATTTCAGGAGATTTTATGGAAAGTCAGAATTAGCTTGGTTGTGGTTTATTGGCTCTGAGTTTCTTCTGAAGGAACTTAACATTTGAAACTGTTACTTCTAGTGAGCTTGATCTAGGAGAAGTAAAACATCTTAGCCCAGATTTAGTGAGCACTTGGGTATAAATATATAAGTTATTTTGGAGAGCAGACAAATGCCTTGGCATCTAACTTGTTCTTGCTCTGTTAGTTTCCTGTGCCATTTTACTATGGGCTTGATCTCCAGATAATCAGTGAAAACACATTAATTATGCAAAACTCAATTTACACTAAGAAGCATCTCTGATTGAAAGACTTCCTTTGTTTTGCTAGTGCACTAATTTCTTCTGCACCTCTCCGGAGTTTTACATACATCCCACATAACTGTATTTAATCCCTGTTTTTGTATCCTGTACTAACTTGTATCAGGAAATGTTCTTCCCCCACAGCTATTAAAACAATGGAGCAATATTGCCTGGAGCCAACAGATGGCACTGAAACACACTGTCTCAGTTTGGGAAGAAATCCACATGAAAGTTGGGGGAAAAATATTATGAGAAAGATAGTGGGTGATCCTCATACACGAGAGAAAAAAGAGAGGAAAGGAATAGTAATAGCACTTTTTTTTCCCACCAAGGTTATGTATTTTTACACAACTATTGAAAAGAAAAGAACCAAAAAACACATTTAGGAACTAAGAACCTGAGAGCCAAATTGCTTACACAAATGCACATTAATTTTCTTTTCCTTCACATATTCTACGTGGCTGCAGATTATTTTCACTCAAAATATGGCAAAGAAGCTTGCAGTACACTTGTAAGATATGAGATATTTCTAGCTTTGAAGCACAGTTGAGCAGAAATGGAGGACAGCAACGACTGAGTAGATTCACTGATGAAAATTCAAGAGGAGTGAGATTATTCCAGCTACTGACTTATCCTCAAACAACTTCCAGATGTTTGCTAATGCATCCATGATAACTCTTTCCTATTTCTTAAAAGTGACTTCTGCAAAGGATATATCTCAGGCAGAATAAACTCTCAAAAACTCCAGAAAGATGTATGACAAGTATGTATATGTACATGTATGTATATATACAAGCAACAGGGAAAACACATCATTATATACTATTTCCTTTATACATAGGGAGTTTTTTTCTTGCAGATTTTACTGCAATACAGAGCTGTTGGGTGTTACGAAGAGAATTATAGTAAAAGGTTTGAGAAAAAATAATTAACTATTTTAAAGCAGATTCCTTTTTGTTTCATTTACTTAACTTTGCCTGCCTGTGTATCAGATTTAGCTTTTGCACAGGTCATATTACTGCAATCCCTTTCTAATTAAAAATGAGACCTTCTGAAGACAGAAGATTTGGGAACACTTAAATATTTGTTTCCAAGAGACACATTCTGTAATATGAATTATCCTGAATTACAAGTCAGCAGCACAGTTGGTGGTGTTAGTTTTAGTATCTAAGCATGTATTTATATGTGTTTACATGAGAACTGTTAGTGTTGTTTTATTAATAAATGCATGATAAGTACTAATATTATATTGTTGATTGTAATGATAATGAACAACAGGAAAATAAAGGACATGAGCTCCAGCAAATGATTGCAGAAGCTAGAAACCTGAAACTTGCACAAAGCTTTTATGTTTTTCAATATAAAAAAAATGTTAAGTGTGTTAATTTACACTGCTAAAGTTTAGTTTTTATATATTCAGAAAAAAACCCCAAACCCTCATGTCCTGGCCTAAATTAGAATAAATTTAATTCACAGTTCTCATAGTTCACCAGCACTTGAAGTCAGAGGCCATAATCTAAGCAGCACCTGCAGGTGATTGGCCCAAGCATCCCACCCCTTCAAACACAGAGAAGGGCTGGGTGTCACTGCTGCAGGCTCAGCTCTGAAACAGCAGCACATCATGCTGGGTTTTGCTCATCTTTTACTGTGCTGTATGATCAACAGCCCAGTAAGCTCTACCCACCAGAGGCCCTCAAACTCAGGCAGCCATTCTTACAGTGAACTGCCTTTTCAGGCAACCATAAGAGTAAAACATTCTGGAGGCAGTATAGCCAAAGGGCTTTTGGATGATGAACAGTAACCCAAAATTAGAAATACAAGGCAAAAGGTCACTAAGTAGGAAAGTCCTCAGAAAGGGAATCCAACTTCTGAATCACACTATGCACACATCACCTCCAAATTGCCTTTCTCATCAAAAGAACCTTTTCCCCAAGCCTTTCCTGGAAGCCCTCCATGCCAATCTGCACAAATTGAAAGAAATCTTTCCTTTGTTGGAGAATAAAAGTGATTCATTCACTGCATAATTTAATGGTCTGGAGAATCAGGTGGTGGAGGTGGAAAGGCATGTAGAGGTAATTGAGTCTGAAATCATTGATCTGAAGAAAATGGAACCAGAGCATAAATCCATTGCCAACTGAAATCAGATCTTTTGCTCACAGAAGGAATAGAAGAAATAGAAAAACAGGTACAGTTGAAGATAGGATGGAAAGGGATGTCCCCCAGAGGGCGCTTGCTATTGACCCTTACAGAACTTCCAGAGATCCAGAAAAAAAAGGGCATCCAGAAAGGTTTCCTCTGAAATCATGGGACTGATGAAAAGCAAACTGTTGGTATTCTTTGCAAGTAGAGCAGGGCAAGCTATTCACAGAAACAGTTTTTTCACTGAAATGTAGTCTCTTTCTTTTTTGGACACAAATTTTCACACAACACATCAATATTTCTGCACAGTTACTGCTGCTATAAATTATTTGACAAGAGTTGTAGATGGAAATATTTTGGTAAATCAGTTACTCATGAAACTACATGCTGGAATGTGGTTTGAGGATTAGATATGTTAATTAAAATTTAAAGGCACTTGATTGAAACCCCTTGTACAGTTTTATTCCTGACAAAATGAAAATTATTTTTAGAGTCTGGTGTCCAATTTTAAACATTTGTAATTTCAAATTCTACATTATTTACTTTCCCATTAAAATCTCCAGAATCTATTAAAAGAAACTATTTGTCTTAACTATGAATAATCAGCTTGACAATGTTGATTAACCATGAACCTGCAGCTTTAATCCTCGATAGGGTGACTGACAGCAAGAAGAATGTATTTATTTTACAAATAGTCTATGAGAGAGACCATGCCAAATATTTAATTCTACAGATTTGCCAATTTCATGGATCTACAGTCTGGCTACCTAGCACAAATGATGTTGAAAAAGAGCTGCACCAAAAATTACAGATATTCAATAAGGGAGAATAGGATAAATCCTGCTTCTGACTCCTCAGATGTGCCAAATGAGTAATCGAAAAATTGTTGCTGTGTGATTGCTCCAGCTTATGCCCAGTCATCACCTAAGAAATTTACCACTCAAGATAAATATATCAGCAAATAATGGCTAAAATATCATCAGTACATCAAACAACCTCTGTATTAAGCACTCTAATAAAAGTATAATTTACTCAGAACTTTGAACTTTCTTCAGGTTACAAAAGAAGGGGATTGCAAGAAAAGAGTTCCCTGGCTATATTCCCCCAAGCAGTCCAGGTATCTAACTCTGGGGACTGCTCAGCCATAGGAGAATCATTTGGGAAACTACAGTGGTGGTTCCTGAGATGATGCATGTTTTGCTAAATGAATTTAACAAATGGGCTCTTACGTAATATCTGCTGACCCAAAAGAATTACATCTGCTCTTCTAATTGGCATAATGGTTTGATTAGTGATCAAATGGCTCCAAATGGTTGTTGCTTTCATAATCCTCCAACTTTGGCTTTAAAAGAGTTTTCATGATTGCATCAAAAAAGCTTAAAAAGGTGACTTTAAAATGCTCAAACCCCCAGTGGCAGGTGAAAAGAAGTGAAAATATTTTTAAAGCATATTTTGAATTTAATCTATTAAATAGGAATACTTGAGGATGAGGCCTTAGTTAAGCTGACCTTAATCTTTCAGGATATAGGAACAAAACAGTCCATCCCTTTCTGTGCTTTAGGACCTTGTTGACAACTTAAGGTTAGTGGAAATACTTCATTGGGGGAGTTGGGGTATTTCAAAAAAGGAAGATGAGTAATGCAGCAGAGCTCCTTCTCATTTGAGAATATTCTGATGGGTAGTTTATCCCTCTGAACTCCTGCTTGAAATCTGCCCCAAAGCAGAAAAAATATTTTTTTGAGAAATGCAACTAATAATTTTTTGGGGAACACTTTTTTCTGAGAAAAAATTTTCTTCAGTTTCACAGAAGAGAACATGTCTGAGGGGCTCCAAGTGCACTGACTCTACAAGCCTTAATAAAAATGCTGAGCTGCAGGACTGAAAACCACCACAGAAATAAAGAAGGCCAACACATGTCATAGAAAGACATCAATTTTACCGTGAAAGAAGAAGTCTATGAAACAGGTAAGTGGAAGAAACAAACTGCAACTAGTAAAAAGTTTGCCAGAAAAATAATCCCATTTTTTGGAGGAAAGAATGTAGCATCATCAAAGATAGTAAAATAAGACAATAAGCAAGAAAATGGAAGAAAAAAGCCATTTAAATATTTTCAAGTAAGAAACTGTTTGACTTTAAATTTATAGTTCATATTTAGATTTGCAAAATGAAGTGTTTACATGGTCTACACTGACGAACTACTTGGTCTGCTAAGATTTTTTTTTTACTTTCAAAATAACAGATTTTGAAATGTTAAAAATAAATACTGATGTCTTCTCTGTGAATGTCATTCATCTACACAGGCTCTTTACATCTCTGTGTGTAATTAACTCCTAATTCCTTGATAAAAGTGAAGTTATCATTTCATGAGACTTTACTGCCCTAATATTCCTAATTCCTGATCTAAATATTTTCTGTTATTTTCTGCCCAATGGACAAATCAGTTGAACTAGTTATAAAGGGCTTTTTCATACACTTACAGTCACCTTAAACAAAAAGGCCTGACAGGAGACACTGATGTTGAAAACAAGTAAGTTCCATAATTGGCTGAAAGCTTATACTTGATTTTTCTCCCACAAGAGCACAAGGGCTCCTTATTAAAAACATAATAAAGGTAAAGGATGAGTTCTTTGTTTGGTACAGTGGAATATGATTACAAATTAAAGAGTTGTTCAAACAGATCAGATTTAGGAAGGCCAACAGCCAAATCAAACAGTGAAGACTGGTAGCATGGATGGGAACAGCACATTATCATGCCTCTGGGGATGATGGATTCAGATTATAATTCTTACACTCAGTTCTATATCTGGGAAGAGCTCATATACCAACAAACTGATTGTTGCTATAACTTCCCTTATTGCCCAGATACAATACCTTTAGGGCACTTCTATTAGTAGAAACAAAGCAGTCCACTGCTTACAGGAAAAAGATTAAAGGATAAAAGATAAAAGGGAAAGGACAAACTTATTACAGTTTTGTATATACAATACTATAACCACTTTAGCTGCTTCAGTTTCAGGAGTCTGGTGAGCATTTCATGTTATCCATAAAAATCAGCCTCGCAAGAGCACAGCAAACTATCATTAAATCAATGTGTATTAGCAGCTGTGAAATCTATGATCTGTGATACCTTAACAGGCAGGAAACCCGAAGCACACAACATACACCCCCATGGCAGGGGGTTTGAACTAGAAGACCTTTAAATATCCCTTCCAACCCAAATCATTCTATGATTCCATGATTATGTGAAAAAAAAAAAGAAATTTGGTTTGTAAAACAGGTAGCATGGTTTAGGAGCTACTGCCTTGGATAGCTGTGCCTGCCAAGATGTTAGGCAAGGAGGTAAAATTTTGCATTTGTATATAAACTTTTCCACATTTCATCTGGCTATTTGGATAACAGGCTAAAAGAGACAGGGCTCTCCTCCATATCTTCTCAACAAATAGTAGCTCAAGGTAGACTCATACTACTTGGATACTACTATTTAAAATGTCACAATATAGGGGAAGAGATTTATACAGGAAGAGAGACATGGAAACCTCTGCTCTAGGAACAAAAAAGAATACTTCAAACAAGGACAGCCTCATCATGTCTGCATATATAATGCAGCTTAACCTCATCAGGATGTGGTACAAGTGTAGTGCAATTGTGTACATCCAAATAAAGGCATATGTGATTATCACTCAGGCTGCCACTATGAAGATATCCATTGCATGTGTTTCATTTTTTTTCTCACTTAAGATTCCATTCCTCCATAATCGTAGCTAGTTTAGTGCCTAACTTCATGATAGTGTAGTTACAGGGGTTTTCTTTTTTCTTTTCATTGATTTGTATTTGTTCATTTTTGAATTTCCTCTTTTATTTTATTATGCAGTGTTTCCTGCCATAAGATCTCCTGAAGCTTTTGTTTCAGATGCTCAGACTGAATTTTTATCATCAGGATACTCTACCTCAATTCTCACATCACCTTTTCAAAATTGTTTCTGATGCTGAGTGCAGGTCTCAGCATGGATCCCCTTGAGATTTCACCAGAATTTCTCCCTTCCAAAAAAAAAAAAAAAAAAAAAAGGCCGCTTATTCCTGTGGGTTTTAACCTTTGACTTGTAATCAGTTGAGCAGAGGGCAACAAAGATGATGAAGGGACCAGAGCATCTCTCTGGAGCATGCCTCTTACAAGGAAAGGCTGAGGAAGCTGGGCCTGTTCAGCCTCCAGAAGAGATGACTGAGAGGGGATGTCATCAAAGTTTATAAATATCTAAAGGAGGGTGTCAAGAGGATGGAACCAGGCTCTTCTCAGCCAAGCAACAGGAAAAGAGGCAATGGGCATAAAGAGGTACACAGGAAGTTCTGCACGATATATGGAAGAACTTCTTTACTGTGCAGGTGACTGAGCACTGGAACAGCCTGCCCAGAGAGTGTGTGGAGATAATGAAGAACTGCCTGGACACAATCCTGTACCATGTGGTCTAGGATGACCCAGGCTGAGCAGGGAGGTAGGACAAGATGACCCGCTGTGGTCCATTCCAACCTGACCCATTCTGTGATTTTGTGAATTTGTGTCTCAAAGAATATTCATTCTCATCCTATATGAGAATAGTTTCTAAAAAATATTTTTTGAAATCGTCCCCCAAAAAGTCTTTGAGCTAAAATACACATATATTAACTTGATTATGCTTATCCATATATTTATTGCCTTCACAGAATAACTCAGAAGACTCATCATGCATTAATTTCTTTTATTAAAACAAACCAAAAAAAGGGTGGTTCAATTCTTCCCCCATTGCAATTTCTCTTTATTAAAATTTCTATTAAGTTCTTTCATATGTAAATCATATATATTGCTCTGTTCCTATTCAGCCATTAAGTCCTTTTAAAATATTTGGTTATCCTGCCATCTTCCATTCCTCTGATTCCAGGGTTGCACATCACACAGTTCATCAGTTCTATGTTGTAGTTCCCTCAAAACTCTGGGACATCTGCAATACAATCCCATCCTTTGTTTCTTTTTCTATTTTTCCCCCCTTAAAAATTATCTAAATACTTCCCAGTCAAAAATCAGCCCACAGATACATCTTGTGTTCCAGACATAATCATGCAGTGCCTAATATGTACTAAAGAGTCCTTCAATACAGGTCATGAAAGCTTTCCATACACTAAATAAAGAAAAATTGTGAACAAATTAGGCTATACTTTCTCACATTAGCTGAGTTTGGGAAAAAAAAAAAGCTTGAAAAGCTGAAAAAAGTCAGAGAAGTCTGAAAAGCAGATCTGTGTAGGCAGCATTTTCATCATTTGTGTCATGTTCACCTGAAGAACAGCCCACTGGCAGTGTGCCATGTATCTCATTTATCTGGCTGCCAACTTTATTCTTGGATGCTAAAGGCTCCCCATGGTTTGTTTCCAGATAGGTTCTTTCTTACACAGTAGAGTGACAGGGGATATTTTATTGTAAAAGCCAAACATTCCAGAATCATACTAAAGTTTGAAAAAGGACCATAGGTTTGTCTTACAAACCTCTCTGAATGAATGGCACAAGAATTAAGAAAATACAACCTCCCTTTCCACATCATCATACAGCCAAGATGATTTTACAGGTAAAGTAACTCCTATTTTTTGCATCTTAAAGGAGGAAGGCTTCTACAAACGTTCATGTATCTCTAAGAGTTAGAGCTCTTTTATCATAATTGATACATGCCAGGAATTTCCTATGAGGTATTACTATCTTTTTCAAATCTCTCTTTTTTCTTTTTAAACACACACAAAAAATCTGAAACCAATGTATTTTATTTCACAGCTGAATACTCTACTAAAGCATAGAAATAAACTATTTGCAATAGTCTTTGTTGAGAAACTATGTTTTATTCTCAAGGTTAGACAGTCAGGAAAATGAGTATTCTTCTAACCATATTACTGTAACTGAGAACACAGACAATCTTAAAATAGCAACAATTATAATAAACAATAGTGGTTTTAGTAATAGACTATATTTTTAAATGTCAGTAATGGTATTTTTAAATAAAAAGCTAGCAATGTGCTCTAAATGTGTGCTATGAGGGACATTAGCATGTAGCTGCCAGACAACCTCAATTAATGATTTCACTGTTGAATTATGAAATCATTGTGTTTGATTATACACACACAATCCAGATCTGATGCAGATCATGTTCAACAAGAATTCCAAGCAGCCCGGGCTCATCACTAACCCCAGGCCAGGCAGGGTTTATAGATAATTATTAAATAAATCTATGGATTATACCTAGTTCTAACAATTTCTATAGTGTTATTCTTTGCACATTGTGCCAAAAGCATGGTTAAGTTAGAACAGAAAACATAGATTTTTCTTTTTCTCTAAACCATAGAGATATGCAAGAACACACCCACGTATCAATTTCGAACAGATGAGCAGAAAGCAGTCATGTACAGGTTCTTCTTTCACATCTGTTCTACAACAGTTTTCCTAATGTTTGTTTCTACAGATAACTCCTGATGTTCAAAATATTGTTTTCTCATGGACATAAGAAAACATATGACCAATCCTCTTACCTTTAGCAGGTAAGTTTGGCAGTCACTGACATAATCATACTCCAGTCCATCAAAGGTGTAATAATGTCGGTCTCCATAGATGGTGCAGACAGCAGGGCAGGGGTAACTCGTGCAGTTGAAGACACCTCTCCGACAAACACTGCAAGGAAAACCAACCAAATCAGTATCTCCTCATAATGGCAGTCATTTGCTGTATATTTTCAAGAAAATGCTTTCTTGTGCTCTTAATTTCAAATCATACAGAAATTAATGAATGGAATAAAATTCTCAGACCTTGAAGCAGAGAGCTATACTGTGAATTGCTTCTGAAGATACTGGTCATGCCATGGCAAGAAAGTGTTGAGCATTTTGCCATCAGCCCATATGTAAAATAAAAATGCATTAAAAATAAATGCAAAATCTCAGACTTTGCAGGGCTTATGCAAATATTTCCATCACTGCCTCCGGTGTAGATAAGGCACAATGCCACAACATGCTAATTCATAAAGCATCAGTAGTCTATTTTTTCTAAATTTTGATAAAGGTCTGCAAATTTTCAAAGGAAAATACCTCCAGTTGCTACCTGTAAGATTTCAAGGTATCAGACAAATATGAAATGAGTTTAAGAAATTAATGCTGATATTTTGCAAGATACTTTCCTGTCAGCTACATTCAGTGGCTTACACATATTTGTATGAAAGTAGTCTTTGATGCCAGATCAGTAGATGCCACTGGCATCCTCTATTTTTGATTGTGTAAGTATAAATCCTCAGTTGATTTGCCAGTGCAGTTTTAACTGATTAAAAGCTTCCATGCCAATTTTTTTTCATTATTAAATATACACTTAACTGAATATAGATATTTTGGCTAGAAAATTAACGTATCTCTCTTTTTCTTCTTGGCCGTCTTTCATTATATTCTATTCTGCAAAATGCCACATATCTTCATTTCAGAGACTAACAAATAGGTGTGGAATTAAGCATTTGCTCTTGACTCCTTTTTAACTTGGATATCTATCAGTAAGCCTAATAAAAGATATATCCTGTAACTGTCTATAAACAAGCATATATATTTTTTATTTTCAAAGTACTCAACACACTTTCTGCATCACTTTCACTTTGGGTCTAGATCCAGATGATTTGAAAGTATGCAAAATGAACTCACCAGGTGTAACATGGAGTGGCTATCACTTCTCCTGACAGAAATTCTCTGTCTTTCCAGGTGCATGGACAACTGTCAGGAATATAACATTTCCCTCTGTGCTCAGCCATCCTTCAAAATAAAAGAATTATTAAGATGGAAGTGTAAATCCAAAAGAAGATCAATGTAACTGAATGTGTAGTGTATGGTTGAAACCCCTCCAAGGGCAATCACTCTTCCATCCAGCCAAGGAAAATTGTTTCATCAACAAAAGCTGTCCAAATCAAATGATCTCCACAGTGCACAGCTGGAGACCTCACCAAGCTCACAGCTGCAGCTCTCCTTCTATCTAGAAAGGGGTATGTTGGTGTGGGCTGAAGTTCCCATGCAGGAGTGCATGCAGTGTAGGTATTCCTCTCTGAAAACTCCAGAGCATCTGGGTACCATGCGAGCTGCTGAGGTTGTGACTGGACTGCCCTTCTCTCCCTGCTGCTCTCTTGTCCTGCTGTGCCAGGAGAGCAGCTGGACTGGAGTACCTGCTCCTCTGCACAGACAGCACCTGTCCTGTTCTGAGTGCAGAACAGTGAGCTGCCCTATGGCACCTGCTGCACAGTTCATGAAGAGCAGTGGGGGAGGTTATTTGCCTACACAAGGGAAGCTGAAACAACTAACAAGGGTAAGACAAAACAGGCATTTAATGCAAAAAGTGTCAAATCTAATTAGATCAATGAGTGATCCAGATATATGGTCAACCACACTTGCTATCTCATTTCCAACTATTTACCAATTTTAACTTTCTTAACAAAAATGTTACTGACACTCCCCGTGCTGCTCTTTAGGAGAGTAATACCTGGAGTTGTCATGCAACACAGTGCTGAAAGTACACTCTAGAGATTGTTTCACTGGAAGTTGAATACACAGTTTCATTTTCTTCAGCCTAATATTACTTCATTAAACAGTAATCAGCTCTAAGTAAAAGAGTCAAGTGTTCAGAAAATTTCTTAAGGATAGGAAAACCACCAGAACAGATGGCTTGGGAAGGTACTTAGACTCTGTCCATAGAAGCTAAATGTCTCCCAAGAATAACATCAGTATTGCTGGTACGGCCAAACGGCAGGAGATTAACTTAGCCCCATGAAGTCCCTTTCTACACAACTCTGTGCTTCTGTAACTCAGTTCAGCCTCATATCTCCAGCTCAGTGTAAGGGTGACTTTTAGTGTATCTTTGGGTGATGAATGTACTGTCATACTCAGCTCGTTTCCTCATGAAAATTTGGGCTGTTATATTATTCAACTTCTAAAGTATATCAGAGACTCCCAGTGTTTCTAATTCTTTGTCACCTCTTCAGCTACTGACTAAAAGAACTACAAGCTATTGTGCAAGAGTTTTAACAATAGAAAATGTAAACCATTTTTACTTTAGGAAGACCATTTTTTTTTTTTGCATACTAGAGTCCGTCATTTCATGGTTTTCCAAAGGAAAGGGTTTCAATACCACCCACAAACTGCTCTAATTTATAAGCACCATAAATACCCAGGATACTAGAATAAGGGGAATTCCCATGCCAATGTCCAGGGGAATTCAGGATTCCACCCCAAAAGCTTAGGTCATTCAGTCAAATAATGGGTAGTGGTAGAAATAAGGTGGGAAAGGAGAACCAAAGAGAACCAATAAGAAGAACAGCAACTCAGGAGAATTTAAAAAAACTACATTAAAGTAAAATATCTCACAACATGTTTTAAATGACTTGTCCACTTAGATTTAATAGCAGGAGATACATGTTTAACATTTTCTTGCATAAAAAAGAAACCTTTTGAAAGTAATTTTTAAGATAATACAGCTGGCCCCTTCCTAGTTAAAAGCCATACTCACCTTTTGGAACCATGAGGCTAAAATGCATAATTAAGTACAATTTAATAATGAGCACATTACTAAATGCACTAAGTGCTATATACTTATTTTTCAACCTAATAGCAAAAAGAGTGCTTATAAAAATAATTCATGTGTTTTACTCTATTATTTGACAGAAACTTAGGAGTTTGCTTGTCTGTACTCCTGTTATACTTCAGAAAATAATCAAGTAATATTCAATTTGAAATGGTATGACTGTGAGACCAAGGCTTTAGCTCTGTTTTTTAACTTTTATTTTAGTTTCTTCAAATTTTCAAATGAACTTCCAAGTCAATACTGCTAGTTTAATTTCATGCAAATATCACAGTGATGTTTCAGTTTATTACTAGTTTATTACTTTTACAGTACTAAAAATAATTGTTTATTCCCATAACACTAATGGTCCTGAAAGCTAAGTTCTCAGTTGAGGCAGAGGTTTTAGAGGACTACAGAATACCAGGCAAGAACTAGAGAAATCCTAAACAGCTATGCCTGAAATCTGTACCTCCACCAGTGCTTAGTCTTCTATGAACATCACAAGGTGCTGCAAGGAGAATGGTGACAGTCTCATTTATACTCTGATCTGTGCACAACTGATACACTGTCAGGAGAACACTGGCTACACACAGTGAAATAAAATGGAAAGTTGAAGAAAAAAAGGGAGCACTCCGCCTGAGATGAGAAGCAGTTACAGCAATTTGCACAGCATATTTGACTCCTCAATCTGAATATATGCACACAGGAGGCGTCAGGGGAGAAAATGGAAACAAATGGAGGGAGTGCTGACTGATCCTGATATAAACTACAATAGAAGTTTTTAGATTTTATACTGGATTTTACTGACCCGCTGCCAAGCTCAGCAGGCTGTTTCTGGGGACCAAATACAAATACAGGAGCTGAGGAAACAAAAAAAGGACAGAGAGAACCAAGGGAAATAGGGCAGAAACCCATCCATATCCCTGCCCCAGGCTGGGCATCCACATTTTAAGCCTGAGTAGAAATTCAGGTGAGGGACTGGGCAGCAATAAACAGGAGCACAAATGGTTTACATCAAATTTTTTTGTCATGTTTGCTTTTACATTCAAACAAACTATACTGTGCAAGTGATGGAAGCCATCTTCCGTCCAGACAGTCCCAAATACCAGCCAATTGGAATGGCAGTGAGTTGGATATCTGATGGCCTTTTAGCTGTTACTGTGCGTCTGTAGCAATTTATAGAACAATAGTTTCAAAATGAGAAGTGTGATACCACTGGAATTTAAAAAGCGAAAACAAATTTGCAGAGTTGAACTGTGGAAAATATGCATTTGGCTTGTGCTCCAGGTTGTTCCATCAAAGCTTACCCAGGGGGGCAAATGCAGCCACTTGCACAAGGTGGTGAGGGGACACAGGAGAAGTTCATGGCAAGGTTCGCACAAGAGATCCCACAGTTCACACCTGCTGCTGGTAAGCCAGGCACAGGAGATCTGCAGTCATAGTAGATTTTTCCTTCAGGGCATATGTGAACTTCAAATGCAAAATTAAGGTTAAATAAGATCAACTGTTCTTTTACACTGAAGGTTTCTATTTGTTTTTGTTGACAATCTATTTATTTGGATACAAAGAGACGTTACGTTACAGTTCATATAAGACTGCAATAGGAATAACAGTCTATAACATAACCTATATTACAGACATATAAAATTAAATATGTTGTTCTAATGTAAAAAACCCAATAATATTAAGCATCTGGATGTATGCATCTTGGATCTCACACACAGTCCATTCTAAATGAAGGAACCATTATGCCTTAGGCAGAAAAAACCCTTAGAAGTGGCATAATTTTCAAGGTACTTCTAAATCCATTAGAAAAGCATTAAAAATTTACTTTCTAGAAATCAAGATCTTAAAGCTTCCTAGTGAGCCTAATAATAGGTATTCCCATGAGAACACATTGACTTAGATGTCACATGCAATTATTTATTTCTTTTAATTTCCCAAGTTACTGAGTAGTACAATTTGTGCTACAAAAAAAGAGGGGAAAAAACCCCAAGACTATTTGTGTGCCTAACCTCCTATTTTAACTGCTGTGATATAAAGTATACCATAATTTAAATACATATGAGGAGAAAACCAAATTAGTATTCAATATCAAATTCTCTATTTGTGCAACTTTTATACAGGACAAGATTGTAAATTACCTATGTTTTCTGTAGTGGCTTCAATACATTTAACGGTTCCATTCAAACACTGGCTAGAAAAGAAAAGGAAACCCGTGTTTATTCAAGGCAAAAATGTTCTGTAGTCACCATGTTAAAAAAGATTATACAATTCAACTTAATTTAAACAACAGAAATTAGAAGGAGAAAGAGGATTAAAATCCAAAAGCTTGAGTTCTGCTTAATATTTTGTTGGTATTTTCTAATTCCTGATCTGTAGAGAGGACATAAATTCATTGTGTATGTACTTTGTAATTTCCTTACCTCCACTGAAATAAAAAAATGCTGAGTATGTCAACCTCTGTGAGAATGGAGGGCCAGATGATTTAGGATGCAGGCAGTATAACACAAAACCTTATCCATCATGGCTTACAGAATTTAGCAGGTATTTTGTTAAAATAATCAGGTACAAAATCCAATTTATACTAGGCTCTCTTTTACTAAGTGTGCAAAAAAAAGAAAAATCTCGATACAATAAAATTTCAATATACATAAGAAAAATTCTCAAACCACTTAAAGTCCAAATCGTGATATAAGGAAGATAAAACTCTTGCACTCAAACCTACCAGGAGCCTGTTGGCGTAGGAAGGATTTCTCCAGGCTGGAGGGCTTTGCCTTTGTAATGACAATGACAGCCAGATCTGTTCAAAGAAGAGTCTTGCATTTAGATAGAAAAGCAAGATGAAATGGGATTTAAGGGCCCTCTATTTATTGAGCTATTATGATACACAGGCCTCATCATAATATTAACTTAATTCATTAACTCAGTTGTTTTATGTACAATATTCTTTGAAAGACAAAACCTTTAAGATGACACTCAGACTGTATTGAAGTCAGTGCCAAAACTCATATCATCTTCAACAAAGCCAGGATTTTCCTCAATCTCTGTACTTTTTATTGGCTGTTTCTGTGCATTATTCTAATAGAAAAGACTTTTTCTTCTCAGTTATAGGAATAGAATGAAAACATGCAGTTCCTATTTGAAGTATTGTTAAAATCATGAGATACAGCAATTATCATAGCAAAATCCATTAAGTCTGTGATAACAACCAGATGGGTTAGAAGTAGCAACAGAATTACCTAGAAACCATGAAAAAATATGCCAATAAGGAGTTTGTTCACACTCTTGAATAGTTTAAAACAGTCTTTATCCCTACACCATGAAGTTTACTGATCTTTTCAAAATATATGTTGCAATGAACAGAAATAACTCTGTAACTATCCATGGTGGTAAGCTGTAAAATTTTGGGTATGCAACATACAAGAACTACTTCCTGTCATTGACCATTTCCTCCCATTTAACTGAAAAGGTTTGCATTGTGAGACAAAAAAAAAAGACACTTCTAGCCACTCTTCCCATACTATCCCTTACTTCATTGTTTGTTGCTCTATAGATTCCTTCTCGTTTTCTTTTCAAGCACTAAAAACAAGGTTTTTGCATGAAAATGCTATCCCATTAATTTAAAAAGTTTCACTACCCTTCTCTAAAGCAGTTTGACACATCTGCTCTAAAGTGAAGCAGATGTTATTTACACACAGTAGGAGATGAGGTCTCACTGTTGATTAGTAAGACAGAACATTAAATCTTCACATATTGTTTGCTACTTTAAATCTTGCTGGAAAGAGGAAGATGTGCCCATACATATATTCTATCTTTTTATTACTTACATTGATACACAAAAGTTGACCGACTCTTCAAAGTACTTCCCATCAGGACAATTACATCCTTCTGCACAGTCATCAGCACAGATATTTGCCATAGAAAGTGAAGCACAGGAATGTTTACAAAAAGAAGAGCACTGATGATAAAGCATACCACTGTGACACATCACAGCTGTAGGAAAGAGAGGGAGAAAGAAGGGAGAACAGCATAATCTTAAAATGTGAAAAATAGAAAACAAAGCAGTGTATCATGGAAATTCAAAAAAATCAAATCAAAGTGGTCTCTTGTTGCACTGGGTTTAGTTGAAAAGCATGAGAAAAATATGCTGTTTTACTAATTTCTTATGTTAGAAATATTTAGATTGAGGTAGGTTTGTGTTACAACAATTCTTTGATGGAATCATCTGTTTTGTAAACAGTACCTTTCTATTCTTTCCATATGTTACACTGGGCATCTATCTAGTAATTCAGACTTCCAAGAGAGGAAGAATGGTCCAGCTGAGGCTGAGGCATTGCTATATGGCTTAGAAACAGAAATACAGGAGTTGAATTTCGATAACCCCTGTGGGTCCCTTCCAACTCACGGTACTCTTAAGATTCTGTGAAATGCTTTGCTTTAAATCATTACTTTATCCTACTTGTCCAATCACTGCCCACTCTGCTCTGCCCACCCTAGGGAGCCCCTGTCAGGCCAGCGTGCCTTCCCTTAGGGAATGGATCCACTCCTGTCACTCCCTGACTACTTTATCCTCATAGGGGCTTCCATACGTCTTATGGCTTCAAAGAAAGAATTCCATTTCTCCCTGTGGCCAATAGAAAGAGCAGACACTCCCTGTGAGGTAGCTCAGGGGCCCTAGCTCAGATCCCTAATGTAAAAGCTGTTACCATTCTCTCCCGGTACGTCATTACACCATGGCACAATTCTAGTTTCCAGGAAAAAGCAGCAAATATATCCCCTGTACTTTGTGGAGTGAATGAAATTTGCAGGGGTTTACACATTTCTAAAAGACATTCCATTATGGAAATGTTACTCACCGCAGTGAGAAACATGAGATCTGAAGTCAATGGTGACGCCGTGCTTGCCACAGACATAAGCGTAATGTGCCAAAGCGTTGCACAGGCAGCTGCTTCCACATTTGCATGCGTCGAAGCGGCAGAGCTGGTAGTACAGCCCCGGACTGATGTAGGCATGACAGGGAGCAAAAACGTCTTGGTTGATGATATCACAGTGAGAGGCATACCCAGCTAAGAGAAGGTGACATTGTTTTAGCCAGATCCTTTTAAATATAACAGTTAGTCAAATGAATAGCACAGAATATTAAAACCAGCTGTGCAACAAACATTTGCATACGTCTTTCTGTAAAAGTCTATAATTTAAAATTGATAGTACAAGCAACTCCCTTAACAGCAAACTCCACTTAAGATAAAAGTAACTGTACTAAAACAGTTATGCCTTCCTCTTATAGCACAGGAAATTTAAATGCCAAAATAATATATTTCAAAAGAATAGTTAAATGAGTCTCCCAAAGCTTGGAATATGGTTTTTCTACTTGACATTCATTTAGCTTTAACTTCAACAATGGCCATGTACTTCCTGGCATGTGGTCTCAGGATGTATTACAAAGCAGAGCTTGGGGCCATGCAAATCCCCAGCTGACCATACACCTTCTAGCAGCAATAAACCCTCCTCCAGCCCGCCGGCCACTGAAGCAGACTACCACCACCAGAGATGGAATAGCTAAGGAACACTGTGACGTCGATTATATTTAAGACACTTTTGCTGCTAAAAGAATGCATGTCCCCTTCAACCTCCATGTTCATTTCCACATACACACATTGACAGAAGAATTTCACATTTTATGGACTCTCTCAGTAAACTAGATTCAAGGACTGAACTTGACTCCGTTGAAAATTAACCTGACAAAATAACTAACCAAACAATCTTTTTTTTTTTCTTTTTTTTTTTAGTTTAATCAGGTCAATATCATCCTCAAGTGGAAAAGATGCCTATGCTTGTAGCATGGTGTGGATCACTTCACTCCCCACTGCTTTTTCACAGTGATTATTAGAGGATCATAGGGAAATTCAGGCTGGAAAGGACCCAAAAGGATCAGAAAGTCATGTCTACCCTCCTGCTCTAAAGCAGCTCACATTTATGTCAAACTCCACCTTCACTGAGCTAGCACAGAACTGAGGGTGAGGCATGAAGGTTTTGAGCTGATCTGGCTGAGAAATCTGTCTTTAGAAAACAGAAAACAAGGAAGACATAAAAACTCCTAGAATGCCCCATATTGTTAGAGATTTGTTGTTATTCTAGGCTTGCTTCAACAGACTTTAAATATGGATAAATCCCACATCCTTAGTGAGGTCTGATGTCTGAAATATTGAAAATATTAGATACATTCTGTCAGAATTGGCAACTGCAGTCTACCCATTGTCTTCATTAATTGAAAAGAACAGCAATGCAAAAAGGAGACAGTGAAAGTTCCATAGGCATGCCAACCAGCCAAAACTAAGTCTTTCCTCAGGAATTTGAACAAATTCAAGGCTCTCAGATTGTCTGCAGCAGTTTTTGTCAGAGAAAATAGATCAAGGAAAAAAAAATTTTAATGCAACGGGCATGGAGAAGCCAAACACAGGACTTTTGATCTCAACACTGTCCTGTATTTTCTTTAACAATCTACAAACATGCATCACATCTTTCCTCACAACTGGCATAATTTACAGGACCATAGAGAGCTAAAAATCTGCATGTATAATGGCCTGCAAAATTTAGTACTCATAGCCAGTACATCCAGCACTAAATGACCAACTCAAG
>VXBB01016056.1:152542-243833 GCA_013399915.1 Illadopsis cleaveri | reverse complement strand
TTTTGTTTTGTTTTGTTTTGTTTTGTTTTATTTTAGAAGAAAGCAATGCAACTGTAAGCCTCTGGAAATGAGAAAGCAAGACAAGAGACCCCTTGTTTCTTAGTCTCCAGTGATATTATAAAAGTAAGTAACAGATGTTTGTAAAGAATCTTTAGATAGAAGGTTCTCTCTTACCACTATTGACATGACATCAGTATAGCTCCTTCCTTGAACTGTATGTGAACTGAGCCCCTGTCAAATTCCCAGCTTTCCTTCCCAGCAAATCCCTTATGTGAGGAAATGGAAATTTCACAGTCACAGCATTCATTTGCTAGACATTGTTGAGCTACTTGCAGCTGACGGCCTAAAGTAAATCTACCTTCATAAGCAGCCTCTACACTTGTGCACACACATAGACTCAGGTGCATAAACCGAGAGAGGAAGATAAAATCCTTAAAGATGTCCTTAGGGGATCCAATTTACTAGATACACACAATTATCAAGAATGTGACACCAAAATATTTTTCACAGACTGTATTTGTTGCAGACTGTGGAAAGAGACAAGAAAATGAATAGAGACTAATTCAAAAGAAATAAAATTAAGTTACCAATCAAATTATGAAGCAGAACTGTCAACATAGAGCATAACTGAGGTATGAAGCTCATTGCCATAGGAAGCTGTGAATGCCAAAAGTAGTACTGTGACTGGACAAATTCAATGAAGAAAAGACATAACTGCAATCACCAGCACAGGACTCAGTAAATTCTGTTTTGCTGAAGACTGGGTAAGAACTTCACTGTCACTTTAGTCTTTCAGAAAGAGACTAAAATTCTAGTATCTGGTCACTGTAAATTTCAAAATTTAGCAATACCATTTCTACCTTCAGTACTTAATTTTATAACATGCTTTTAAGGCTGGATTATTTTACTATCCTTTCCAAAAATGTGAAGTAACCTGTCTGAAATCACAACATAAGTCAGCAGTGAAATCAATATAGATCCCATGAAGCACATGGATTCCATTCTATTTAGTCTAAAAACCTTTCAACAAGCTAGACCTTATCATCAAGCTCTCTTCACCTCCTTTCTTTTTCTTACCTCTCTCCCCCTAAACACAAACAAAATGAGTAGAATTTCTAGGTACTCTGCAAGATAAGAAATGCAAAGAAATGAGGGCATAATGAAGAACTGATTCACAGACGATAAAAGTAAATTTCTATAATTATTACTAATGTTCTAAGAAGTAAGTGATGGTATGTCTTATAAGTTATGTTTGAAGAAATTACTTTTTCATAGATTGGTATTATTAAAAAGTTTTGGAGCATATAAAAGACAGAATGTGAACTCTGGTAATATTCTTCTCCATGCATTTCTTACCATTGAGGTTAAAAGCTTGGTTAGGGACAGTTTGGATTTGACCATATCTTGTGAGAGTTACTTGTTTCCTCACATCATCTTCAAGAACTAGTGTTATAGACTCAATGCAGGCGTGATCAAAGGTCTAAGAAGAAACAAGTTTCACCATCAGAAACAGGCAATGACATTAATAATACCATGGAAAACAGAACCAAATGAACAGGGGAAAAAAACCATATAGAAAGGAAATATCAGAACTGTCATTAGGTAAATCAGTTGTAAACTATCCCTCAAAGCATTAAACGAAGCACTCAAAACTGTAGGTACAACATAATAAAATATTACTTATGCACAATCTTCATATGCTAGGAGAATGCATTTTAGCTATTATGGCAGTCTTATGGTAAGTGGACAGAGGTCGCCAGGTACTGATACTGGCTTCAAAATTCCATATTTGCATGACCACCCTGGGTACTACTCATAGATGGGTTAACCATTGGTAGAGCAAGAGTCAGACTGTATCTAAATCAAGCTGATGCAACCAGAGCACAAATGCAGCAATGCAGGATAAAGAAACTTTGGCACACATGAAGGTGTTTATCACCTTGAAATGTAGTGATGATCTCTGATTACAGACAAAAAGGACATAAATTCTCCAGTATTATATTACAATAATTTATAAGTATCTGACTATTGAGAAACCGTGGCCTATAAACTATGTCACACACATCATTTTAGTGTACAATCCCAGCAGAATTTATGAACCTAAATAATGGATAAAAGCCAACACATAATTAGCTGAAACCAATGCTCCCCAGGGGCCCCTCTGTTTTCATCCTGAAACTTTTCAAGGTGCTTAGAGTTGTACAGAGGGTAATTACCAGTGGCAACCTTGTTTCTCAGTGGCTACCTAACCAACCATTTCAAGCCTGAGGCCAGCTGAGATGCAGAAACAGCTGTCACAACACCTACACAGGAGAAGAAGGTGCTTACAAGAAAGGCAGAGAGGTGCCGGCTCATAATCAAGCTTTTGAAGGGAGGACATGAAAGAGTCCCAGAGTAGGGCATTGCTCCCTGCTGAGGTGTTCAGACATCCCTTCCTCAGCACATGGTCAGCTGTGAGTGTCAAAGCCCCTTCTCCTGGGAGCCTAACAGCATCATTAAATCCACTCTCACAGGTGAGTACTCTTTATAAGCACCTTTATTCCTAAAGCCTGTTGTTGAATGTCTGCCAAAATATTTTCAAACAAGTATGTGTGGTGCCTAGTCTCCTAGATGGTTTTCTAAAAGGCATTGTTCCAACAAATTAAGCATGCTATATCAAATAAAAATCTAAAGCTACAAAAAGAAAATCTTGCCTAAATAGTGATATATTAAACCTACAGTGCTGCCAACAGCAGCTTTTCCAATGCCTGACATCTGTTGGTACTATAACTAAAGGTGTTTATACAACTTTAATGTGCATAAACTAGTAACTCTTTAGACTTGATCCCACTAAAGTTGCAATAGGTTTTACAAAATAGCTACATAAGATGTAGCAACACAAACAATTACAAAAAAAAAAAAAAAAAAGCCATAAGATGGTTTCAGTTTATATTTTCTATTTAACATAACCAAGTAGTTTACAGCAGAACTAACAGAAGATTGCCTGAAATATGGATGGACCTGATTGCTTCAACATTTCAAAAAACTGTGGCTTACCTGTCCACAAGGTGCTTTTTGTAAAGTGATTGTGAATTTGTTTTTTCCAGTGCCTTTTACCAAAATGTACTGGCAAATCCCAAGAAAGGTAAAATGACGTCCATCAAATGTTGTGAAATGAGAGCTGCCAGTGATGGAGCACTCAGCTTGAGAGAAAAAGTATAAAGAATGTTCACTTGCATAAGAACATATCATTATTCTGCAAATTACATAAGAGAGGGGAAAAAAAGAAACTTGCTCCCGGTTTCTAGGTATATAACCCAGGCTAACTTTAATCTATCTAACAATAATGGCATTTAGAAACAAATTATGCTAGAAACATCTATTTCCAACAGATAACATGTCATAAAGAACGCATCCATGTTCAGCAACTTTTGGTTCTAACTAGGTGAGATGCCTATGACAAAAATACAAAAGACTTTTCTCTTCATTACAATTCAGAAGTATCCTAGAATCTTTTTTTCTTTATTTTCCATGACTCAGTATGAAAGAGGACAAGCCTCTTTCTCCATCCTTCCAGGTACTATAGAGCTGCTTGTTACCACAGGTATGAAGGGGATGCAGGTGCCATCAGGGCACACATTTTTGGGGTTTTTTCCAGTTCAAATCAGGAATGCGCTGCTGAAGCAAGTCTCCAGCTCATCCTCACTTACTGCTCTTTCATTCATACCATGGGGTAGCATCAGAGCACGTGAACTAGATCCATTATGGCTGCAGGAGGTGCACTGTGGGAGCACATCCAACCTGCTCCCACTACTAACAGCAACTCAGTCCCTAGGACCAGACTGAAGTAGTTGTAATGAACCCCACACGTGCACACACAACACACACAGGACATAGAGAGGCAATTCTCAATGGCAATTGTTTTACATTACAGATCCACACTGTCAAGCCTTGCTTGGCAACTGTTAAGCCTCATTACCTCATTCAAAGAGGGCTCCTTAATTTGCAACAAAATCTCTCTTTCACAAGCTTCATAATATAATCCTCTCTGAGGTACAGAACTATCACCACCTGCCTGCTGTATGTTCTTCTGTGTACCTCATTACAGAGACATGCTATCTTTAAAGATAAGGATCATTATTCAAACATGAACTGCTATTACAAAAGAGAAAATCCAGCCCACAGCATCAGAATGATGGTTTTCTTATTACTTACAATAAAGTTGCACCTATAAGTGAGGAGATCCTTATGCCTGGCCTAGGTACTGAACAGGCAGTAAAAATACACCATCTGTGGCAAATAACACTGAGCATAAACAAGAGATAGAAAACAAGAAGTGGATGTAGCACACCAAGGTAGGGGATCAAGTGGGAAAAGGCAGGATGAGTATGATCAGGCAAATAACATATTCATTCCAGCTGGCCTATATCTACTGTCAATATCCACCTGCTTAATCTTTCTTCCTAAATTGGCAGCCAAAAGCCTTGGATCATATATGGTTCTGTTGTCTTCAGAAAAGTCTATCTTTTTTGTTAGGAAGTGAGAAAAGGGTAATGAAATACAAATACCTGGACAATCATGATCAGTGCAGTTCCAAATGCCACCAACACAAATACTAAAAAGAAAAATCACAAAACAGAGAAACAGTGTTCTGATCTTTAGCAAAATAAGTAGCTTTGAGTTAATTAATATGCCTTGAATTCACACAGAATAGGCTGTATATTTTAATGATACACAGCCCTCAGACTGTAAAACATAGACAGTAACTATTATTAAAAATGTAAGTGAGACTATGATGTTAAACTAACTCTGGACAGTAGTCCTAGAGAGATGAAGCACACAGGCTTTCACATACCAGTTGCTACATTCTTGTTCAATTTTTGAGCCTACAGGGAAAGCAGTTCCATGATAAATACAAGGACAATTCGACAAAGAGATACAAGTTCCATTTTCCATAATGAGACCTGTTGGGAAAGAAGTTAATAAATGAGATACAGAACAAATTAGCAAACTCCAGATCATTGCTCTTCCCACATCTGACTCAAACATTCCAATCTGCCAGAAGGTGATGTCATCAGTCTTAAACAAGAACCAGCAAAAACAGTTGCCCAGTGGGTGCAGAGACCTCAGAGCTCAGCTCTCTAATAAGAAGTTGTCACTCTGAATCCTTGCTTTATGAAAAATGTCTGCCTTAAGCATGTAAAACTGCACAAACTCAAAACCAAAAAGATTCTGAAATCTCATTATCTTTAGTCTGTCTAGAGCTAAGACGTTTCATAGTCCAGTCAATAATTTTTGTCCAGTACAGATCTCAGAAACTTTGGTTTCTTGTACAGAGCATGACACATCCTGTTTAAGCAAAATTTCTACAAATTTTTTAATAATTCAAATAAAGTAGATTAAATCCGTGCAATATCTTATTGTAGGAAGCACTAGTAATGGCTCCAGATTTTAACTGATATTGCATGCTGAGACATCTTTGTATTCTAGATAAACGTTTATCACACAATAAAGGGCAGAATCACAGTGACAATAACGACATCTAGGGCAGAATTTACAATATTAATAATTTTCAGGCTTTAACCACAGTCTATTTAGACATCATTATGATGTTGGATACTAGCTCTATATGTATTTTTTGAAATAATATTGACAATATTTACCATCTGGACAGTAACAGCCATCTAAGCAGTGCAGATTGCTGCCAAGACAATCTTTTTCAAATGTGCAAGTTGGTGGACAACAGCTGATACAGTCACGGTGAACAAAGGTGTCTTCACACTTCTCAGCTAAAAAAAACCCCATGGTATATTGAATATTAGTACAATTTCTCTTCCCATGCTAGAAAACCTATTTCTGTCAAATAAACATTGTGCAGCTCTTCTGGTATAGATAGGTAATCAGACCAAGTAAAATGGATTTTTTAGAGGAGTTCTAACTGAAGAACTATGGTGAAGCTCTTGCCAATATTTAAGTCTTTCTTTAGCAAATCCATATATCATCACTCAAAAATAAGTTATAGCTTCTGTGACAGGGAAATGTGCTCATATCTCAGTTCTAAGCCTTGTGCATGAGACTGAGCTACAATTGATGGGTGGTAGTGATAATAGAGAGACTAATTGTGTTAGTTCTGTTATAGGGCCAGTAGAGAAAGAAAGGTCTTCTGGGACAAAGAACAACAACAGATCTCCACAGATGTTTGCTCTTTGTCCTAGAACATGATCAGCACACATGATGTTTCAAGAAATCCACAGAAACATGAATTTTGTATGAATCTAAATCATGGCACAATGGAATTAAAATATTCCTCTAGCAAGTCATTGACTTCATTTTTTGCCAGCAAGAGTGAAACTGGCTGATCAGCTTGAGCATCAAGTTTGAGTTCTACAAGGAAAAATGTTGTCAAGATGGAATATTTGAACTGAATACATGGGATATCTCAAAGGTCACGTAGTATGCTTTATTGAAGAGTCTTACTACAGGCAGGAAAGTCATCCCTCCAGTCCCGCACCGGGGACCCCGCGTGGGAACATGCTCTAGCGTACTCTGTCACTGCCCTGCAGTACGTTTCATCATCATCCACTCTGAAATGATAAAATAAGAGAATAATCAAGGAACACAAATCCCAACTTAAAATATCCTGCCATGTGATATGGCACAGGATATTTCACGCATAGCTGACACCACTTGGTCATAAAGGCACACAGGGAAAATGTGAAAAGGAATGAGCAGTACTGAATACACCACTGTGGTTTTGTCATTTGATCTCACAAAAAATTATTTCATTTTAATTTTACAACAATGAATAAAACCACTAATCTATTATTTTTAAAAAGAGCTGCTTGAAGTGAAAGAGAAACAGGACCTTTTCTTGAAGACAATGGACAACTCCACAGTCTCAAGATCCCCATCTCAGGCCTCTCCCTCCTGCATGATGTAGAAACTCTGACCTACACTGATAAAAGACATTCTGGTTCAAGTGAGAACTTCAAGTCTCCAATTGCCTGGAACTTCGACGAGAAGAACCTTATTACTGGACTCCTGACCTTGTACTGAGGTTCTCAGAGCCAGAAGTATTATCCACTCAATACTGTGGACAGGCTCAAGGATTTACAGCATAGCCTTGAGTAAAGACAAGATTTCTGCCTTAGTCTATACAAAAGAAGCTGTACAGTGCATTTTTACCAGAATCAAGTAAAAAGGCACTCATTAATGTTTAGGCAAGTTCAAAGTTTATTCAGATGTAAGTGAAATACCACCAAACTTTTGTTACTGTGAAAGTTGAACAACTCACAACATTAGCTGTGGAAGATTTGATGCCAAAATAAACTAGTCATAATGTGACATTTCTATTATAAGCATTTTTATGACAGATCAACTGAGTTTGCCTTTCAGCACACAGGATCGTGCTTCCAAAATTAATCGTCTTAAGAATATGTTATATTGTGCTTGTATTCTGCTTTCAACACATTTATTATCAAATCAAACCTCACTATACTCTTTGTTACAGTGATCAGAGTCTCTCCAACTCTTCTTATCTAATCCAATTAAATGGGTCTTAATAGAAAGAATACTTGGCCTATACTATGGCCACACAAAAATGTTCATAAACTGACAGTAAGCCACAAGAAGAGAGGTCTCTTTTATAAACAAAATAAGCCTAAATTAATGAAGTTCTGAGACACAGAAACTTCAAGGTTTTTAACATTCACAAAACTCATATCAACACATATCAGATTGTTCACAAAAAATCCAACTCTCTTCCTTAACACCACAGCACTGATTCAATATCCTACTTGAAAAAAATGGTTTTCATTATTCTTCAAAAGTCACAGTAAATTCTTGAGTTACACAGAGACCATACAGAGGAAACTCATCTCCTTTCTGAGCAACATCAGTGTTTGCCTACAAACACAAATTCTTCCATCTTGACTCTATGGTAAATCAGAACACTAAACATTCATCAAAAATTGAACTAACATATTGTAATGGATTATACTGAGTGATCCTTATGTTTAGTCTTGTGATCCTTTCTGTGTGTTTTTGATTAAACTGGTAATACTCTGAGAATTATATACTCTGGAAAAAATCCTCCTATTTCTGATAATTACTTCTTCATTTGAAAACCTCACTAAAAAGAAAGTAGTACATTGCCCAATTATCTCTTCAATTAATGGAGTACAAGTTTAACTTGAATGACAACAACTAATCAGGAGTCTGGAGAGCTAAGGGAAAAATACTAGGTTGCCCACAATGCCAGCAGCTGAAGAAGGGTGACTCGCACCAAAGCAAATGAGTTGAATTACTTTTGGCAGCTCTGAATTTAACTAAATGGCACCATTTTGTAAAAATTCTACTAATTTGAATGATAGTGGTTACTTGTTAAAAAACAGTCCAGCTGTGTCTGACAAACGGCCCAGTTCTTCCAGTATTGTTGAGATTTCTTCCTAGTATTATCTCCATGTAGTGCTGTTTCAGGGCTTCCAGATAAGAGTTTCATGGGGTTTTTTGTGATTAGCAATTCATCTTTTGTCATGAGTGATTCTCCATGAATTTACCTTGTCTAGTGTTTCCTTGAATCTATGTAAGCCCTTAGCAATCGAAATATCCCTTGTCAGGCTGGTTCTGTGCCCTTTGTTCCCACACAAATCACCCCCTGAGAAACCTCGTCTCTTTCATTTTGAACTTGCTTCTTCCCAACTTCCCTCAGTGTTCTTTCATTCTGGTCCCACACAAAAGACTGAGCATTCATTTCATGTGTCAAGATCAAATACACAAGAATTCCAGTACTTACCTGCAAAGATCATTCATACAGCTTGAAATATAAGAATAAGGATCTATACTTTCATGACAGCTGAGAAAAGGGAACTGTAGGAATATTTGGCACTTGAAGAATATGTCCTGTGCATTAAGGAGAATCAGTAAATGGAAGTTAGCCAATATGTTCTGAACAGGCATCATTCTCTTTAGCTCTGTTTCCCTAGTCTAAGGTCCTTTATATCCCCATTAAAATTTGAGCATGGTGCGGTCTCAATTTACTATTATATCTCCTCCATTATTCTTCCTAAAATTTGTCCTCTGTGCCTAGGCCTGCTTGACTGCATGCTGGTCCTAAACCACCTGGGATGAAAAAGTGTGAAATGACAAAGAAAAGCATTTTGTGTCAATGCAGTAGCTGACCTGCAACTATTTCACAATCGTTAAGATAATGAGGTGTAAGATGCCAGAACTGGAAAATGAAGCCAAGTTAATTGCAGTAATGAAGAGCTCTGCCAGCAAACTGGTGCCACTTGGCACATCCAATCTGAGCCTTTGTACTTTTAAGCTAAATGTATGAAGAACTTCAGGCACTCCCTAGCAACAGCTCTGATCTGAATCTTTCCCAAAGCCTCAATGCATTTAAGGCTTAAGGCTTATTGTGTATATTGTTAGATTCTTGTACCATCAGTAGGCAGTGAAGATTAAGAAAACACATGTATACATGTGTGTGTTTCTATGTATATACATAAAATATAGTTAATGTACCTCAGTGGATTCTGCATTGGCTGAGCAAGGACTGGAAAAATCTGAGGCAGCAGGGACACAAACTATATCATCTGAGGCTTGCACAGCCCAGCTATTTGCAAATTCAGCAATGTCTTCTGTATATTCACCTACTGCATAAAAACATTGGGAGAGTAACAATAAAAAATTGTCAACACAAACACATAAGACAGCTTTGAAAATTTTAGTTATTTTTCAATGTGCTCATTACCTCAATAACAGAAGATTTCAGAGTACAAGTCATAAAGAAAAGTAATATCTGTCTTTTTTTATTTCCGGTTGTATTTTAAACTACATTTAAATAAAAATATTGAAAAAAAACCCCATGAAAGTGTTGACTTGGGTTACTTTAAGTGCAATCACTGGTAATTTCATAAAAAATATACAAATAATGACAAGTGTAAGGCATGGAATACTTAAGAACAAATACATTTCTTTGAAGCAATTGAAGTCTTTCATGATGTTTCACAAAAGTCAATTAGTGCTATTATCTCCCTCCTTTGCCTGTATTGCAGAAAAGCCCTACAACACACACTCCCGAGATGCCCAGCTCTCCTCACAGCATGAGCACAGGAGAATTAATGAACAAGATGCATGACTGGAAGTCATGGCAACAGGCTTAGATACACGAACATACAAGAAGACTGGCAGTAAAAAACAGACAAAATTTCCATATACTTGCAGCAAGAACGAAATATTGCATTTTCTCTACATTCTTAATTAGGTTAAAAGGGTATACTGCCTCCACTTTGAAGTACCTGACGGTAATTGCCTATGCTATGGTTATCTATATCTACACAGGGCTAGGAGACAAGATATTGAAATGAAATCAGCTAGAGGGCTGTTTGTTTTTCACAGAGCTGTACTATAGAAAATTTAATCTAACTTCTAGCACAAGTGGTATAAAGTTGGACACTGCAATGTGAAAAGCCACAAAGCACACTAATGAGATATATATATTTGGATCTCCACAAATAAATGACTATAAGATCCTAACCATCAGTCTGTTTTATTTAAGGGACACTTAAAATATTTCTTCCTCTCTGACAGAGCAGTTCTTTATGCAGAAACCCCTTCCCAAATATAAAAGGCTGGGGTTTGATCTTGAGGTGAACCTGTTGATATAACTCTGCTTCTACAAAAACATTAGAAATACTTGATGTACATTTCAACATGGCTTGAAAAAAACTTCTAAGTCTTTAAAAAAACACCACAAAATAAAATCATTGTCATTGAAACACAGATACAGTCTTCCATATTAAAGCAATACAAAGATGACATTTAAGGTGAAGATAAGGAAACAGAAAATGAGTTTGTTTTTAAACTGTACTTTGAAATGGACTATTATATGCCTCTCAGCAGCTTATTTACTTAAGCATTACAAATAATGAGCATTTGGACTCTGGAAGACCCAGGATAGATGTAAAAGCTACCTTTACACTACTCAGGGAACTAGTTTAGCTGAGAGAGAGAAATCACTATATCAAATGATTGATAAGATTTAGAAATCCTTAGAAAAATGATGCAGCTTGGAAGGGATCTGAATTAGCAATCTATTCTTGTGAAGATCTCAGAATTTCATGCTTTATATTTGCATAGTCAAGGCACCATTTATACAACTGATTCAGGATTAAAGTGATTCATTCGGCTCTCACTTGTACACTGCAATAATGCTATCATTTTTGATAAAGAAAATGATGAAATGATGAAATAATCATGCTGAAAAGTTAGCTCTGAAAATAAAGACAGGTATGAGCTGGAAATCTTTTATAACAGATAATACATTTAAAGATACTGAAATTACTGAAAATATTTTATAACATAATACATCTCAAGATACTGAAATTACTGAATTTTATAGATCATATGAATTCATTATTTCCTCCAAATATTATTTTTCTCTATTATTACACATCAGCAGACTAAACTGGTTATTAAACATACTGTACTCTGGTGTCCAGAAGTTACTGCACAAAACTTACTGCTCTCATGGCAGAAAAGGTATGAAAAATTTATACTCAGGCAGATTTTTAAAGAGTCTGTAAAGATAGGTAGAGTGAGCATTCCTTCCCTAAGAAAGTTTTAAAGCTCCACTACCAATCATAAAAATCAGGGAAAAAAGGTACTGTGGGATACCTTTTGTGACTCAAGAACATGCAGAGCCATGGAACTAGATTCTCTCAGCAGTTAATGGTAACAGGAAGATAATCTTATTTTGTTTGTATAAGAGAGTGAGAAAAATCCTCATATTTTCAAGCTTTTTCTTGTTCCTTTTTTTTTTTTTTACATTAGTTGCAAGTAGGAAAAAAGTCCCCATGGAGTATTCCCTACCTAGGCTACAGAATACAAGTGTAAAAACTCATCTCTGCCTCAGACACAGCACAAAGCAGCTTCTCATCCTAGAGGGTAGTCAGAGGCCCATAGTCTATCATACCAACAAGGGACTCCCAGAAACATCTTGGAAATTTATTTGCTTCAATTAGGATTTTTATGATTCTGCTATAAAAAAAATGACTCAAGGTGGTCCTCTTCCCTCCATCTTTAAACACAGAGAAAACCATAAACATTTGTTTATGTATTTATTGTTTGAAGGCATTTTCACCAGCTAGGATAAACATTCCCCAAGTGCTTTGCTGGGCAAGAGGCTTAAATGCACATATAAATACTTTCTTGAACTAGGACCTTTCCCCTTTGCATCTTCAGTGACGAGGGGAAGCAAAAGTAGAGCAGATTTACTATTTTATTGAAATAACTGAAACAGGACTGCCTTTTTAGAGCACTATATTTATACAGTATTGTATTTAAAGTGAACATGGAAACTGTGAACTGTGGAAAAGTAAGGGTAAGCTATTTACTTACTATTTTGAAGTATCAGGTCATCATATTTATTGCCATTAAAATTTCCACAAAGGCCACAAGGTTTTCCCTTATGATCTTCTGTCAGCTTAATATAAATACCAGAGTTTCCATCCCAAGCAAGAGAAAAACCAAAGGTAGTCTTCACCAGAATATAGTCAGCCAGTCTCTCAATGAAAGCATTTCCAATTGTCTGAGGCAATATTAATCTGGAAAAATACAGTCTATATCAAAGATCTCAGATGAGATTAGGTTCATGCTAGAAAAATACCATATAAAACATCACCTTCCAACTAAACAAACATTTTTTCCTGGGTGTACACAGTCACTCCATTCAATTCTCCATCATGTTTTTACTATCTTATGTTTACTCCTCTATGCCAACCACCAAAAATGACTGTTTTCTGTTGTATACACCTATCAGTTGTACCAATTATAGGCTTGAAAGAATAATGCATCTTTACTTTCAAAGCCTGGCACACTGCATTGAGGGATGCTTGAGCTCATGAGCACACTGCATTGGGCAAGGAGCTATACGGTGCTATGACCACCAGCAGCCTCTCTGGGCACTGGGTCATCACTGGGTTAGACATCGAACTGCAAATGGAGGAACCTGCAGTACAGAAAACACCACTGACAAAACAGTTGTAACTCTTCCTCCTTTAGTGGAAGACCACTGGACAATAATAAGCACAGATCTAATCCTAGTCTTCCCAAATTGCTTCTGCTATCACCCTAGCTACCATTCTCAGGTACTAAAGGCATTACAAAGGGGATGGCTAAAGCACCTCAACAACTTTCTTAAAATTTCTGCACTTCATCAACCAGTAAAATATACTTATGAGAGCCTTGGGCACATCTTCTTACTTACAAAAAGAAAGGTAAATTTGGAGGCTTAATGTACCTCAGAGGTATTTTGTGCCAGTTTTGCCCCAAAGGGGCTAAATATTTTTGTTTTAACCAATTCAGACTCATCTAGAAGAGGATCATTCTTATATTAGCTATAGCTACCAAGAATAAATAACGATTGCCTTGTTCAAAATGGTATCAGGATGCACCAGGGATTAGCTAGGACTACCTGACACAGATTTTGTCTATAAAAGAGGGAATGAATAATTGTTAGGTTACAGCTGAGAAGTTGAACATAGTAAATACAGGGAGTGTATTCTATCCTCACTCGGGTATTACACCAGTACTGTTACAGCTGCTCACACTACAGCACTACCAGCCCCAATACAGAACAGCAAGGGATCAATAAAGGCACAGATCAAATTAATTTATCTGGACTGTGTAAGAAGCATCACTTTCCCAAACTCCACATTATCTTTTTGCAATAAAATATTAAAACTCAACATTAGAACACTTACCTGACTCCATTTTTTCTTACTTCATGTCCTGAAATCATAATTTCTTCCTGGTTTGAAAAAAATAAGCTGATGGACCTCTGACAAGTATATACTGAACCATAACAGTGAGGACTGTTATGAACCTTTAAGGGAAAAAATAGACACACAATTAGAATAAATTCTTGTCCTCAATAATTTTGCACCATTTTTATTAAATTCATATATGATATTTAACATTTTTATGCTCTAGTTACTCAAAGAGCTTTACAAATAAATACCTAGAATATTACAAAGTCACAATTACAAAGATATGCAAAACTCAAAGTTCAGGCTACACAATACTACTGAGAAATGCAGCAACTGTTTAATAGTGCATAGCATCACAGGCCAGTGGTCCAAATACTGGATGAAAGAGTCAGGTATTTTACACTGAAAAACTCCAGAGACACTGTAGTGAGCTAGCTTATAGAGGCCAAGGTAGGAGCTTGTTAAATGCACTGAAGAGACATCCCTATTTCTCTATTTCTAGAAACCTGATCTATAAAACAGGATTACAAAGCAATACAGAACCTCAGTGTAATAGCAGTGCTCTCCCTGCCAGCTGAGACTGGTCCTAGCTGAACTACAGCATGCGCTCCTGAATTACCCAGGATTTACTGAGATTTTGAAATGCTCCCACAGATTACAGAAGGCATCTAAGTTACATGGATCTGTTAAAATCCATTTTGCACTGACTTTCCAGCCCTGCTAATGGAGAAGGGTAGAGTTCTTTGAAGTCTGCATCTCTCCATTATACATATACAGCATAATGAGGCAGGGGATTGGTTTAGTCACATATCAGCTTATCTTGCTTGACTACAGTACTGTCAGGACTTGAAAACTGTGGGTTTGTGCTTGAGCAAAACTTACACAATTTTCATTAATCTCAGTGGGAATGAGCCACTCAAACCTGTAGAATGTCCAAAAGTGCTTCAAAAGCCTATGAGCTCATTTTAGACACCACTGAAGAGAGAGGGGAATGTATTTTGAATCTTAGATGCCTATCATTACTCAGATTAAAATATAGACAGAGTTTAGATAGCTCAAATACAACTTATGTTACTGTGTGTGTCATCATTCTCTGAGAAGGATGGGAATTTCATTACCAGTTTACTTGACAGTGCTGTGAAACTAAATAAACTTGTAATTGGGAACATTTTACCAACATAGTGATGGAGGCTGTAAATGTAACTGTTTTGAAGAAAATATCTGTGAGTAAATACATACAGGGCTCATGAATACTTGAATTAATCTTCTCTGACTGACACTAAATCTGGAAGTAAAAACCAGTTACTGTTTCTTTGGGTGAAATAAACTAGATGAAGAAAAGCATTAGGAGTCTTTACATGTAAAAAAATAATCATAATTGAAGACAACATAAAAGTTATTAGTCCTGGCAGATGGCTTCTATGTAAAGCTATCCAAGGACAGAAATACAATAAAGGAAAATCAAAATAATTCTTATGTGTTCTCCTCTTGAGAGGTGGATTATTAAAGCCAGAAGGACCATAATGCTAGGATTTGGCAAGGTTTTTGTCTCTCCATTGCCCAGTCTGTCTACAGTCTCACATTACTTATGACTTTGCTGAGTAAACACTTTCAGTTTTTAGTAAAACATGACATTTGTTCCAGCAATTGAATAGAACCTTCTCTCTTTCCAGAGCCACTGGAATCCACTGGCATATTAATTCCAGATTTTAATACAATCTTGGACTTTGCTACAGCACTTTCTGAAAACCTTTAAGAGGTCACAGCTTCATAGAGGATCCAAATAATTAAAATGAAATTGTAAAAGGCAGGAGTAACAGCATGTCTCTGTAACTTGAGTAGGTAGAAATGGCAGTTTTAATGGTAGATTTCTCTTCACTAAGTGCTGTTATCTGAGGGAAGAAGAGGTCATTATAAATGAAAAACAGTCCTCAGAGCAGAAATCAGCATCTAGATCTGCCCTCATGCCTACAACCACAAGAAGGAGCCCTCTTGTCCCTTCTTCCCTGCCCAGTCAACACCAAATCCCAACCATTTTGAATAAGATAATATAATGATCTTGTATCCTCTCCCCACAGTAACCACCAGCCTGACAAATAGGGCATCTCCCTTCAAAGAGGGTATACGTCTGAACTCTCCCTGACCCACATTCATTAACCATGGATACTCAGCAATTTGAAGAAATTACTAAAAAGAGTGCCTTCCATACATAGGTCAAGATAAAAGCTTTTGAGCTGTTAATCCTCTCTGCATGACGTAGAGGTTCCAAAATTAGAATGCAAATCCCTAGAGGGGACAAGATGAGGAGCAAATCCCATTGGCCAGGGAGGCAGATCCTCATAGCGTGCTGTGAATTAGGGCCTAGCACATTTGTGTTCCTTGCTATTAGGCAAGTGATAGCTGCTTGCACTTTACTCAGCAACTCAATATTTTTTTTACAAGTTGATAGCTGAAGTTTATTGACGTTTCTGGGGTCTAGTTCAAGATCCACTTTTGCTCCCAGAAGGGAGAGACAGAAATCCCATCAAGGATTGGAAGAGTAAGAAATACTATTTTTAATATACTGACTCTTTTGATTATGATTTCATCAGTATCATGAGTTACTGCACATAGGTTTAGGCTTTTCCAGAAATTTTCCATATTTCCACAGTTTTATATTTAAGTAATTAATGACCAGTTTGGCACATTTATTGTCTCTCTACTTATTTTACTTACTTACTTACTTTTATATTTACTTACATACTTATTTCTAGTGTATGTTTACACACTTACCCAAACAGTGTACTGGGGTTCCAGAGTACTGCAGTCTTTTGCAAATATATAGGAGCAATTTCCTGGGAAGTAGTAGTAGATGCCATCAAATGTTTCAAAATTATATTGTCCCCACGATTTGCAAATCCCATCTCGGTCCTTACCAGTGTTAGGTACTGTAGAGAACACATTGAGCTTACAAGAAGCATGGTCATCAAAAATTAGCAAGTACAAAAGATAAATTTACATCTTCAACTTTAAATAAAGTCAGCACTCTTTTTTAATCTTAAGTCTGCAGTTTTAGCCATGTGCAATCATCATTAACTTTTTTATTTACATCAGTGGAGACATTTTAATTACAAGTAGAGGCAAGGTATTTAGATATTCTGCACATCCAGGAAGGCAATTCTTGTTGATCCCTATACACAGCAGATTCCAGAAACTAGTGTATTTAAATAGTGGGTAATATAATTTGCAATAAGTCGCTGCTTGTTAAAAGAAACGTAGTGGTTTTTTTGGTTATTCAGCTAACTTCAAAAAAAGCTATCTGGCTACTGATATACTAGACAATGGTCTATCTGTTATAGTATCTATATATCATTACAGCCTGAGTGCTAAAATATAGGCATTTCTGATGTCGCTTTCTATATGTCCGAAATGCATATAATTTTCATCCTCGTAGCAACTGGCCCAATGAGAGTCCTGCTACAGAATAATCATAAATATGCTGGTAACAGTATTTTTTTCAAAATCTGTATCCTAAATCTCCCTGAAAGCTGACACTAAACTATTTCGGCCCAAAAAACTTACCAATTTGGCACCTGCTTCCTTGAGCCTGAAATAACTGACAGTCACAGTCACCTGTCTCTGTGCAGGTTGCTCCATTAAGGCACTCCTGAGAACATGAACCTGTAAGCAAGCATTCCAGCCTTTTAGTAGATACAGTATTTTGCAAACAGGCTGAGTTTAATCTCAGTCCAGTTAAAATCCAGTTTAAAAACTCAGTTAAATCTTCTTGTTGTTAAATCATGAGGTGCTATATTAGCTGAGAAAATTAACCAACAACTGTCTCCATTTTTTACCATATGCTTAATTTTATACTTTGTGTTCCTTGGTTAAAAGAGAAGTAAGGTTCTCTTTTGGTTTGAGACTTATAAACTAACAAAGGAGCAAAAGGTCAACTTCCTCCAAGCAAACAAAAGGTCAAGTTCCCATGTAAAGAAATCAAATCCCAGTCCTGCCGATCTCAAAATATACAGGACACAGATCATTCTAATTCGCTAAATTCAGCATAATTTATACATATATTCAGCTTCTCCCTCCTAAACATTACTGCAAAGGGCACATTCAGTTTATGAACAAGCCAGAATATACATTTTAGAGAGTCAAAACTAGTCCTAAACAACCTTCCCCAGATGCCTAAAAAAACGTCAGCTAAAAGGTTATTTCTGCTTGAGTGGTGACTGCAGTCAGAGACTTTAGATTCCATGGGAATGGCTTGTTTTATGTTATAATTAGTAATTTTTTCCAAAAGCAGTTACATTAAATGGTTTTATAGTCTGTTTGAAAGCTAAGACCTCCTTGTGATTTACTAATCATCCATTGAGGTGGGTCTAAATAATCACTCCCCAAAAGTGGAGAAGAAAGCTAGTCCCAAAGCAAAACATCACCAGTTTTTGCAGATAGTTGCTTACTTTCTTGGAGTAGGATTAAAACTCTACATACATACAAAACTTCCAATGTTGCTGATGGAGATTAAAAAAGCATTGCAAAAGGCAGGAAGTAAATAAAATAAACAGGCCCTTCCATTCCCAATGAGGCACAGCAAAGCTGCTAGTGACATTAAATGGGAAAAAAATGGGACCTTTACAGTAAAGGTACACAGAAGCTACCAGTTAATATCATCCATCATTGTGAAAATTCCTTTCCATGCTTAGCTTTGAATTTTTTCCACTTAAGAACTGCTTTCCAAATATACATAGATACTCTGAAAATACCAACAAATCAAAAACTATTGTTTCTATAACAGCACTAACAGGAAAATCTTTCGCTATTTTTAGAATTTTGTGTTGTAAAATTGCATATATTCATTTACATGGAAAAATGTAAAAGAAGGCACCTGCCCAGGAATTTTCCAAGAAGGATACCAAAATTTCAACCAAAGTTGCATACAGTGAACTTTTCTGCAAAACAGTTTCTGTAAACTGGGCCTGCTTTCCATGTTTGTCCAATGCTTAAATCCCTACAGGACCAGCTTCATGCTCATTGCCTGAGTACTCCTTTCCCTTTGCACAACCAGTTATAAGCCTCTCTGACATCCTCTGACAAGGCCAGAAAAAAAGTGGCAGAAATGAAAAGTTGTAAAAGAACTAAACTTTAAAAAATAAATAAAAAATAAAATTAAAAAAATCTCAAAAGTTTGGCTTCATTAGCTGTTCAGATTTAATTAAAAGGCCTTTTTTTGAAAGAACAATTTTAACAGATTTTTTTCCATATTTAACATGGATAAAATGAGACAATGAGATAGGACAGAGTTTTTTAGAGGCATGAAGCAGAGGGCTTCCACAGCCCATGGTAACCCAGGGGAGGAAGGCAGCATTTTCAGGGCTCTCTCCTCCTGCAGGTGAGGAGTACAACACTGACCTCCTGGTGGACTCCGCATCAGGGCCCCATGATGGTGCAACCGAGAGGCAGCTTGAACCTGTCAGAGAAATATAAAAGCAAAATCAGAGTTTTTGTGGTTTACTAATCAATTGATAAAAGCCTGAGGCCTTGCACTCAAACATTGGGTTGGGACTTTTAATACAAAAGAGTAATTTGCATCTCAATAAGCACATGGCACAGTCATGGGTGCTGCTGGAGGGATTGGCAGCCTGGGAAGTAGAAGCACAGTGGCTTTTGAGGAGATTGGGAAAAGATACAGCTGCTATGTGAGCTCACTACTGGCTTCTCAGCCATGCCTTCTAGTCCCAGTGAGTCGCTGAGGTTACACGTGGGAAGTTTTGTATTTACATTTGGAAGGAAAAGGACGGGGAGAGAGTGCAATCTGCCTTTTCATTTCACTCAAATACCCATAGTTGAAGAGTTGCCTCCATCGCTTCCACTCCCCTGACTCATGCTCCATGCTGCAACATCCCCAACATCCCACTATGGCCAGTCTACTGCAATGGATTTTGTGTTCTCCTTAACATCTTCCAGAATTGCATTTTGGTTCATCCCAAACAAAAGAGAAAGCAGATCTGCCTAACCTGCTTCCTGTTTAGGAACAGGGAGACTCACGCTATGAGGAAGCCCTGCATCTGGCCCAGCACTCTGATACTGCAGCTTGTCACATCACATTTTCCCTTCCGAGAACTGATCCCATTCCAGACTGAAAGTACTCTGGGGCTTTTGCCCCCACTACTCTGACTGGAAAGTTTACCAGGATGAAGTGCTGAGTACTTAAATATTTCCCACTTATATTTATTCATGGCAAGCTTAAATCCCTTCCTTTATAGATCTGGTCCTTTTTGCTTGAATAGGTCTTCTTCTCTCTGCTTTAAATTTATTTCTTATCTGATGTTCTATGAAAAAACAGTTACCTTTCTGCAGACCCTCACAGACTTAAGTGCCAGCCTTCAGCTGCACAATTAAGTGAAGAAATTATTTTAGTCTTTGCTTGTAAGCTAATTTCATACTTCCCTCCTGACTCCACTCATTCTCCACATCTCAAGTTTGAACTGATGGATCTCAAACATTCATTCAACAAATATTCTCAACACTGTGCAAGGAACACTTCAGGGTTAGCCTTGCCAATGCCCCTTACAGTGACAGAGAAACTTCCCTTTTCCAAATGGAAACATATTGCGGGATGCTTCCAAGTAGTACAACCTGTTTAAAATCAACCTGAAATAGATCTCATTGAATCATCACCTGGAAGGCCCCCAGCACCAAATTCATTCCTGGTGCCCATGGTCCATTGCTAGCTGCAGAGAATCCCTTCCCTCCCTGCACAACAAGACCCATTTCCATTTTTCCTGATAGTGACTCCAAGCCGCTCGCCTCAGAAAAGCTGCTTTTGGCCTTTGCGTCATTTCGCAGAGTGTCCTTGGTGCAACAGCACTTCCCTTCTGAAAGCCCCTCCAAGGACACCTCCAGTCCTGCTTCTCTCAGAGGCTTGATTATCCTCAGTGCAGTGTTTCACATCAGCTGCCTTCTGACTCGGTAGTGGCACACAGATCTCAAAGGGTCTTAGAGAAAATCACCCCTGGTTCGGCTGCAGGCTCCCTGAAACCCCCTGAGGCGGGACTGTCTCTGGCTGCCTGCCTATCCCCTTCAAAGGGGTTATAACCCTTGGCTGGGCTCCATAGCCCAAGTGTGTACAAGTGGAGGAACAAGATTCCTCCATTTAGGATTGAATTTCAGCACAACATTGCTGGGATGCAGTGCTGATGCAGCGTGGGGCCAGGGCAATGGGAACCAGGGCTGGGCCGGAGCTGCCAGGGCACCATATCCAGGAGGAAGCCTTGCCAGTGGCACAGCCCAAACACAAACAGCTTTCCAGGTTCTGTTCACCCCTACAAAAGTCAGAGATGCCTCGGGTTTATTTCCCATGGTGTGTGTCAGTTGCCCACTGGGTGCTTTGCTGAGGGAGAACAAAGGCATTAGGCCATGGCTCGGGCAGGGTGAGCAGATGGGGAGTAGCTGCTCCTCCTCACTGGCCTCCTGTTACCTCAGCCCATCTCCCCACAAAGGGTCATTTGTAAGGATGGCAAAGGCCCAGAGCAGAAAGGGGAGGAGGATTTCCCCACCGTCCTGCTTTTGGAGGTATAACCTACCTCGGCTGTTACAAGATCTCTTTTCTGTCGAGTTGCATTAGACTCATTTCTGGAAGAAAACAAAAAGGATCTTGTATTATCAAAGGTCCCTGAAGCAACCTGAATAAGCAAGTCCCCAGAGAGAAGTGTTTCTCTCTGATTACCATCACTTTGTCAAAGAGGTCTTTCTTGGGTTAACATTTAAAAAGGTGATTCTTTATTTTTTCTTTTTTTTTTGACAGTGTCTCATTTTACAGAATTGGGCTGTAGTCCAATCTCTGCTTGGACAAGGAGGTACCTGGATCTTTGGGGAGACATAAATAGGCAAAACAGACTTACACAACAGGATACAAAACTGTAAACCAGCTTCATATTTACTTCATGCTGCATGTCAGTGGCTACAAGTTCCCCGGAGTGTTGCTTGAATATACTCTGATGGTACTTTTGATAGCAAGAGATGACTCTCCAGCTGGAGCCAACTTTAATTTATGATTAAGTTTAGAAACAAGGGCATCAGACTATAAAACACACTTAGTTCTATCAACACTCCATGACAGCATATTATTTGACATGCCTGTGTGTCCGCTAGATGTATTAGAAGTCATAAGACACATAAAGCTACGTCCAACTTGATGCTTCCATTGAAATTGATGGCATAGATCCCATTTAATTCAATGGGATCAGGAACATTGCCTAGTTTGGGTTTTGTTTGGATTTCAGCTTCTATGTGAAAATTTGTATTGAAAATGTTTATTTTAAGGCTGTATAGCACTTACTTCTTTGTTCTTCAAATAGCAACTAGGATTTTATCATGCAGTTAAAACTGTAGATGGATACTCATTTAATGTATTTTTCCAGTCATGAAATCATGATCTCATGCTGTTTTCATTCCATTATTTCTCTAAGCTTTCTCAAGACCATAGAAGTATCATTTTTCATAAGGATCTCCATTTTTCAAACAGAGGACCCATGCCCATTGCATAAATACTTGGAAAAGACTTGTAAACATTCTGGAAGTGTGTTCTACATCCAACCTACATGTAGATGACATTTTACACGTTGAATTCAAGGCTATATTTTACTTTCTAACTTGCACTGCATTGCACTTGCTCATTCTTGTTCTGTTTGTAGGACTTGACAAATAAGGAATAAAAACATACCTCAAAGTTCTTCTCAAAAGAGAAAGCTTGCAATAAGATCCTGTAGATTAAAAAATCATGAAGTTAAACATTTTTTTCTACAGCATCACTCTGCCCTTGGCAAGCAATATCAAGTTTAAAACAACATTATTGAATTTCAGGGTTTAACAATCCTGAGTTTTCCCGGGCACCTTTGTACAAACACTGTATCCAAGGAAGGTAGCACTACATGCACTCCTTCCTAAGATTTTGATTCTCTCACACAGTCTTCACCTGCAGGTTTTCATGGTTGTAGTTCTGGTACATGCTACCATGAAGAAGTGAAAAGAGTTCATACTTCTTTAGAGGCTCAGAACAAAAAAATAGAACAGGTAAACAGGTAAAATTGAATAGGTACTCAGAGCTTTCTAGAATCAAACCTCCAGAGTTATAATACTTTTCTGACTTGTTTGTAAGACTCAGTTGTAAATAATTTTAAATGAGTCCATGCTTAAAACAAGCCAGCAAATAAAACCACAGAAAAACTTTTAATATTACATTAGAAATTTTTATAATTGTAACAAGAAAACTATCTACAAGATCCAGTTGCATTACATAGAAAATAAGACAATTTCTATAACTAGAAGAGCAATTATTTACCCTAGCAGTCTAAAAATGTTTAAACAAACTGCAGGTGCAGTCTGTTCAAACAAAATCTTACCTCATTGAAAAATCATTAAATGCTAGTCATCTGACAATAATAGCAAGAAAGGCAAGAAAGTTAGACTTTGGTCATAAAATAACTGTTTTCTAACAAATTCAGACATAAAAAACTACTCTTAAAAATTTGTATTTTACTTTCTACAACTGTGAGAGAGAATGATGATATATGCTTGCTTAAATTGCATTCACAAATTCCAGCAAGGTCAAAAAATATAATGCTCGAAAAAGAAATAGCTGTAATATAAAAAGATTTAGAAAAATATTTGTAAATATTAGTATTACTACAAAAAAATAGAATAAAATTCTTACCTTGCAAAGTGGACAGCAGTGAATGAAGCAAGAATATACTCCACGGTATCATTAAACTGAGCTTTCCTACAATGTTCATTTCAGTATAAGTTAGAAAAAGGGAATTTATCCAAATTAATAGCTTTGATTATATGGCATCTTACAACTATGTATTTCTACAGTGTGTTTAAATCCTTTAGAGGTTAGATAATTTGACTCATGACTTAAAAAACGCAATGCAAAAGAGGAAAAGAGCAGGGGACATCAAGCTTGGTGGCTACATACAGCTTCAGGAACGCTGTGAGTGTTGCGTACACCTTCCTGGCTGCATGTCTCCCATTAGCAATGCATGGCAGCTCCCCAGTACAGTCTGTATTAGTTACACATCCACCAGACCTGCGAGTATTACTTCCCTGTTGAATTGAATTGGCCCTTTATAACACAGCAGACAATGACAGAAATGTTGCCATGTCATGGTGGTTTGAGAGATCCTTCTGTCGTCACACACCTTTGTGTGCATTGAGGCTTGAGCTGAGGGCTATTCTCCACTCCTCAGTACAACAAAATATTTTTGCAAGGCTGTGAAATAATACCACTGTATAAATTGCAACTACATGGCTTTACATATTAACATATTAATGCTTTTTCTCTGTCCTGAAAGGAGAGAGATGAACTTCTATTAAATAATACATCCGGCTTTTAAGAATATTCTGAATGCCTTTCCAGATCTAGTTTGCTTACAGCACAAATGAAGACTTCTCAGAGGATAATTATATTTTCGTTTTAATAAATCATGTAATGAAAACTTTGTATTAAGAAAAAGGAGAAGTCAACAAGGTCAAAGGGTTTCATTTCTAATTTTCATTAAAATATAAAAACACAATTTTACCAAAATTAAGAATTATCATGTTTTAAAATAAAAGTTTCTTACCTGATTTACCATAATGTAAACAGAATCATTGAAAAGCACAGCTTTAAAGACACATATAATGCTACTTGAAATTGCTGCTGCTCATTTTATTTTGCAAAGCCTATCTTTTGCCTACGCTCCATTCTTCCTAGGAGGTACTTTGTGAAACCCTCTGAGCATGCTACAGAAGGTGTGGTTGGACCCAAATAAAATTTAGAAGTTAGTGGCCTCTCAAGGAGGTGCTTTGTGAGACCCTGTGAGCATGCTACAGAAGGTGTGGTTGGACCCAAATAAAATTTAGAAGTTAATAGCCTCTCTTGGGCAAAAGGTTCTCCCACCTTTTCTTCTAGCCCTCTTTCCTGCTCCCCAGATGGACAAGAGAAAGCAAATGAAAACTCAGCTTTTCCAAGCACAGACAGGGACAAAACCCTGTGTCCACGCAGCAGCCAACAGCACTGGTGAAGGTTTGGGATCACTGATTGCACAAGAGCACTTATTGCAAACTGATGTATAACACTACATTCTGTGTGGAGTATTTAAGAACTATTTTTATTACTGTTGGATCTGAGAAGCTGACATTCCCGTTGCATTTCAAGAGAGTTTTTTGCTTTGTTTTTACTTCTGACTAGCTATGGGCTGTTCCCATGGATTGGCTGTTTGTCTGCAGCTGGACTGCATCTCTCAGCTCAGTTGCACCTGCAGTATGTGATCCAAAACCACTCCACACCACAAAGAGAAGCAAAAGAAGTGAATACCTAGGCCATACGGACACACTGACATAGTCACTCACAGACTTTTAACTCTTATTTGAGATTTTACAGAAAATAGACTTTCACCATCTCATAAACCTACTCTCAAGATGAGATGAAACCAAGCACTACATCTTCCAAATTCCATCACCAGTCTCTCTGTTATCTTACTGTCAAGCTAAGTCTGGTTTAGAAACTGTTGGAAACTCAAGCTCCTTTGAGAAATCTAATCTGGGATTCCTCCTTTTCTCAAGACTGTATTTCTCACTATGCTTCATATGCAGTTTCACAACTAAATTAATAAAATATTAATAGAAATGAACTCTTTTGGTTTAACAGAAAAAAAAAAAAAGTTATCCAAAATAGCTTTCGTGTGAGTCTTGTTTGGTTCGGTTAAGAATTAACAATTTTTCTATAGCAAAATTTGTATATGTAGTATTTCACAGTTGTTTAACTTCTAATATTTAAAAACAGGCCAAGCCTTATTAGCTGCGAAGGAACTTGGCAAGAATTAAAGCAATAGGCTTCATAAGGTTTAGACATCTCAGCCCAAGGCAAGGTAGGAAACAGCAAAGTCCCAAGCACATTAAGGATGTCAACTAAGGAAAAACAATTATTCAGCCAAGTACTCTAAATTGTAACTCAGAGGACTACATTAAGAAAGAGATTTAAAAAATCAAATCAAATTAAATCAAGGCAACAACACATATTATCTAGACAAGTATTAGAATAGTGCCAGACTGGCACTTCTGAAAAACGTGAACAGAAAAAAATGCAGAAAATAATTGTTTTTATAATAAAACAAGCACAATATAGAACACACTTGTCTACACTTTAAAAACACCAGTGTTACATTTTTAAGTTACAGATTTTTTCTTCAAAAATAAAATTTAAACATTTCAGTGGTATTTGTACATTGAAGTCAAAATAAATTTTCTCCAAATTTTCCAACATAATGTTTGAGGGGACTTAAATTTATATACAGGTCACAATGTCTATCATGATTATAAACAATGGATAAGGAAATGACTGCCTTCTGTGCCATGGACACAAGCTTACCCTGGTTTGAAAGTGGGTCCACTGTCATTGTTAACAAAACATGGTATTTTCAATGAAGAGTTCAAGTGAGACAGCATTTTGTTGTGCACAGATGATCTTCCTAAGGATTAACATTGGTGAAACTAATGAAAGTGCTGGACAATATGAGGTTAGGGGCATTTCCTCTTTCTTGAGAACCATCTCCCCAGCTGCTCAAGAACCTTCCTAATGGCTTGAAGATCAGACTCTTACTGTTTCTCTGGGGATGACTTTCTCTGGCCAGAGTGGATGCTCAATGACAAGTGCTTGATTACCATCCCTGCAGAATCAGGACATGAGGAGACATTTTTACGAACACCTCCAAACTTTACAGTGGTTACACTTTCCAAATGAAGTTAAGCCCTCTAGTGGGTGATCAGTAAGCAACCTCTCAGAATAAAAATCTTCAGCCATCCAGGCAGACAGCAGCACAATTCTACAAACATTTCTCATTTAGAGTGCAAGTGTGTGGGAATGACATCACTCTGCAGGATTAATGGGGCATTTTTATAGGATCAGAGTTCAGTTCAGAAAGCATTTTTATTATGTTAAGAGTCTTCTGGTTGAAGAAATGACATGCAAATACCATCTCTGAATATATTAGTAGCAATGCAAGTTTTATTTTCAGCCATTCCACAAAAGAACAGCAAAACAATAAACCCCAATTGTTACAAGCTGTTCTGTGAGCAGAAAAATAGATCCATCAGACTTCCTCAGAACTGTGAAATCCACCCCTAAGGTTACTGCCTCACCTCCCCCTGTCTCATTAAGTGTCACACCATCACAACTTTGCATCATCTCTTTACCACTCCATCCCACAGATCTAACAGCCAGACAAGAATCAGTTTTGGACAAGCCACAGGATAGGGTACGTATGTGCCAACTGGCAGGCCAGGAAGCACGTCCTAAGCAATGAGCGAGCCATTGCTTTTCAGTCACGCAGCCAAACAACTAGAGACTTTACTTTCCCTCAGCTGAAACTAATTAACATCAAGACACATGTTTTCACAAAACTCATAGGAATTCAAGAGATCAAACTCAAAAGTTAGCTCTGGATAGCATTTTTTCCTTGGAAAACCAAGCCAGGAGGGTGAGCATGTTTTCAGCAGCCCAAGAGCTTAGAGAGCTTTTCTACAGGAAATGGCTACTGAGGAAAGCAGACTATGCCTTTTCCCAAAGACAGGAGTTTGGGATGGAGTATCCCATTTGCTTCCGTAAAACAAATAATCCTGGTGTGTAAATTGGTGATAGAACATGCAGCAGCCCCCTTTCCTTCAACAGGAGGATGAGGTTTGAATACAAGCATTGCACTTCTATCCAAACCATAGAATGCAATTACTTTGTGGCAGAAACTGACAGCTAAAATGGGGAGATGGATATAGAATTCCTTTTGTAGAAGGAATTTGTTTGGTACACATTTCACTCTTGTGTGAGTATATCCTTAATCTTCTTCTGTAAGCACCTGTTTTATTAAACTAGAGCGAAAGGGTGGATTTTACTATTCTTTCCAATTCCCCCAACACACAAGAGAAGCTGGTTTAACTTTGTGTTGACTGAGTACACTGAGGAAAAACTCCCATTAAGTCAACAAGGATAACATGCTAAGAGAAGGCCCAACAAAAATCTCAAGCACCAAGGTGCCCCCATGACAATTCCAGAACTGCCATATGAGCAGAGACATTAAAATACCAGGCTTGGAGAGCAATGCAGCAGTAGCTGGGCTCAGCATCTCAGTCTCTAGTACTTCTTCCAGTTCCACGCCAAACTGGTTTACAAACACAAGTAACAGCTGAGGGCTGTACTCACACCAGTTGGTTAGCTTGTATCCACAGCCTCACTCCATAACTTGTATCTCTTCCAAAGGACAGAATGAGTCTTTGTAAGACTGTTGGCCCATCCCACATTTACTCAGAATTTACTTTTTGTCCCTGGGTAAATGGACAAAAACTGAAACTTCTCCATTTGATAACACACATCCTGTAGCCAAATTTTTTGAAAATCACTTTCCAACTCACTTTTTTCACTCCTTCTTCTTCCAAGGTTTTCAAATTGCCTCACCTAGCTTATAAGCAGTTACTCCTGCTTGTACTGTGTGAACATGTGGCTGAAGGATTAATCACTCACACCTAATCTTAAAACACAAAATCCTTGATTTATTTTTACAAGAGTGTATTTAAATATTTTAAGTTTCCTACATTTAGATGTACTAGTCCAAGACACTGTCTCTGCATTATCTGGTAATGCAAGGGTTCAACACACCTCCCCTTCCCTGCCCCCTTACTTTGGTTTTGACGATGTTAACTACCAGAAAGGTAAAGACTGAAACTGTCCATGAACCAGTGTTGCTGCACGTGCCTGCAAAATCCAGCATGTGAGCCTGTTTTATGTTTCAATAACCACACATTCCTCAACAGAAGAAAGATTTTCTTTACTCCTAAAACCCTACCTGATCCAGAATTACTATGAAAGGATAAAAAAAGAACTGCGATCAACCCTCTGGTTCTACTGTAATACAAATCCCTTTGGGTATCAATCTTAACACACAGTGAAAAAATCTATTTAATTCACCCAAGAAAAGGCAATTTAGAAACATGAAAATTATCAAATTCTGTTTATTGACTGCCACATAATTAGAGATCAATTTTAACGGTAAGACTTCTGGTAGCGTGCACGAGCACCAGGTCCTCCAAATTTCTTGGATTCACAACGGCGAGGATCTGCAACAAGCAGAGTCCTATCATACTGGATTAGAATATCCTTGATCTCTTTCTTGGAAGCTTCATCAACATCTGTTTAAAAAAAACAAAAAAATCTTTAATTTAAGCAGTTTCACATGGAACAAATCCACATTAATGCTTTTAGCAATAAAACAACCCAAAACCATGCGCTTCCACTTAAAGCTAATAAAACAATCAAAGTTACTCACATTTTTGATAGTAAGCCACCAATGCTTTGGAAATAGCTTGACGGATAGCTGTTAAAAAAAGAAAAAAGATCAGTAAGGATTGCAAATCTATTTAAAATTTAAATACAAAATGCCAGTTATCTGAGAAATGTGCTATTTTGTTAACTGCCAAATTGTCCTTTCTCTCCTTAATATCCCCTCCCACATACTCCATGTGACCCTTACTTCGGCAAATCCTAAGAACACCCACAGTTCATTTGTTGATTTGACAGCTGCCAGCCTGCCAAGAAATTGCACAAGGGCTGTCTGATTACCTTCTCTCCCAAGCACTAACATAGGTTCATCTTCTATCTACAAGCAGTCAACTTCCGAACTCTTTGGAAACACAGTTCTCTGAAATGTCTACACTTCTCAACAAAGATAAAATTGAATGTGTGTTGAAAGGACTAAGGAGGCAAAAGGGACAACAGGATGGTCCGAATGCTAGAACACGTCAATACAAAAAAGCTAGCACGGTAACAGTAATCAGAACTTAAACCAGGAGAATGGGAGTAACTGTCAGGACGTTGTTACACTTATCTGTCAAAATACTAACATCAGGATTTTGATGAAAATATGAATGTTCTTAAAAACAAATGGTATTGAGTTTGGGCCTAAAATTTGCCTCTGCTTTTTATGCAGCCTCAGCTCCACTTCACTAACTACAAATTAAGAGCAGAACAAATCTATCTTTTATAAAGATGAACTCTTATCAACAGCTAATGCAAATATAGTCCCAGCCTTTGCTGCAAAGGGAAAACTCATACCAGAAAGATGCTCCTGAACAACACAGAAATATACAACTAAGGATATCATTTCTAATGCTAAACCTCTCCTAATATCCTTGTGCTTAAGCTGCATTTGAACTATCCTGTCACTGCACAATGTAAAAGTAGTTCCTGTGCATTTCATCAAAACTTCATTTTGCTTCACTCAGCTTATTCTGTTACAGCTTTGCACACAAAATGTAATCAACATGCCCTTATGAGAAACTGCATTTGCACAGTGGGGAAAGAAGTTTGGCAAGTCACTATTCCAAACTAAAGCCTCTTAAATACATGACTGCATTGGGTCTGGCTGCATAAGTTTCCCTTGACAGTTCTCATCTGGTTTGTGTTCTAGCCACAGCTGAGCAGTGCTTGGACAGCACCAAGGCTGTGCCTACAACATATCTCCATCAGCATAGGCTGGGAGTGGGCAAGATCTTGGAGCAAACACAGCCAGAACAGCTGATATCCAAACTGACCAGAGGGGATATTCCACATCAGAGGATGTTCTGCTCAGCAGTAAATGCAAAGAAAGAGCAACAGCAATAGGTATTGAGGCCCCACTTCCTGGGAAGTGGCTAAACAGTGCCTGCTGATGGAAGCCTTTTGTTTTCCTTTGCTTCAGTGCACAGTTTTTGCTTCCGCTTTATTTATCTGCCTTCATCTTGACCCACAAGGTTTTTCCATCTTATTTTCTCCCCCCTTCCCATTAAGGTAAGAAGAGTGATATAGCAGCTTGGTGGGCACCAGGCATCCAGCCAGTGTCAACTCACCACAGTGGCTTTACCCATTCCAGCCCACACCAGAAATCCCACCAAGAACCTCACCATAGATCTGTGCTACGTGGCCACCGCCCTTCACACGCACTCTGATGTCAACACCAGCAAACCGTTCCTTCCCCAGGAGGAGGACAGGTTCAAGCAGCTGGGAAACGAAACACAAAGAGAATTCATTTGTAATGTGGATCAGAGCTTGTAGTACATTTATCAAACGTGGTGTTATTGAAGCTTCCAAAAAATGGAGCCTCGATTTTAAAAGCACGCTCAGGTCAAGCACATCTCCTGCAGAGTTCTTTGACATCTACTAGTGCTGTCATAAGACACATTTACTGAAGCCTTTGGTTTATTTAAGTTTCAAATATCTTAACAGCAAACCACATGTACATGGGAATTAAGAATACGAGAATAGTTTAACTAGAATGCTGTAACTACATACAAAAATAAGTTCATTAAAACTAAAGACTTAAAGTAATTTATATAAAGCTTTCTTCACTACTTATTATACTTTACAGTTATCTAGACAGTTTCAGATTTTGTCAGCATCGTTCAGCAGCTATTGTATAAAGTTCTAAACAACCTTTTTAAAACAAGGGCTCTAAGTCACCCATTTCAGTTTAGAAAGTGGATAGGAAGCATAGAAAATACGTCCCTTTAACTGAAACCTGTTAAGCAAAACCGCCCCCCTCACAGAAGTGCAACTTACTGAATTTTCATGACAGCATCTGTATTTTAGCTTAACAACCAAAAACTTGGTACTTTCAGTAGGACAAACCACTTGTCTCCAGTGTGAAGCAATTACACATATAAAGGGTAAGCAGGGCAGAGGCCGGGTGGATGCTTACTTTGTACTGCAGAGTTCTGGGCTCAATCATTTCCAGAGGTCTTCCATTAACTTTAATGAGGCCATTCCCTCTCTTGCAGTGGGCAACAGCCGTTGCAGTTTTCTAAAAATTCAAATGTGTATTAACACAGTGTTTCATTTTTGCACAAGCAACAGGAACTTCAATTCAACAATCGAGCAGTCTTAGTCTTATGCCCCAGACTAACATTATGCACTAAACGAAACAGTATCTCTCCCTACATCTCCAGGTATAATCACAGTATTAAAACAGAATCTTAATAGAAGTTTCAGTGTTTGATTTATAGCTACAAGATTCAGTTGCATACAAAGGAACGATCCCTCCATTCTACAATACTATAGTTTTGTGGCTCATTTTCTCACAAGAGATTGGTATCGTGAATTATTCGAGACGCTGCATTCTGGCCAACAGGGCGAACTTCACCTTTCCGCCACCACCTCACAACGTGGCCCTCGGATACCGGCAACGGTAAGCCGGGCCGCTGTGGACTGGGGCGACAGCGGCGGCCACTCCCTAGGATTCCGGTGAGAGGCCACCCGGACCCACTCCGGAGAGGAGCAAACCCTTCCCCACAGCTCCGCGGCGCCCCAGGGACACGGCGCGCTCCGGCAGCCACGGCAGCACGTGNTCGGATCAGGGGCGCCGCGCCGAAAAGCACAACGCCATCACTTCCGGCGGCGCGACAGAGAGCACGCCCGCCTCCGGACCGCCCGGCGCGCTTTGCGGCAGCGCGGGGCCCCGCCGCCCGGCCCCGCCTTGGGCAGAGCCCGGCCCGCGCTGGACGCGGCTGCGGGGTGGCATTTCGGGAGCCAAGGAGCCTGTGCAGCCTGCCGGGGGCTTCCTCCACTGGGGACTACACGGGGCACTTCGTTGGCTCCCAGCCACAAAGCAGAACCTCGGTGGGCTTCTGCTGTAAAGAACACAAAATGATGCCGTGCGCGATAGGTTTACAGTCGCTTTGTGAACCTCCTTATGATGCGACAATACAAACTCCGTAGCTTTTATAATGTTGAACTCTGGTAAACTGGAGAAGATGAAGCATTAAATCCTGTATTCCCTTCTAGTACTTTCTAGCACCGTACACTGACACATATTCAGGCAATGCTTTATACCCACTTAAATATTCAGTGATTGTTATATTTAAGATGAACTGAAGAGTTTTCTTTAGATTTAGTGCACTCAGGGAACTCCATCATATTTATCTTCTGTCTCCGTTTTTTTCTTGTTTCATATCTGTCATAAAGCATGAAATTTAAGTCACTTTCAGACTGAAAATATTTTACTTCTAATGCGGTAGTATTTAGTATGCAACATTTTCTAGGATAAAAGGAGACTGTTGATGAACTGAGGTTACTCTTCTTAGATATTTTAAATGATAAGAGATTTAAATTACTATGATGAATTAGAAAGTTGACTGCTCAAATGAAACAATCAGTTCCTTTGTCTTTGGACAGGATTTTAAATACTGAACATTAGTCATCAGTCATGTGAGGATTTAAACAAGCACTTAGCTTTATGCAATTTGAGTGATTAGTTCTGTTCAAGTGAATAGGACTGTGCAGAACGTGTAAGATTTAGCACATCTCAAACCCTCGATTGTAAAAAGCTTTAACATGTGATCCAAGAAGTGATTTTTTTTTAAGGCCGTTTCCTAAGGAACAGTGTTCATGCAGTCACACGAGTCTGTCATCCAGTCTTTCCCTATCATCGAAGGAAGGGGAATGGTCACCTCCTTGTTGGCCAGTTTCAGTTCTTGGAGATGAGTGGAAATTTCAGAACCAATTTAGCTTTTACAGATTTGGTGAAAATAGGTGGCTCAGCATAAGAGAGAACTTTAACTTGTGCAATGAAAGCAGCTGCAGGAGCTGAAATATTAAGACATTATAAAACCTTTATTTAGGTGAAAAAGAGAAAACATAATACCTAATTAACCCAGTTAGGCAAAAAGGTTCAGCCAAGACTTATGAGCAACCCAAAGGTGAGACATTAGTAATTCCGTTTTGTTGGGTGTCCAGGGAACTTTTAAAGAAAAAGAAAGCAACTATAAATCTGTTTCTTATGTGAGCATTATCTAAGGTCTACTACTGAAGACCTGTATTTTAAGAGGAAGTATACCATTAAATAGGTATTTTTAAAATGTATAAAACTTACATTTTGGGACCATGCTTTCTTAGGTCCTTTAAAATTCATCCTCATTTGGATGTACATCTGTTGCATGCTCTTCGTGGAACTGAAAACAATAATCCTAGAGGAGCCTGTGTGAAAACCAGGGATATGACTACATAAACGTGTCTTTCTGCCCTCTATTATCAAAAGAAGACAATAACTAACATATAGTGATAAGTTTGCCTGGAGGATAAGGTTAAATGCTTTGTGCTGCCTGTTCCCTTTGCTTGCTAGCATAAAAACAGGAATAAGAGCTAAGAGGTTGTAGGCTGTAACATTGTAAGAGTTAATTGGAACATGAATAGCACAAAACAAGCAAAAAAAAAAATACAGAATGGAAACTAAATCCCTCAGGCAATACACTATACTTTTACAAAAAAAGTCCCAGCACTAACAATATCTCTATTTAGTTTTACTGAGCACAAAGTACTTTAAAATGGTAACGTATCTCAGATTTCAAAAGGAATACATGGTAAGTATCTCCAAGCACCATCTACAAACTCTTGTGTTCACTTCCTTTTTTATTTGTGAAATAATTGCACCTGTGGAATGTAAGGCATTTGTTTGGTGGCTTTTTTTTTTTTTTTAAAACCTGATTTTGCACCAGTGTGAGGACTTGTATAGGGAATAATCAGATGCACAGAAATTAAAGCATGTTTGCTGGTAAACCACTCTTAGCAGAAAGAGCATCTCATTAAAAAGGTGGCAGGTTTGGACTCATCTAGATATAGGGTGTTTTATTATTTTCTAGTAGAAGGAAAACTATTTTGATTTTACTCAAATGTAAGTACTTTATTTTGCAGTCATTCTGGATTCCACTAACAGATGATGTGTTGTAGCAACAAGATTCTTAGAACTACTAAGTCTTTTACATGGGCATTTAGTGAGGCTTTAAGGGATTGAGAGTCTCACTATCTGACCTCCTCCACTGGGGCTGCTTTGACCTCGTTGCAGGCTATGATGTAAGGTGCTGCTGTGACCTGCTCATCCCCCACAGACCAGCCTCATGCAGTGCTGCTCTCCCAGTTTTCTGGAAACAGTTAGGGTATGGCAGCAGGATGTAGCACTGTCAGGAATGTCTCTGACAACATCTCCAGTTGTTTATTCACTGTGTGACAGGAGCACAAACCTTGTGTCTATAACATGGCTCCACAGGAGGAGGGCTGGAAGGAGGGCAGGAGGTGGACAAAGGTGAGCTGAGCAGAGCCAGTGAGTTGGGCTGAGGAGAGCAGCACTGGATCTTTCTTTGGAAATTTGCTGGTGCGGAGCATATGGAAAATTGCAGTACAAAACCTGTGTGTCAGTCCAATGCCACCAAGACTGTCAGGCTGATGCAGTGCAACCCATGAATTTTAAATTTATACCTATTTGTTACTTGAATGATCACAATTTATTTGGCAACACAGGAGTCAAATATATTGAAGATTTTTATGACTTACATGCTTGTGTGGCTTTTGTTTTTTCTGGGATTTTATGTAGTTTGGAATTTAAAACAGCAAGTATCTGGACTTCCATGTGAAATCATGATCAGATCTTGTCATCTTTGAAATCAAATTCACATGGAAGTTCAGAAGGTAAACATTCAAAGAGGATGGCATTTTAGCTTCTGCTTAGCACGGAATTATGTAGCTGCCAAGAGTGTAAAGCAACAAAGGGTCAAGGTCAATATGTTAACAAGGCCAGTAATGTGACTCTAAATTTCCTCCTGTTTAAAAAGGAGAGAAAATGCTCGCAGTGGAAAAATAATGGGAGAAATAGTGAGATAATACATCTTCCTCATGTATTATCTGAAACATTAATAGAAAGGTGAGAGTTATGTCAAAATACAATCAGTTACTTCTACGTATATTGTCACAGGAAATAAAATTATTGTGAAAGTAAAGGAACATTTAGGGGAAATACAAAGAAACATTCTTCTATACAGTCCATAATCACATTTAAAAAGATCTACGCCTTCCACCAAAATGTCCCAATTTGCAATTGATTGTACTTTGTAGGATTGTGTGTAGTTTTTTAGCAGAGTGGATAATTTTAACCAGGGAACAGATTTGTCAGATTTCATGCATGATACACAAAGCAAATTCTCTGAAGTTTTTACTTCAGACAGTAAAATCATCTCTTCAGAGGGCAAAGTTGGTCTTGTACAGTTTTGTAACTTTTGAAAATTAGTAGATTCCTTCACTACGAAGTATGAAGTATTTCAAGAAAGAAGATACTGACATCCCTTTTTGATGGCAGATCTTATAATTTGAAACGTCTGGGATACCAGAATATAATTCTCATATTACAGTTTGCAACTGATGCATGTTTGATGATAAAGTGTAATTAGCTAATGGATCCCATTATTTCTGAGGTTTGCTTTTCACAGATCATATTCATCCAGGCAGCAGCTGAAAAGTTTTCTAAACTCAATTAGTGCAAGAATGCTGTGGCCAATGGAAAAATGTTTGATGCATGCCAGAAAACAAATCTTCCCAGCTCTTGGAAATATGTTCTGAAAACAAATATGGATCACACAAGATTTTCATAGCAATAAATATCTTTTTCCTAAAAAATACATTTAAAATCTAAAGCAAAATTTTCAGTTTAATTATCCTTCTCAAATGAAGCTCTGTAGCATAAGCTCTGGAACTTAAGGATATGGGTTATCCTGATTGGTGTGAGTACTGACTCCCATTTTCAGGTTAAAAATGTTAATGTCACATTGAGATTGAAAACATGAGGCAATTTCTAATGTAGAAATTCACACTGTGATAGGCTCATTCACACTGCAATTCAATGCATGTAAATAATTAGCAATACAATAGTTTACTTAGGACCAGGCTTAGCATTGCTACTTCGGAAAAATCACAATTAATGATTGTCTTGACTTTCATTTTGAATGAATAGGCTAGCTCTTTCAGTACAATAAACAATAGAAATACAAAGCCCATCTTGTATCTGAACATACAAAGATTAAGGCTCGTGGTTTCAGCTGTTACCTGGCTTGTTGCTGAAACCTGAAAATGTTGTGACTTAAATTTACAACGTGCATCCTATTTACAATGGCTGGAAGTTTAATCAGTTAACATACTAACTTTCCAGCCGGAAAGTTATGGCTTATTTTAGAATCTGTCTCTATATTAAAGGCTACAATTTAATGATCTAGGATTTAGACTTGGAATGTACAGTCGATCTCCCCTGCAGCATACAAGGCTTTAGTGAAATCTATTGACAGCAAATTAGAATTACTTAAAACTATTCTGTGCATTCACACAAGCTGTTTTTAAGTATGTGTGCGTGAGCTCACACACTCACACTTTTGTATGTCAACATGAATCAAAGCTGCAAGAAGCTGACCTGGCAACAACCCAGTACCCCCAAGCTACACTAATAAGCAAAGAAGTAAATAGAATCACATACATGAAACAATTTATTTTTTTAGAACAGAACGGCATCTCCAGGCTTCCTGCTGTATTTTGCTGCCCCTGGAGGCTGCTTCTCAGTTTAGTTCCCATTTTTAGAAACTAAACACAGCAGGGTCCAGTGGGATCCAGCTGCCCTCTCTCAACTCTTCTGCAGAAAGAGAAGTCCTGGGTCTTAACTTCTGCAGGGCTCTTTGGATCCTTTCTACTTTCTTATATTAAAGAAATATGAGGAAGAGTGATTGTAGAAATAGACACCTATTTCACACTTAAAATACAGGCTTTTTATTCCAGTTGGCCTTATTATGTTCAGATTGCAAATACAATACTGCACTCCATGATCCATGGGTCTACACTTCTCTTTAAATCACACGTTTGATGTAACATATACAGAAAGTTGCTGACTTCTAATAGATAAAAAGAAAAGCAGAAAAAGACTTAAATATGCACACACTATTCTGAAACATCAGTCATGGTTTAGAGCAGAAACAGATAGGCTTCTGTGAAGTTATATTAATATCTACTGAGGTAATTTCTATTTCTGATTTTGAATGTTTGTTGTTTCAAGTTAAACATTTTCCATTGCCTGTGGTAAGAGAGCAGATTAGACAGAAGCATCAGAGCTCGTGAACTGTTGTGTACTTACTGACCTACCAGAGAACTGAGACATTCTCTTCAGAAACTTGAGCAGTTGAACTCTAAAGGAGAATGAACCCTTTTGGCAAGGCTTTGTAAGGGCTCTGGATGGAAAATCTTGTGCTTATGAAACAGAGAGTGCAAGCAGAAATGTAGTGACTGTTCAGCTTGTAGAATTAAGGGAAAATAATAACACATTTTATTCACACAGAGCCGAACACAGCTAGGTTATCTAGATGCTGCATGCTGTCAGGAATCATGGTACTGTCAAACACAGCACAGTACTTGTTTGGTGTGGGATTGACAAAGTGGTTGTTACCTATTACCAGCTGTAGCTCTTGAACTGAAACAATTCTCAATGCCTTGTTACATGTTAATAGTTGATGCATTTTAAAGTAATCTACCCACCCTCACCTAGCCCTTTGTTCAGGAACTGCAGAGAAGAAGTTGTAGAGTCTGGTATCTTCAAATTACTCTTCTGTAGTTCATTCCTCCACTGTTCCCAAGAGAATGTAGCCCATAATATCTACACACTAGGAGATCTGCACAGTTCACAGAAACACAAACACATGCAGTATTACAACACACGTATTTAAGTGACATTTTTTTACAAGATCAAAAACAGATAGAAAAAATGAAGGGCTGTGGGAAAGCTTTTGCTGAATAAAAATGTCTGTGGAGGCTTGATCATATGTGGGTCTGTGAATAACACTCAGGAGACTATAAACTTTAGACAAATCCAGATGGTTAGACAGCAAACCAGATGTTTTTATTTATGAAGACAAAGTTTACATTTTGTAAGGTACTTTGTTCTTCTAGAGAAGGTTTCACACACAAAGTAAAAGAATTATATATGTCTGTGATGGACTGAACATTCATACAAATAAAGTCTCATCCAGTAGTGCATTGTTCTTTCAGTACCTGAAGGAATGACCTGAAGTTGTGTCAGGGGAGGTTTAGGTTGGATATTAGAAGGTTTTTCACCCAGAGGGTGATTGGGCCCTGGAACAGGCTGCCCAGGGAAGTGGCAGAGTCACTATCCCTGGAGGAATTTAGAAGAGGTATGAATGTGGTACTTGGGAAATGTTTTAGTGTTGGATTTGGCAGTATTGGGTTTATAGTTGGACTTGATGATCTTAAATTGTCCTTTCTGACATAGATGATTCTGTGATTTTATGGTTGGTGCCTCTGGTTTTACACATGGAAGACACTGTTGATGCAAGCTTACAAAGTCTTGTCAAATTAAGGAGTTTGGAGAGTAAGGTAAATATAGATATACAAAATCTGGTGCTTTTATACTGCACAAAAATCAGTGGTTAGATTGGAAATGAATGCCAAATTTCAAAAATATTTAAAATATATAGGAGATTTAGATGCCTGAATCTAAAAGGAATACAAAACCTCTGCCTTTAGGTAACTTAGGAGCCTGAGTTCTGTTTGCAGAATGACATAGACTCATCATTTATATCTAATTGAAAGCTAGTTAGATTAAGCTTTTTAAAATACCTCTACCTTTTGTAATTAGAAGTTCTGTTCATTATCATTTGAAATCTTTGGAACATTTATTTTCCATCTAGCATGCCGTCTGTATCAAGGAGAGTAAACCTTTCTGTGCTACCAATTGCATTATTTTGGGGGCTTTGAAAGGTAACAGGTTGAGTATCTCACAGACACACCAGGCTTGTGCTTGGGATAAATACATCAGGGTATTAAGGATTTAAAAAATGTATTCCATTGGATTTAAAGATGGTCTGAACTGTTATTCTTAGTTATTCTTATATAAGCACTTTTCCTTTTTTTTTTTTTTTTTTTTAAGATTGAGGTTAAAAACTCTTCAAGTCTGTTTATTATGCATTCTGGACTCAGTTGCTAGTTGTTTATTTTAAGAGTTAAAGTATTTTGAAAAAGAGGTCCCATATAATCTCTACCATGTAATTCCATTCCATGATCAGGAGCATTTTAGATAGGTAAGCCACAAACAAAATTTTTTCACAATCTTCCGTCATCCAAAAATCTGTTTAATGGTAAATAAATATTTTTGCCTCTTCATATCGAGCTGATAAAATACTTTTTTATCCGTAGACAGCATCCAGTTTCAGATCTTTTAATGTTCAATTTGAATGTACTTGGTATTTATACATTTTTTATTAAAACCATAGAAAACTTGAAATTTTCTGTATTGTATTAATTTTTGAAATGTCATTCATACAGTTCATATGTAACAGAAATAATATTAATAGTGCTTTAATAAAATACTAAAATGTGGTACCGCAATTTATCACTTTGAATAAAATATTCTGCAGTTAGTTGTATGTCATGATCTTGACAGATATTTGCCTTTCAACAGCACAAAAGCCAAACCATCATTTGTGCAAAAAGAAAGAGACCATCTCTGTGTGATCTCAGGCTGTGCATGCATGAATTTCCTCTATGCAGTGATCAAATCCTCTGAACACAAAGACTTAAACAAACTAACCTATAGTTGTGACTGTACATGCACAGAGTCCTTGCCTTCAGCATCAGGATCTGCAGTTTTAATTTAACAATTTCATTCAGTGCCTTTATTGATTGCTTACAATGAGGCCATTTGGAAACTGTAGCAACAGAAATCTCGCTTTATATAGAGCAATGTCAGTGCAGGCTTGCCTGCTTAGAGTTTGAAATGCACATTTTATCTAAATTCTCCATGTTCCTGTTAATGTCTGCAAGTTTGGATTTCAAATTTGTTGGCATATGTTCCTGAGTAATGATGTGACAACTGTTCAATAGGTAGCTCTGGTCCAAACAACATAACACAACTATATGTATGAATGTATGTAAGAATGTATGCAGTTATTCTTTCCCAAACGTCCAAAAGAAACAACCACTTTATGGGATGTTCTGAGAATGAAAAATTAATCTCAAAAGGCATTTTCTTTCAGCTATTCCTGCATTAACTCTCCAGAGGAAAGGCTGGGCAGAGGGTTTTACTCGAGCTACACTGTAAGGACCAATTGATGATTTCACATGTGACTCTTGCATAACCATTTGATCAGACCTCCAGTTGTTCTAATCTGATCTAGATTTGAAATCAGTTCACTTAAAGGGCCTTTGCAACTTCTTACATCTGTTTGGAGTCCTGTAGAACGCTTTTTACTGAAGGTTTCCTCAAATACAACTGAAAACCATACTCGATCTATTCAAGTGTTTTCCACTCCACATACATATTCCTTCCATCTCTTCCCTCCTTGCTAATTCTCTCCTTTATCCGTTTGCCTCTGTTTTGTCAGAGGGTTGTGACAAGCAGCCTGGAACAGACTCAGTGCTGATCTAAATGTGGGTGGCAGAAGATGGGGAGGGTGAAGCTGGCTAGTGTGCAGCCCACCATAGCTATGAGTGTCCTTGTGGTATGGAGAGCGGGAGCACACCGGGTTGGCATTAATGTAGCTGCCATAGGGGTGAATGCTAATGTTCCCGTAGCTTTGCAAGTCCTGCACCTCAAACACAGTGGACAAGCAAGTGTGTTTGCACTAACTCAAATTCGTCACTACTTACCTGTACTAAAGAACTGCTAGAAATCAGCTGATTTGAAAAAATATTGCTATAAACTTCAATGTGGATCTCAAAAGCAATGCTTTTCTTATGGGGTCTGAGCTGGGGGCTGGTGGTGTTGTCCATTTCACAATTTTATATTATTTTGGTTTTCCAAGCATAGCTTGCTTTTTGATTATCTCTTTCTGAAAATCCTGCAAACCCTGCAGAGCACCCACTTTCCAAAAGAAATACCTACTAGAACTGTTGACAGTTTAATATAAAAATATTAATTGGCTTGATTAACCCTTTGTGAGCTACAGCCCCTTTGATCTGATCCATGGCACCTTTCGTAGCTATAGCTGGGCGTTTGAGCAGCACTGCTCTAGCCAGTAGTTGTTGCGACATGGATAGGTATTAAACTGCCACAACCCTCCTGAAGCATCACCAAGAGGAGGGCACCCCACCAGGCAAACAGTAAACAACACCACACTCACACTGTTGCTCACTCTCCAAGTGACAGAGGCAGGAACAGCCTTTGTATGGCAATCCAGCAGTAGTTTTATCTTGCCTACGCACTTAAGGAGACCAGGAACACAGGCAAAAATGGTTGGAGGGTCCAGGCTTATACATGGGTAGAAGGGGGCGCAGCCAACAGTAGCAACCAATCAGTGAGAGGTATGGGTGAGGAAAAGGAGTACAATGACCAATAGAGAAACAGAAGGGAAAACGGACAGGGGTACAAACCAACGGGGTTACAAAGAACAAGGAAACTACTAGAAAGCTGACCATATATGGTCAGCCAGGGGTGTAATGGCCAATGGGCCAGCACGGGGGTGTGGTACTGGGGTTGACTGACAGCATGTCAGTTAAACAGGGGGTCCACGGGAGCGGTTAAAGTCTAGGGGACATTCTTCCAAGGCATAGCCCCAGGAAGTCCCCTAGCAGGCCCACAGGCCTCCACAGCTAGTTAATATCGTCAGCAAACTGCGTTGTTACTGAAAAAAAAAAAAATTAGCCTGGAAGTAGGCAGGCATCTTTCTTGTATATGAAACCACTTTTACTGAGATGCCTGCTGGCATTAAGATAACCGAAAAATTTATTTGTAGAGAAATAGTCTCTAGAGGCCTCCACTACCCTAAAGTGTTTGCTGTCCTCTCCTTAGGCGCATGCATCCGGCATCAACCACAACCAAGAGGCTTGAAAAGGAACAGGAACCCGCCAATGGTTGGTGGGGAGAAAAGCTGTGGGGCTGTGAAAGGGAGCTGGTAAAGCACAAGCAGATGATGAGAAGCAGAGCTGATCTGAGCCCTCATCTGCAGCCACCTTCACTGAATTCCACTCCTCATGAGAGTTTAGATTCCTCCATTTGCAAATTGTCATAGATGCTTATGTGCTTTTTTTTTCCCTTTTCCTGTCCTTCATTCACAGAAGGTTATTTCTGCTGCCCCAGGGGTGTGGAAGGAAGCCCCAGCTGCTGTGTTTACCTTCCATCTTGCAGCCCCAACAGAACCCTGGCTGTGCCAGCTTGACTTGCGCACTGGGGGCTCCCTCTGCCATCCCGTAAAGGGATCAGGGGGGATTAGGGTTCTTGTTTGTAACTCACTCCACAACAATGAAACATGTGCCTTCCTGTACAATCTATACCCACTTCTGTATTTAGGATACTTTAGCCCACGTATTGAATGTTTTTCTCACACACACACGCAAATATGTGTGTCTTGATTTCGACACAGTAATGATCCAGCTTCACTAGTTTGCTCAATCTGCTTTTTGGCACTCCAACAACACAGAGCAACTGTAAAGCCTGCTTAATGGAGCAATTAAACTTTATGACCACTCTGCATCCCTGAAGCAGTAAAAGGCAGACAGAGTGCACTGGGAAATCTTGTCCATCATCTGGCAAAACTAAGGAAGCACAAACCTCCTCAAACCAGCCCTCACCCCATGCAGAGGCACTGAGTATCACGTCTGGTCCAGCGGGGCTGCGATGGTAGCAGGGTGTCAAGAGGACAGGCGTGTGCAGAGATTAGGCAGAGTTTACCTTTGCAAAAATGCAGACATAGTCCCTTCTTTTAAATGTGCTTTTCATTGTCTATAATGGAAGTCCACTGAAGATAATGGTGCTTTAGATGTAAAAATTGCACCCTGATCTCATCAACTATGCATGAGCAGAAACCTGAAATCTGTGATGGTGTTTATAGGATCAAATCTTACTTTTCAGGAGAACCACTGATGAAAAATTTTGTCTTTAATTCTAGTGACTCATCTAGAAGGGTCACTACTGCTAGCAGTCTCACCATCATTGTGTTAGTGTTTCTTCGAGAGTGTTGCAGTCATTATTTTCTGTACAAATCCAACCGAAGTAGTCCAAGTACAGAGGCAGGACTAGGAGCACTGCTGATTCCAGTATGTGCTCTGAGTCTACTCCTGACTCGCTGGCTGACCTTGAACCAAAGTCCTAGATCTGAGCGCTAATTTCTTGGGGAAAGCGGAGGTCTGGGTTTGAAGCTTGCATTTTGGACCTACTCCTTCAAATGTTTTCTCTTTGGTTGAAACAGTTCTTCCAGAGGCAGGGTGTTAAATATACCAGGAAAGGGTTAAGTGGGTCTGGCTGTTTGATTCCTTCAGGAAATGGGAACTACATTCTAGAGAAAGAAGGAACGTGGGCTGTGCATGGTTCTGAACTTCTCACAGAAAGGCTCAAGATGAAATACATAGAGATTGTAACGAATATGAAGTTATTGCTAATGTGTTTGTCAGCAAAAACCATGTCTAGGATGAAGAGCTTTTTATTCTTAAGCAGGAAGATTTAGTTTAAGATAATGTAAGTAAAGCACCCACACAAACCTGCTGTTTGTTTTTCTCATTCCATTCACATTAAAAAATATACTTGTTCTAGTATAAAAGATGTGCTTTGCACTTACTCTTAGGAGCGCAAGTAGCTGGAAATGTCCCTTTTAAATTTTCTGGCTGCTTAGTTACCACAGCTTCTTGCTTTCCAAATAGACTCACTCTGTCAGGGCTACGAGATGGGGAGAGATAAACACAAGGAGCAATTGTGGCTTCCTGCCACCAGCCCTGCTCAGAAAGCAAGAAAGCAATAGCAGATGAACCATTGCTGCGGCAGCAGTGGGAAGCTGTGGCCTCAAAGGAATAGGGGAGAAAAAAAATCCAACCAAATATCCTGAGAGCAGGATAAATAATGTCAAATAATGTGCTCTCTTCTGGTCCTACTTTGCTTAGTCAATAGTTTTAAGGCAGCCGTTACTCTGCCAGGAGATAGTCCATGTAGATATGCTTAGAAAGTATCAGGTTTGAGGTAGTGCAGTGGGATATTCTACATGCAAGACTTACTATAGTGGCAACCAAATTAAAAATGATGTGGTATAGTCATTTATCAGCTGTAATTGTTGCATGAATTCTGCCTAAATGTTACTGTCAGGTGTTGAGTTTTGTTACGTGACCATGTATTTTCCTTGTTTGTTCAGTTTTGGAAACTGTGAGTAGAAAGAAACAAAGAAAACTGGCTGATGGGAGAGAAAATGAGACAAATGGGAAAAAATCCCAGACAATAAAGTTGAAGGTCAAAAGCTCCAAAAAGAGGCAAGATCCAAAACATGAACAACTCTCAAGCAAACCGGCCTTTCCATTTCCTCTGGTGGGATGTGGAGCAGGCAGTTTTCCTATCAGAAACTGCAGGACTCGTTTCTGCTGTCGTAGGGCTTTGTAACAGAACTGTAATCAGACACACTTTTGCAGAGGGAGGGAAATAACAGCATTTGTTTGTTGTTTCTTCAACTTTTAAGGTTGCATGGGGTGCAGCTAACTGCTGCTAGCAGGAGCTAAGCCCAGCGTGTTTCACACCAGAGGAAGGTTACACAATGCTGTGGGTGGCAGAGTATTTCTGGGAGGCCCACTTTGCTGCAGACTTTGCTTGCATCATTTCCTGAAATAGAGATTGACTAATGTGATATATTCTTACTTTTATTCGGGTTTTTTTCTCAAACCATGCTTTATACTTGCATGCTGTTTGCAGAGTTGCTTTTTGAAGAGAAGATCATATAGGCTCAAATCAAGGTGCACTGTATTCATGAGTTCTCCCTGATTCCTCGGGTTTTTTCTCTGTTCTTCTGGCATCTCAGAATGGAAACTCTGCCAAAGCACTGAATAAAAAGGGAATTATATTCTCTGCAATATTTGTCCTAATTTTTATTCACTTTACTTTGGGCTGTCCTCAACTTGGGCTTTCTTAATGTGCTACAGATTTTGGAGTTGACAGTGGGTAACTGTGAGGAGCCAAGAGATGGCCAGCATGCAACTAGGGGTTTAACTCTCAGGAAAGTGTAGGAGGTAGTTTAGAATTTAAGTTGTTTGGCTTGTTTTTTTTCCATGGGAAAAAGATACCTCTTCTCTGTCCCTTGTGCATGGGAGAAATGTGAAAGGAGGGAGGTCTGGCGATTTCCTGCTTTCCTACTTAGCAAACCCATGACAGCCACTGTCAGTGTCCTACCCTTTAGCCTACTATTTACCAGTCTCTATGTATTTTTGATGAAATTAGTAACAGAAGTGAATTTAAGTATGATATATTGCACACTCAAGTTCAGTCTCTACCAGGACCTGAGAGGAATGCAACTCTAGGAAATAGTGTTTTAATTTGTTTGTTTCTGCATAACATTATTTAATCAAAAGCCATTTGTTTCATCGAATTAGTCTTGATTATGTTTTTCACTATTAATGTGGACTAGGGAACAAGTTCAGCTTTGAGAATTAGAACTTATTCTTTCTTGTGCTACAACAGGGAAGGGCGTGGGATGACAAAATAGATATTGTTCATTACTCAAAATGCCTCATCAGCTGTGTGGTATCAGTGCTCTTAACTGTGATGAAGATACAAATGTGCTCTTTCTGTAGTGGTTTCAATCAATATATTTAACTTCTTATTTTCAACTCATGTATAGCTTATGAAATATCTCAGAATGCCGTTTCCAACATTAGGAAACAAACAAACAAAAAAAGACAATTAACTCTTCCTCCCATATAAACTGCACTCCCATATAAACTATCCTGTTTAATAGCCAGCATTTGACTTACACTCCATGATTTTATCTCACCTATTTTTCTCAGCTCTTTTGAAATTTTAAGTCCAAAGTCTGCATTTCAGTTAATTCTGCATGTTAAAAAAAGGAATAAATCTATTTGTTTCCTGTTTGCGTTCTGCTAATTTCGTTTAATTCATTGCCCTTATTATAAGAAATAATTCTATTCACCTTTTTAATCCTAACCAAGGTTTTTTTGTAGATCCCCAGCATATCTTTTTCATGCATCTTTCAAATGTGAAAAATTTGATCCATAAGGTGTTACCACACAGGAGCTGGCCAGTATCTGTTATTTACTGCTAGGACATTCCTACCACTGCTTACGGTATTCACACTTGGATTGCAGTGGGACAGTCATAATTTTTTATTTAATTTGGCTTTTGATCAGTGCAGGCATTTCTAGCTGAATATCTGCTAAATATTTTTTAGATTACCTTTAGCGATACCTGCATCTCCCTGTGTCCTAAAGTGGACATAGGTTTGTAATGCACACTGATGACCAGGTCCCAAATCTTACACTGCCTGCTCTGAAATGAGTGTGAGTATTCCATTCAGAGGACGGAATAGTGACCTTCAGTTTAGGAAATAGTCTAATAGAAAATTAATAGTCTTTCTGGCAGCAAAAACCCATTTGCACTAAGTTAACCTGCTCTGAGTCTTGTTCTCCTCTGCTTAATAATGTGTCATTTTCACAAAGGCTATGAAACATTGGAAAACATAGCTGGTAGGCTAAGATATGTATTAATTAAAATTATAACTTTAAAATTAGTTATTATGGCCTTTTATACCACTTTTGAGGCATATTTGAATACTTAGTTTAACATAGTGAAAGTTCCAGGTCTATAACAAGGCATACTGAGGTGCATTCTAGTTTTTAATGCTTGCGGTGGTCATTGACCCCTACTGGACTTACTGCCTATAAAACGAAACTCTAAATGAGCAGCACCTGGGAAGGTCAAAGAACGGCTCTTTAAAAACCCTTGTTCAAATATGCCAAGAAGCAGGGAGAAGTTGGAGTAGCACTAGCAGAGGAATTCATAAGAGGTAAGGAAGACTGGCTATAGCCATATTAGGGCTGTAGAAAAGGCATGATTTCACTTCTTCAGTATATTTTATTATCTGAAAGATCTCAATTCTATGTTTTATCTTCTTCTGTAGATTAGATACCTGTTACACTGAAAAGGAGTTTTGTTCATACCTTACTTAGTTCTTTGTTTATCCTGCACAATAGCAGCTGCTAGAGAAAAACACAGGTTTCTTGCTGCTCTGCTCTGTAGTTGTTGATGGAATCTTTATTATTCCAGTTAAAATGAAAAAACATGTTAAAACGAAAAAGCAGATTTCCATGCTTTAACAGAGCCTTGCTGAGACGGTTGTGTTGGGTTTGTTGTGCTGTGCGGGGGGTCGTTACTCAATTCTTCTCAGTTTAAGTGAAAGCTCCTTTTGTCCGGGAACAAGAGCTGGAATGCCAGCACACGGTACTGTCGTGTCCCGCAGGAAAAGGTGCCGGGCTGCTCAGCCCCCAGCTTCCCTCTGCTTTAAATCAAGACCTGTTGAAATGAGCACACCTCTCTGACATGCTTCCTCGCTCTGCAATTTCTGAACAAAACCCTTATCTGTCACTTTACCTTTTAAAAATGCTTTGTCTCTTTCCAACAATGGAAGAACAGTTTTGTACAGCATCCCAGGACCATAGTCTGCCTTATCTTTGCTGAGAATGGTGCAAGTTTCATCTGCAAAGTGCTCCCAAAAGTAAATAAGCAAAAATCTGAAAATATTTGCTGCACATCCTGCCCCTGCGCATCCACAGATGCAAGCAGTTTATGCCATATTAGAAATAACTTTTGCTTCCACTTGGTGTTGTGATGTCAAGTATCTTCCTTTCATAAAAATACTGATGTAGTTTCATTTTCATCCAATTACTCATTATGAAAAGTGTGCTTTTGCACTTAAAAGTATTCACCCAAATTTTGCTCAGTTCTGGAGATGTCAGTCCATATTTTGATTGTAATTCTTTTTCAGCCAAAAAAATGAAGAGCAGGAGATAAAACTGCTACTTTTTCTTCTCTTCTAAACATCTTTTTGTGGTTTTCTACCCATGAAGTGTTTTTTTGTGGTTTTTTGCCCATGAAGAGAGAAAAATAAATTAGACATACTAGTCCACTGCTTCCTGGATTGTATTTCATCTTTCCCTAGATCTGAACTATGTTTGTACAGGTTTGTTTACACCAATAGTTCAGTATTTAGTGATTATCGTAATTTTTTATTTGATTGTTAACCTTCTAAAGCAGTATGGATTACTCAAAAAGACAATGAAGCTAAATAAGGCTAATGCTATAAAACAGTCTTATTTGGGGTTTAAAGAGATATTTTAGATAGTCTGCATTTTGCAAGATCCCTGCACATGAACATTAATAATGGGGCTTTCTAAGAACACTCTCTGCTTCTTATAAAACCAATAAAATAAGACATGGGGATCTTAAGCATAATAATGTTATGGTTATAAACATTTAAAAATATTCCTCCCAATTTTGGTTATTGGGATTTAACATTAAACATTGAAGATCTCATTTTGCTCCGTACTTGCAGCTGTAGCTAAAATCCACCAATAAGTACAAGAAGTTCTCTCTTGGTTTCATTGCAATATGGATGAGATCCTTCAGTATTAAATTATTCTGCAGTTTTGAGAGAATCAAGATGAAACCACAAACAACTTCTTTAAAAGCTGTCTGCAGTTTTCACTTTTCCAGCAGCTTGCTCAATTACACTGCAAGACCTGAGAGTTGTGTTTATTTTTATCTGAGTATAGTGTATCAGAGGTGAGTTATATTTTTTAAAAATAAAAGAAATTTTTTCTGACCTCTTCATGTGCTAATGTATCAGTGATGAACAGTTTCAGCACAAAAAAGCAAGAAATGTGAAGGTTTTTTTGTTTCTGAATGCTTTTACATTTCTGCATTCAAAGCACAGGAGTGCTAATGCAGTCTTTTAACTACTTGGGGAAATAATACACAAGGATTAACTATTCAGCAGCTTTGGAGATCATGGTGGGGACAACCTGAGCTATTTCTGAAGTTTTGGATTTCTGTAAAGAGAAAGAGTGTGAGATGATAGGTACTCAAAATAAGCAGATTTCACCAGCCTCAAAGGGTGATAGGTAAAGTCAGAGGGAAACAAATAAGTTGGGAGACGAGAGGATGGGAGTGCCAGTCACTGCTGTGGAAGGCTCTGCTACTCACCTGGTTTCAGAAGGAGAACACTAAAAACCCCAGCATAGCTGCAACAGCAAGAGAGAAAAACTCTGCTAGGGAGGGAGCAGCAGAAAGGCTGTGCCTGTAAGGAGTAAAAGGAAATCCTTCTGTAATTGTACTAATGGTAAGAGGAAGGCTGAGAAAGCTTTGGTCTGCTGCATTGAGGGGAGGAAAGATCTAAACAGATGATGCTGAAAGGGCTAAAGTGTTTAATGCCTTTTTGCTGGAGATCTCTCTACAGAGGACATCTGCTACCAGATGCCTGGCACAAATCATCCAAGTGACAGAGGACTAGGGTAAAGAAAACACAAGCACTTAAGAAAGTTTGAGATTCCCAAATTAACTAGTCAGAATGTCTCCTGATAAATTTCATTGTGAACCTTTAGACACAATAAGCCTAGATCTGCTATGGAGGATTACCTCATTTAAATATAGCCAGCTAAACGTTTGGCACCCATTGCAAACAATTTCTTTCTTTTAGGGGTCCCTGACCCCTTCCCAGGGCTCCCCCTGTGCTGCCCACAAGCCAGAATGCCATTTCAACCCCCTGGGAGTACCAATTCCTGCTCCGGTGACACTGCAGCCGGCCTCCAGCTCCTCACAACCCTGCCTGCAGGAATACTTAAGATTAAAAACATATTATCATGTGGTCTCACTCCTTTTCAGTAAATATGTGTAAATAAGGAAGGGAAATATCCACTGACCCCTGTAACAATGCAGATTAAATCTGTTCTCTTGCATGCTCCTTTCCAAAATATCTGTATCTGCCACCTGTTCCCTCTACATCCTGACTTCCATGCAAAATGACTTTGTTTTTCTAGCATGTCATTTCAATAAAGATATTTGCTCTGCACATATCTGCAATGCTTGTTCTGCTCTTAGAAATTGCAAGTATTCTGCACCTGACAGGTTGCATAATGTGCCTTGGTGAAAGAGAAATATGGTCAGTAAGTGCTTAACATAACCCTTTCATCTCTCTTCTTACCAGCAGCTTGTCTCTCTACAGTTTCCTTTTACAGGGTGATTTGGAAGTTCCTTTTGAGTAGCTTACATTTTATCTCTGGTTGGACATGAAATAACTCCTCACACTGTACTGGAGGGAACATGGTGTTCTAATATCACAGGCACAGCTGCTTGGGCAGAGGAGGCTATTAACAATGAGGCCTCCTGATAAACTATGTAGATACCTACAAAAATGTTGCTACCTCATTAGAGGTATTCTATCTTGCAGCATGGCTCTGTTTGAGTACCCATTTGGCTAGTGAAATATGAAATGAAAGGATAAATATGCAGATGATCCTTTTTAATCAGTTTAATTAAAAAGGAAGGTTAGTACTTACTTTTACTTCCTTTTCTTTTAATCAAGCAAAAAGTATAATGTAATTTGTGTACCACAGGCAGCCAAAATAGCAGGAAAAGCCCTGCTGCACAGTTTTATCAGCTTAATCTTTTTTCTTCTGAGTGTCATTTGGCATTTCTGCTCAGGACTCATATGGACAAAATCCTTAGAAAAATATCCACGCCAGATCGGCTGGCTGTGTTCTAGTTAAACTCTCTTTCCACTTTTAGCTTTGTATTGCCAATGGAAAATACTCAGACAAGACTCTTCATTGATGGAAAGCTTGATCACAGCCAATTGCTGTGACAGTAAAGAGGGAACTGTGATTTGTTTGTGTTTTTTAATGGAAAAGTAACCAATTTCTTATCAAATGCTGTTCTTGTTTAGCAGAGGTGACTGCAGTGGTGACTGTAGAAGAACCACTGCAATTTCAGTTTTCTGTTACCCCTGAGGCAGGGAAGAAGCCACTAGTGCCAGTTCAGCTGCTTCCCAAATTCTCTGAGTCTGCAGCTGAGTAAGAAGCACAAGCTGGAAGGATCAAGGATATTTTTATTTCTTTAGCTGTTCTGAAAGGACTTCTCTTGCTTCCTTACCACACTCCTTTCATGTGATTTTTGACTGGCAGTCTTTCCCATTCCAGATTGTTGCTGCTCAAAATGTTCCTTTTCTAGATCCTCCTGCCCTCAAGAGAACTCAAAACAGTTAGCATTTTAATAACTTCTTGAAGTGTTTTTAAAAGTTCTTTAATACAGACAGACCTCTCATTTAGGTAAATTTGAATCCCAAATGAAAATTAATGTGACAATCTATGTGCTTTTCAAAGTTTCTCTGGTATGATGAATAGACAGCTCTAAGAGAGGGAGAGAGAATAAGTGAGAAAATGTGGCTACCTCATATCTTTGTTTACTAAGAGAAAAAAGAGAGACTTGGAAATTACTAAAAAGAGAAATGTACTATCCATGAGAAGACAGAATGGAACTGAAAGAAACTTGCATGTGCAGCTGTGTACTGGTGTAGTTGGCCTTCCAGGGCTGGTGGAGGGACAAGGCCAGTAGAGATGAGGTCCTTCCAGGCAAAACATGTGGGAACCAAAAGATGGAGCTGAGCAGGAGGAACACCTCTGTGCAGCAAATAGTGGCTGGCAGCCTTTTATGGATAAGAGTAGCAAAGACCAGGGCCAAACCAGATGGGATCAAATTGCCTTAATTTTGAAGCAGTTAATTATATATTGGGATGCTTTTATCAGATGTCCAGAAATTGCATGTGCTTCTATGAACTAAAAATTGCACATGTTTAATGAAGTCTCAATGTGGCTTGCATAGCACCTTAAAAGAACAAAGCCTATGTACAAAAGAATACTCAGAGAGCCAAGGTGTAAGGCCCATGAGGGAAAAGGAGCTTTGCCTGCTACATTACTTAAATACTGAATCATTTCCAGTATCATGTGCCAGGTAATCATTCCAGTGCATGTAAGCTGTACCAGTATGATCTGATACATCAAGAGGCAAGCAGGTTACACTACTTGTCTTGATCTTATCAGAACACAAAACCCATGTCTCATTTTTTGTGTTCAGTGCATCATTTCCCAAAGTAGTTTTCTTGTGTTTCCTTCCCAGATGAATTTTTCTATTCATTGCCTACTAAATCCTTGATGCAATCTGCATGTCCTAGCATAAGTCCTTTAGTTCACTATCTGCTGCCTGAGCATAAACCCAGAATTTGTTTAGCTGTTGTTCTAGTAGCCTGAAGGCTATTTCAGTCACAGAAAGAGCATTTTAGTTGCCTAACTTGGGAGCCTGATGCTTTTTGAGAAGCTCTGGAGTATCTAAGCCACCCATCAGAGCTGATAACACAAAATCCATGGGAGACCTACACTGTTTTCAAGTGGCAGGTAGAGAGATGCAGGACATTTATTTTGTGTGAAGTGGTGTTTGGGTAACTGGGTAGATCCTCAATAGCTGATCATGAATATATTATAAAATTTTTATAATATAAATATATTGTGCTGTGGAAGGTTCAGCTTGGATATAAGCTCATATTCTCATGCCTGTTAACTTTTCCTGATGCTGTACATCTCTTCTTGCAGTCTGTTCTCTGAAAAGCAATTAATAAGTAATTATGTTCTATCTCATCTCAAGCTCATGTAAAGGAAACTCAAATACAGGAAGCTAGAATAATATTCAGAATTACACTATTACGCTGATATTTAGACTTTAATTCATTTGCCAAGTTAGACATATGCACCATTTAGTTTCTAAGCTTGGTTTTCAGTAGCCATAGAAACTGGAGAAGAGTGAAAATGGCATGACTTATTTCTTCTTTAGTTTACTGATCTTGAAAAGAATTCCTGAATCTGCACTGCTGTGTTATATTTAATCACAATTTTGTCCAATCTGATTTATGTCAAGAATTGTATCTAACTTCAAAACATTGTCAGGTACCTCATATTTTAGCATCTGGTATTAAAACTGCAGGGAAGATTCAGTGTGGTACAATTATTTTGTTTTATTACACTAAAACACAAAAATTGCTTCCCTTGGTGACAGTCCACCCTACAAGTAGATGTTTTCCTTACACTAGAACCCAAAACTTGCTTCCCTTGGTGATAGTCCACCCTATAAGTAGATGTTTTCTTGTACTGTGTTGCTACTTTATAGTTCTGCCATTTCTCTCTGCTTACTACATATGCTGCTTGGCTCCTGCAGAGAATGATGTTTGCAGGACGAAACAGATGGTGAAGTACTGATGCTAGAAAAATACTAAGCTCGTCTAAGCTGTTCCTGTGGCCACTGAGGCTTATGGAAGGACTAGGACTAGGACTAGGACTAGGACATATATAAAACCTTACAAAGTCTTCAAGCATGGCATTTTTGCAAATGCTGATCATTATAAAAGTAGCTTATAATCACAGAATAAGCTGAGTTGGAAGAGACCCACAAGGATCGTTGAGTCCAACTCCTGCACAGGACCAGCCCCAAGAGTCACAGTGTGTGACTGAGAGTGTTGTCCAAACTCTTCTTGAACTCAGTCAGGCTGTGACTACTTCCCTGGGGAGTCTGTTCCTCTGCCCAACCACCCTCTGGGTGAAGAGCCTTTCTCCCCTGACTCAACTTCAGGATCCTGTCACTGATGCCTTTTTATTTTTTCTTTTGTTAAACTTCCTAGATGTACATGAAAATGTGGTCAGTATTTTTAGGAACAGACTTCTTTCAAAATCACAACTAAGTCATTACTCAGTTATGGCTTTGGGATGCCAGTTGCCATATTCCATTACTCCTGGATTTACAAATTTAGATCATATTTAAAAAATAAGATATTAATCATACATATTTAAGTATGTTATCTTGAATAACTTATATAAATTTTTAAATTAAATTTGGATGCAACTACCTAGGATTAAAAACCTCCCTTTTTAAAAATAGATTTATATTAGATTTATAAATACATAAATATTTATATAAATACATAAATCTAGTTTGATAAATAACCTGTTATCTATTTGCTGGTGTGAGATGCCTCCACTTTCTGAAGGCCACTGGAATACATTGCACTTGATGTACAGCAACAAAAACATTTGCTCCAGTTGGTTTGGGACATGCAAATAAAGAAGTGCACACTTTACAGTAAGATATGTATACAGCTTGGCAGAGGCTTTATAGCTGACATTATGCTATTCCCTGGCTATGAAGAAGAGTCCTAAACAAATCTCTTAAAAGTTCTGGTTGCGCCTTTTTATATCAACACCAGTTTCCAGGACTGCATCTAAGAAAATTATTGTGTTAACATTTTTGCCAGTATTTACTGTGATACTTAATTAATTTTATCATATGGTCTGTTTTCCAACACATATAGTTTTTTTCAAACTTTTCTTTTTTAAATTATTATTATTTTCTGATAATATAATTATTCTGGCCTCCAAAAAAAGATTCTGCAATTTTCCCTGTTTAATGAGAATGACAAAATGTTGGAAGTATTTGAAGCCCAAGAAGCTCCTGAAAAGATTTATAGAAGTTAATGCTATAACTGTCTAGCCCCGGAGATTTGCCACTTGGAAGGGCTCTGCTTGGACTTTGAATTTAATTTGTCAGCATCATGTCTTTAAAAAGTAATCTTCTGCACTTCAGTTGTCTCCCCAAAACTGTACCACCTCTGTGCCCGTAAGCCTGGGCAGACCTGCATGAGTCCAGGGTGCCAGAGGAATTTGTCACAAAGATATTTCCCAAGAACAGTGAAAACCTCCTATGCTATAAGCATCTTCTGTCACTCCCTTGCTGTGTTTTACTGGCACAAGGCAGTCAGTGAGCAAGGGCTTTGTGGCTCCTTTATGCCCCAATAATCCTGGCTACTAAAATAGCCCTTTTGAGACTGCTGGCATCTACACTAGCCTTTAAACTCTTTGCTATACACCAGCCCCAACTGGGTTCCACAACCAGGAGAAAGTAAAGTTGGCCTAAAGCAAATTTTGCACAGCCTGGGTGCTACACTGGGCACTCCCTTGACCACTTGGATGGTTTGAGCTTGCTTTTGTGCTGAAAAGTTTGTGTAGAAATAGCAAGAATGTATTTTTACATAGTGAGCTTGTATTGTTTTTCTTTTTGCCCCAGTTGAAAGCCTAATGGTAAGGGACATAGCATCTATGAAATACTGTGAATTATTACACAGTACATATAGCCCATAGTATTTTTGGTGTAAGCTGCAGGTTGCTGGGTGAATTAAGAGGTTACTAATCTTCTTCCTGTCAAGAGACAACTAAATTTCTTCAGCTGAAAAGCACTTCTGGTCAGCTGTCACTGTAGCAACACATTGCTTTTTAAGAAATCCTTGGCTAATGTATTCATCTGTTTTGTGAGGAAAAACATCTGCATGTTGTGTCATCCACAAAACCTTATGCACAATGACCTGTAACTTAATGTATAACTCTCTAGTACACTTAGGAGAGCTTCTAAGACAACCAGCCTTTGATTTTGGCAGCTTAAGCCATCTACTCTAGACTGATGCATGGTCTAAAATAAATCACATCTGTGTCACAAGCTAAATATCTGGAGTCTGTTTCTCTCTTAGTAAAAAAAAATCTATTCTAGATGTGAATTGCTGAATTTTTAGCAGCAAGTAAAAGCTGTAACCAGTCTTAATTTAACTGCCTTTGGGTATTGACCAAATCATTTTACATAAAGATAGAAATGAATGCCTTACGTACTTGTAAGATGAGATTTCTCTCATTTGAGTTTTTAACACAGCATTTCAGATCTTCCCTAAAAAATACTCATGGAGTAAAATCCTGGTCCCAATTAATGTAATGGCAAACCTCCTACTGACATTTGGGCAGCAGAGATTTAACTCAGCTTGAAAGCTGATAGTGACTTTAATTCACTGGGCTGAAACCTGAGATCCAGAAGGAAGGGCATACATTAAATAGATAATTAGTTTATTTCTAGCCTGTATGCCAACAAGCAAGTAATAATGCATGTTTGTATCATTTCCAATGACACAAGGAAAACAACTACTCCCTACAAGTAATACAAGATGCAGCAAATATTTGTCCCACCAAATTTTTTCTATCTTAAGAAAGATAGCCAATATTCTGAAATATTTCATTGACTTTCTGAACCAAGATCATAGCCACTGCTTTTAAAACAAAATATTCCTTAAATTATATCTGTAGACAGTGTCCTTCATATTTAATGTTCAGAATTTTAAACCATACAAAATTCAGTAGGAGTTTTAGTTTTGTTTATTATATACACACACACACTACTTAAAAAGATTTGCCTTCATTTGTGAATACTTACAGATTACTCTTTGAATGCAAATTATAGAATAATTGATCTGTTTCCAGCTAATAATTAATTGAAAGACAAACCAAGATATTTCTTAGCAGTTTTAAAATTGACTGTAGATATATTGAGAGACATTCCATTATATTTTTGAATATTACATGTGTCTTTCTGCTTGTGTGGTCTGTCAAAGCAGTAAGGAAACAAATAATTTCAAGAGTTTTCCCAGATTCCCGAGTGCAATAAGCAACAAAAAAAGTAGATAGCCAGAACTCTACAAGCACTTAGAGATGAAATTACCTGCAGTGAACTTCAAGGGGAGAGCCTGCAGGAAGGCAGAGCTTGGACACAGCACAGCCAGGCAAGTCGTGTGCATCTGATTTGCCAGCTCAGTGTCCTGGCAAATGAGGCTGTTAAGAAAGAGAGTTCAATTTTAGAAGCAGGGACTCCTCTTGTGCTGATGTGCAGCATGTGGTACATGAAGCAGGGCAGTCACAGGAATGTTTCCAGTGTCCATTTGTTTCTTCACCAGACGACCTTGGCAAAAGGAGCTCACAAACACACAAAACAGAGGCATTGCCTGGTTATAAAGGAGATCTCTGCTTTGAAGCAAAGAAAAATGAAGTCCTTCAGAGGTATTTCCATCCAGAAAGCAGAGTCCAAGGAAGTGTAGGCCTGTAGATCTTTTGGGTGAGACATCAGCTCATCTCATATTAATATTTTTCTCCCCAAGTGCTCTGTTCCTATGGGTAAGTCATATTTTACTTGAGAGAAGCCTTTCTCAGTGACTGCTCTTACCTCCGGGGCCCAGCTGCTGAAGAACAGTCTCTGGCAGACATCAGATCCAGTCAGACCTGCTGCAGAATGGTGGCTGAGTGCCAGAGGAGCCAGAGCCAAGGGTGGGAGAATGCTGTGTCTCCACCAGGAGAGGGAAAGAAGGAGGCATGGAAGGTAAAGGGTGTGGGACAGGCTGGCAAGGCATTGCAGGGGTGGTTTATCTCTCACAAGTGACTGACTTTGTGTGCTTTGCTCTTCTCAAGCCAGGATAAACAGGCAGTGGTCATCCTGAAAGAAAAAGGAAGAAAAAATGTCCAGATAGGTGAGCTGTACCAGAACAACTAACAATTATCTAATAAATATACACTAGTCCTCAGCTGATAACTATAGTAAACAGGATAGTGAGTGTTTAGATAGCCCTGGTCTCTTTCTTCAACATTATGCTATAAATGAGGTTTTCATGGAAAGGAACTTTTTAAGTAGAACAACACATCCTTGTTTAATCTTAGTATTAAAATTAGCCACAGGAATTTGAGTTATGTCAAAACTTACTCCAACCTTGAATGAAAATGGAAAATTAAGTTTTACTGCTGTTAAAACATCACAAAAGAAATGGCAACCAAAGATGTTCAAAGATCTGTAGTCAAAGAAGATGTTTAAAAAGCAAGTCCCAGTAGGTGCTTTAATTAATGTACATCTTGACCCATAGAAATTAATAGAAAGATTGCTATTTGCTTGAGTGAAAAAGATATTCCTCGATTTGCCATGCAATTTCCTGGTCTAGGGATGGATCAAAATCTATGGGCTTGACTATTCAATCTGTTGCCTTAGCAGATTTGCTTTCAGTAAATTTTGTCCTGTTGCAGCAATAAATAAAGATTTACTGGGGGAAGCCACTTTAGTAAACTTCTGAATCTCCTGCACCACCTCTTCTTACCTCCCCTGCTCAGTCCTCTCACCTCTTCACAGCTTCACAGCACATACTCCCACATCTGTTTCCTGCAAAGACCCTTTCAAATAAATCTGGCATATATTCAGCCCTGAATGCAAAGGCAGGCCATTGGTTATTGGTTCTCACTGGACAAAATATTTTATATGAAATTAGTCAATATCAGGGAAAAAAACAATAAAACTTCCCCTGTAGCTACAAGAAACAGTCTCTGCACTTGCTTTTCTTTTCTAGGTCTGGAAGCTGATAAGCTAATTTTTCTGCTTTCAGAATCTCCCACAATGTGTCTATGTGCTTTTCTATGTGCTTTTCTCTTCACTTCCAAATGATCTCACTGTTTTCTCTCCACATTATAATTAACCAACAACTTCTAATCATTGTCTTCCTCTGAGCACACAAACATAGTCAGTGGTTTAATGTCTCAGTGGAGGCACCTGAAAGGATTGCATAGAAAACATACTGTGTTGCTTTTTACTTTAACTTTCCAATAACTTCCTCTTAAGGAGGATCTTATGTTCCCCTGCTATTCAGACACAAGCACACATAACGATGTATTACTATCTTTAGACTATTATGGCTCAGCTACATGTTACTTTAATGACACACACGTAATTGCTCTCAGTCAGGATCACCAAGCACTGCACTCTCAGAACTACTGCAGTCATTTGTTACTCACTTGAAACTGGAGAAGCAAAGTTCATACTCAGAGTATCAGGGATGGTGCGAATATAGGTATAGTCTTTGGGACCAGGCAAGAGAGCACCAAACAGAATCTTGGGATTCTATTTGGGCAATACACACAGAGTGTATTGATTTTCTAACATAGCACTGGAAAACAGGCCCAGCAGAGCTTGAGATTTTGAACTAAGCTGTAAAAGAAAGAAAAAGTTTTTTAATATCCTTTACAATATTTAATTGACTCAAACAAATCAGTTGAATGCCATCATAGAGGGAATAATATCACCTTCATATTTAAGGTGAGTTTCTTCAGCTTGCATTACAATAATGTGTGTGATTTCAAATGAATAGCTGGAGTCAGAGGAAAAAAAATGTGTCAGACAGAATTTATAGAATGTAAAGCAGATAAGACCTTTATGTTAGCTTTTAAGTAGAAACATATGATTCCGGCAGTACTGTTGATGTTAAGAGAGTCAAGGTTATGAACAAAGGATAGAATGAGTAAAATGGGTTTATGGCATGAATCACACCACTGAGTTCATGTTAAAAGGAAGCAGAGATGATATATTTATCATCATAATGTGCACTTCATGACTCACCCTAACTCAAAAAAATAAAGTAGGTGAATGATTAGGCAATGAAGATAGGTGTTAAGGAAGGAGGGACATAGAAAATATTATTAAGCTTATAAAAACCACTTGACCTATTCATTAATTTGAAAATAATATGTTGCTCTTCCAATTACCCTAAAAATAAACTGAGGGGTGTTTTTCTGTGCGAAGGACAATTCCAGCAATTTGGATGGCAGTCAAATATGTTTGAATGACAGGCTGCATAAAATGATTTAAGGCTTTATTTGGCACATAGTTTTCATGTGAATCAGTATGCTTATTTTTATTATGATTCCTCACCTTCATGCTTGTAAGGCCATAAATCCCATCTTTATAGTTCAGAAACTGGATGAAGAGTGGCAGCTGTAACATCTAAAGCACCAAGCCTAACTCACAGTGTGAAAGTTTTTTCTACCAGATCATTCTGGGTGTTACAGTTTTTGTTGATTTGGATTTTTTTAAAAAAAACTTTATTTTATGTATAACTTAAAAATTGCCATCTTAAAAAGGTCAAATGCTTGAAAACCATGCAACAGTACATAGTTTATTGGTACTTCCAGCTCTAAATATTTCTTGGGTTTTTTATGTTTAGAACTGGAATTGTGGTTTTCACCATCCTTCTATTTCAAATTCCTGTTGTCTGCCACCAGTTTACATGGGGCAGGACTACTAAAGATCTTTCTGGCCAAATGTAAGTATCCCCAGTAGGACTCTCAGTTGTTGAGCTGGTTATCTGGGTTTCCTTTCTCGTCAGTGGAGAGAAAGAAGGTCTTACAAGGTTCAAGTAGTTTCATCCAGAGGTAGGCATTTACAAAGCCTGAGATAAATCATGTCTCCAAGCACCTATTTCTTTCTTCTGTAAGGAAGAGCCATGGGAAGCTGGCTCAGGGGTTCCTATCTGAAACCAGGAGAGATGAGTTCCACACGGGCAGTCTGATCTGTGACTGAATAAGTGGGCAAAAGGAACACAGGGAGGGCACAGTAAACACATCTCATGGTTACAGGGCAGGGCTATGTGATATGCATGGATTTGACAGGTCAAATTCACTTGCCTGTTTCTTCCAACATTTAAAAAACCAGGATAAAGATACTATGAGAGAGACTGTCAGAAAGAAAGGAAATTACAGAAATCCACATATGGAAATGCAGAGGAGGAGATATATGAAAGGTAGGATGGGAAAAAAGGTGATGGGGGACAGAAAAATGTAAGGGAAGATCTTACTTGGTTGTCATCATAGAGAGGCTGATAATTTCATGGAGTCTTGTCACCCCAGTCACTTCAACAGATGTGCAGAGACACAAGACATTGCTAAGTATGGAGAAAGCAAGGTTGAATAAATCTGTGTAGATGAGATCAGAGTTTCTCTGAACCAAAACTACACCTCTGGCTGTTAGTGTCTCTCACTTGCACAGCTCTACTTACTCAGGGAGCCTGGAAATGGTAAAACTGAAGGTCCCAGGACTAGAGGAGTAAGAAATCTTTTTTATTTCTTCATAACCAAGAGAAACCAGAAATCACTCCTAAATTCAAAACACTGTTTTGGGAGATTTCTGAACCAGTAACGCCAAGATGCATGTCTTGGAAATGTTTTTATCACTAGCTTGGAGATTGTTTACCATAAGGTTTCCAAGTGGCTTTTCAGGACACTTCTTTTTTTGCACTTAGCTTTGACAATAGGCAGAACTCAATAAAAATGTGGTGACTTGGCTTTTTCAAAATAGGTTTGGTGTTGTTTGTTGGCATGGGATTAAACATCTCTGTGCAGCAGCATGCATATTGATGTCCAGAAGCAAGAACGTGTTAAACCATAGCTGCCATATCCTTTGGAAATTGTAAGCTTTTTTATACTTATATAGTCTTAAATTGACATGCTTAGAAATCTCCAGCTTGCTGGTGAATTCAACAGATCGCAACTGCTTTTCTAATCCAGATGCAATTTGGATTAAATCATCTAGCTGCATGCCGATCCTGTTGACTGTAATCAAAGTGCATAGCAGTCTTAAAAATGAGTTTTCAAGGTGCTTCAATTTGGCTAATCAGAAGTTAAACAACTCAAAGAAAATGACTGCTTGGAAATGTGGGCTCATAATGCTGCCTCCATTTATTGTTTTGCAAAATGGACATAACATTTTCCATTAATTGCTTAACAAGAAGCTTGTCATAAAATTACTTCATCCTATATATTTCAATGTGAAAATATCAACTAAAAGCATGGCAGGGGAGTAATTTACAAACATTTTAGATAGGCAATTGCACATAGATTGCTGCATATGGAGACGTATTTTCCAGATTTTGGTAATAAAAACAAAGTATGTGTGAAAAATTACTGTAGGGCTCTGCTAAATCATTTATCCACAGTGTTTCAATACCATTTCCCATAAAGGAGCAGCAATATTGTCAGTCTTGTGACTACAGTACTGAGGAAGGTGAAAGATAGCATCTTTGGAATGAAATTGGAGAAATATGACTCATCCTTTTTTGTTGCTTGCCAAGCTTACCTTGACATTTATTTTTTTGCTGGAGTGCAGAACTTGTTTACAGAAGTTTCCCCCGTGCAAATGCATCTGGATTTCCTCTGAACTGTCATCATCCTGCAGGGATATTCAGTCTACCACCTCATGGAATTTTTTTCTCCTGATGGTAAGTTAAATGGTACTGTGGGCCTGAATGTTGCCAGCATTCATGGCAGCCTTGTGTTTTGAAAACTTCATACTCCAGTGGGAACTCTGAGACCTCGCCCTGATTTTAGAGGATGAAATCAAAACTTAAATGTTAGCTGGTTCAGACCTATCTGGGCAGCAGCTTTGCATCTCAGGATGTTCTCAAATGAAACACTGCTGAATTACTGAAAAAAAAAAGTGATTGTTTTATGTGCTTTATAGGGTTTTATTATTTAGGTCATGTCAGTATGAGAAGGGCTGAAACCATGTATTCCTGATCTGTTTCAATTCAAAACAAATCACTACTGACTTTCTCTGTACAAGAAATACATAAGCAGTTAGGGATCACCTCTTTGGAGAAGGGGAGTAATTTTCTTAATTTGTCTTTTACTGCAGTTCATGTGATGGTTCAACCAAACCAAAACTTGGTTCAGATTAATATGGTAATGTACTGATACAAGTAAAACCAGCTTTTTCATTGTTTATACTTTCTGAACACATGCTCATGAGGGGTATATATTTCTAACCAGGCAAGGTTAATGTAGGTAGATTTGTGCAGATTTTATGGCCCAGGCAAACTCCCCTGGTGCCATACAAATGTGGGCAATTCTGTTCACCTTCACAGGCATTGTTGTGCAGTCACAAAGCAGTCAATATCACAATACAAAGGAAGCATGTTCATAGTCTAAAGGATAGGGATCTCTAAAATGTATTCCCTTTAGATATCTGCTTGTATTCAGAGGTATGTTTTTTACTTCTTCACCAAGCACTTTTGTCTAGTGATCACATTGACAAACCAAACCCTTTTAGGTTATTGCACGTTATCGACAAAATAGGTAATATTTCTCTCATTTAAACAGATCACAATTCTCATGACAGAACCTAGGCATTAAGCAACATACTTCACATAATAACCTTTGCTTCTTACTGTGTTATGATGACATCAGTAAAGTAACCCAATTTTTTCCACAGCCTCTGTATTACTTAGGAAAACTATTTACTCCTACCTATTTCACATTTTTAAAATGAAAGAGGCAAAAAAGTAAGAACTGTATTATTGCAAGGGCAATCTTCAGTGACAGTATCATCAGAGGCACATTATATTTGTAATTAGTTTAACGAGATCTGAAGCTGCTATAAGATATAATTTCACTGAGATGATTGTAGCCTGGACTGTGTCTCTAGTTATTTGTTGTGTTTGGAAAAGATGACTACGTATTTTTAATTTCTCTATTTTGTGTATATCTGTTTGATTTTAATGTTGTCTGTAATTGACTACATAAGTTGCTCTTTATTTAATGCTTTTGTGTATGGATGTAAGCCAAACTACACAAATAAGTAAACAAATGAGCCCAGAGGGCTGTGTGAATATATGTTATCTGACAGTCCTCAGGGACCCGTGTTCCAAAAGGGATATGGGTTTTTTTCGTTTTGTTTTGTTTTGCCTTTGTGAATAGTGGTACCAGGTTTCTTAAGTTTGAGCAGAACCACCCTCTTTGAAGAAAATTATATACATAATTTGAGTTAATTTTTTAATGTTTATCCAATGTTTCAACTTTGAGAAAGTTTATGGAGAATCATAAGGAGCTAGTTTTAGGTGTATTACTTCCTTAGAGTGGTACCAACTAGTTTTTAGGTAAGGTTTGCTCCTATCTTTTTCTATGCTAAGCTTCTCCCAGAATCTATGGACTGTTTCTGATTTTTGTGTGTGACAGCCTTCTGCCACTTTCAGCCAGGTGATCAGAACAACCTTACTGCTCGGGAACCAAAGAGATTAAGGACTACATCTCATTTCCATTTTCTTCCAACCATGATTAGGTCTCCATCATCATGTGACCTTTTCCTTTAAATAAAATGTTCAATGCCAGAAACGTGAAGCATGTCAAAGTTCTGGCAAGACCATTTCTACATTTCCTTAAAATTTCATCATTAAAATTTTCTATTCCGATTAAGCTTTTAGGGTGAAATAGTTCACTGTGTGTACTGATGTATCTTGATTTTTGGATATGGGATAAAACCACCTGTTCTATAACTCTCTGGGCTTGGTTTGTACTCACTTAGGGAAACACGAAAAAAAAAAAAGAAGCTGGTGCATGCTGTGAGGGAGACTCTCACACACGTGTGCCATGCAGTGCAATGCTCCCACCAGGAGTGCCAGCTACTGCATCCAGGGAGAGACCTGTCTGTGAGGAATGGTCAGCACCCAGACAAGACAAAGCAATAACAACAACCAAAAAAATTCATTTATGCACATTTGTGCATGCTGTTTTGCTCATATTCATTAGGTACACACATCCTTACATCAAAGGAAAGCTACTGTTTAAAATTATTCCCATGTACCATGGAAGAGAGATTCAAATCAGACAGTGAGGAAGGTCCTCTTCCAGAGAGCGTGGCCACGATCCTTGACAAGGGATCTTCTTTGTTGCAAGAGCACTAAACCAGGGTATATACTGCGTCACACGAGATTGTCTAACTTTGACTCAGCCAGTTCAAACAGAAATAAGTCAGAGTACTGTGCAGCAATAATTGCCAGCTGAGGCACTAATTGGAACAAATTGCCCTTAGGGGGGAAATTAAAAACAAAGGGATAAGCTTCCCATGATCTTTGCACTGCTGTATCCATTTACAAAAGCAAGTTCTCCATCACAGTGGGCAGGAGCAGCAGTGGGCTCTGAATCAGCTACGAAATCTAACGGGTTGCAGCAGGAGCCATGAGGCCACTCTTAAGGAGGGAGAGAATGAAACCGGCTTAAAGACTTGTGTTGTTCTAGGATTAAATGACTGAAGAAAAAAATATTAAACCTTTAGATTTCTCATTCAATATAGAGGTGATAAACAACCTGCCATAATAAAAGGACCTTTCCTGTGCAAGGAACATATTCTCGTAAAGCAAGAAACATTGTTTGGTTTCTTATGTTCCCTGGAGCAACTTGTAAAAAATATTTTTGCATCTTCTACTCATATAATTTCCCACTGCCAAAATGATTAACTGAGACCAAGAAATTGAATCTTCTTCTGACATGGTCCTAAAATTCAGAAGTACACAGAGTATGACTTGTGAGGCTAAAATGTACTCTGGAACCTTTAGGCACGATCAGCCTGCTACATTTCCATTTTGCTCTTTTTCAGCATCTATTTGAATAATGTCGCTGGGTGATTCTACTCCACTGGATTGCCCATGGACAATGCATTCTATTTTTTTGGGAACAAGATCATTTCTTGTCTTATTTTATTGGGTTCTTTCTTGAACATGTGCAAGTTTGTAATGACACTACATAGATAACTTAGCCTAAGCTGAGCTCCTGTATGTATGCAGTGATAGTTCTCATCCTTGTTTGTTTACTTTACACTGAACAGCGAAGAGTCAGCTACTAAAGTCAGTGTGATAATGCCTAAAAGAGAATTCAGTTTTGATTTTTTTTTTTTTCATTCTGAAATCTATTACCCCAGAGGTGCTACCACTGTTGCTCTTGGGCTCAGCCTTGGCCAGCAGTGGGTCTATCTTGGCTGGAATTGGCTCTATGGGACATGGAGGAAACTTCCGGCCGCTTCTGACAGAATCCATCCAGTAGCCCCCCGCTACCAAAACCTTGCCATGCAAACCCAATACAAGGCCATCACTATGCATTTGCCCTGGTTTTACATTCTTACATAAACAACTGCTATGGCCATGACAGAGACAGGATACTGGGCTGAGTGGACTCTTTGGTCTGACCCAAAATCATTATTCCTCTTCTCCTATATTGTTCTGATGACTTGATTTTCTGCTTCATTGACTCAACCTCCAGTCTGCAGGGCCCATTACGTTCTTATAAAGGAAATTAGATAGACAAATTATTCTTGACAATTCCTCAAGGCTGCTACTCCTTACTCCTCTTTGTTATCTTCTCAGGATGCATACAGACAGGCTGGGATACTTCTTATTTGCATTTGCTTTTGTCAAATCCTCATTTTTTCCTATGACAAAAGCCAGTAGACTTTTCTTTGCAATAATTCTTATTTAGCTTCTAAATAAAAAGTTCTAAATTATTGCTTGAATGGTTGCTAAATTCAGTAAAGATAGATCTGAGGCCTCAGCATTTAGTGACCTGTTTGAGTTGTTTATCTGAAAATGATAGGGTATGAGTTACACTGAAACACCTAAATTTTACAGAGGAAAAGTGAACAGTGTCTTTGATCATGATGTATCAGAGCAGACTGTGACATTTGCTTCAGAAGAGAAAGTTACTAATGTTGCTGCATCATTTAACCCATCCTTTGACCTCCGTTTCACAGTCAGTTGCAGCACTCTAAAAAATTTTGCTTTCAGCCACTTTCCTAAATGTTGCAGAAGAGGCAAATCAGGAATCATAAGACATACACAGTACAACAATCATGGATTTAGTTCTGACTAAAGGGTCAGAACATTTAGTTCTGACTGTATGGAGACACCAAATCCCACACTGCAAGTACCAGTGATACAACAAATTACTCCATTCATTGGTTGCTGCTGACATGGCCTTGTTGCAACTCAATCACTTTCATAGCTCAAATATATTTCTCATTCAAAGACAATATTAGGTCTTCAAAGTCCTCCTATTGACTGCTGTTTAGATAACTACAAGATTTTTAGACATCTCTTGCCGCTATTTTTTATTGGCTGTGTATAACTTGCTAGTTTTGTTTCTCTTAACATGGTAATTATGCAGCTTCTAAGAACACTGTGAGAGAAAAGGAATTTCAAAGATGTCATGGTCAATGAGAGTCTATTTTAAATTTTAAAGTAGTTTTTAATTCTCTGAAACACTAGCTAGATCTGTGCAGCTTTCTTAGATATCTTCACCATGTCTGTATGTGGATGAGTATATGGCTCAACAAAATACAGGTGAAATGAATGAAATCATGGGGAAAATATGGTTTTATTCTTTATTATTAAATTCTTTAAGCGTAATGTATTCCTAAGACTAGGCCCATGAGTTAAATCTCAAGGTGCTTCTGCCAAGAATCACAAATTGAGGTGATTAACATCCCTTGCCACTTTTTTCTCTTTCATTATCATTTTTTCCTATTCTGATCTTGCAAAGTTAAATGTAGAACTTAATTATATCAGTGTTGTTACTAATAGCTTGATGGTGCCATGTAGTGTATTATCATGACATAACTTATAAATTGCTATACAAATAGTAAGAAAATCACGTAATTCATCAGAATATCTGAGATTCTGAATTGATCATTTTTCATTGTGTAGCTTTAATAAAATTGAAAAGTTTAAGTCTTTTCATTCAAAAGCAAAAATTGGCTGAAGGGGAAACAGCTTGTTCTGTAAGTTAATGATTAAATTTAAAAGATTGAATTATAAAGTTATATACCCTTAGAATAACTTAATGAATCTCAGATGCTTTTAAAATAAATAAATAAATAAATGAAACCAAAGCAAACAAACCAAGAAAACAAACCAACTTCTGGACTGACCCAGAGTCTCAGTGTCAATTCATTGTTGGGAGGCTAATTAGCCAGTTCATTTTAACTTGTTTGTTGTTTTAGTTTTATTCAGTTTACCTGGAAGTAGAAGTATACCATACAAAAAGCAGAACTGTCACTCTGTTTCTCTTTTGTTTGTGTCTGTTTTCTTTGTTGCTAGACAACATGTTATTTTTTAGTTGATTTCCCATAATTAAAAAAATACCACTATAGCAGATAATATGAGAGAAAGTAAAACAACATACTGTCTCTTTTGTCTTAATAATGGGAAGGTATTTGTCTGGATAAGGTCACAGTTGCTTCTAAGTATAAATTACTTAATTGCTTTCAGCAAGGCTGTTGTGTGAGCTCCAGGACTAGGCAGTCTAATCTAAAGCAGAACTCTCTGTCTTTGAAAGAATGTTTCTGGGGATGATCTTCGCAGGACAGACTACTAGGTCACCGGGACTGGGCAGATTGGATTTTATTAGTACTTTTTGTTTTGTCTTAGAAGAGAATGTGGATAAAAAAGACGTATAATTTTACAGACATTGTTTTCTATGACCATATACTTTTTATTCTTTGTATTTTTAGGCAGAGAAAAGGCCACTGCCAAAAAAAAGGTAATCTTCACAATAGCTGAATAGCAGTTGCAGGCACAGCTAGTGGGATTTTTTATAACAGCCTGGTTTTTTAGCTACAAAAAAGTATTTTATGCTATTAATATAATCCATGCAGTGGTAAATATCAATAAATTTTTTAGGTGTACATTCCAGTGATGCCTTTTCAATGGAAAATGGGGATAGTGGCACCCCATTAGTACCATCTAATGCAGCTGGAACCATGTTGTTGTGTACTCACAGGGCAGCTTCAACCTTCTGGATAAAAATAAATTTCATTCCATCCAAGTTTGTATATGGATGGACAAGCCTGTGTGCAAAGAGCTCTCCCTCTGCATAAACACTCTCTCAAAGCCAAAGCTGGAGGCCAGTTCAGTCAAGATATGTACTGATGTAACAACAAATTGTACTTAAGATGTTGTTTTAATCGACATATCTGTGGACAGTCAAACCCCTATTTTAATCTGGCTTATATCAACCAATAAACTCACAACTTTTGTGGGAAAACAAGCCCTGGCCCTACCCAAATCTTGTTCCTCTGCACAGAGTTTATAGAAAACTATGCAACAGGCTGCATTAGTTACAGTGCAATCAAGGATTCACTAGGAGGGAAGAAAAGGACTTGTCCTCACATGAACTCTGCATAAGATGCCTGTAATTCCTTGTGGGGGCTTTCGAGGTTACAAACTGAGGTTATGTTGGAGATGGAGGTAGAATTATAACATGAATTTATGTAAGTTTTAGGAGCACATTTAAAATTCTTAATTAATTGATTTTTAAAATATCCCTCTTAGCCAAATGCTTGCAACAGTCCAAAGATGAGCAAATGCCAGTACAGCAAGAGTAAATTTAGCGTCCACCACTATGCTAAAAAAAAGTTATCCAAAACATAAGGCACAAGGAAGGGTGATTTCGGAGTTGTTTTGTTGTTAGGGGTGTTTTTTTCAGATTTTCCTCTGGAGAGAGAGAATGATCCTCTTGGGGAAAAAAGAGGGCTCACTTAGAAGCCTTTTCCAGGGCAAGCCATACACATATACAAACCTGCACGTACAAACGCAGAGGTATGTACCCTACATTGCCTCAGAGCCATTATGTCTGGCTCCAGCGGAAGAAGGCCTGTCAAAGGGGTCTTTCACTGGGCATGCAGGGAAAGCAGGAGCAGAAATAAAAATTGGAATAAATGTTCAAAGCCACACTGCTTAGCACTGATTTTCAAGTAGCTTACTTCCAAATGCTTGTTGCATTGTTTGCATTACGTTTTACTTTCTTTTCTCCTCTCTGTCTTGAATCATGTTCTGTCTTTCCCCTCTGCCTCCATTTGTTTGGTTCTTACACCCCTCCAGCTTTTTTTTGTAAACACCATAGTAAATTTTAATGTGGGAGCACCTATGACTTCACTTTATTAAGCTTTTGGTTCTCAGCAATACTAGTATAAACATTTCTGGTTTTACATTTTTATCTCAATTTTTTAATCTGCTGTCTGTTTAAACTAGACACCAGCAGAGTTGCAGTCCTTAGCAGGCAATCCCATTCCTCCAGTGAGGATGCCTATTTTGTATGAAGCATGTGATGTTAGAAAGGTTTGTTAGTATATACAATAATGAGACAGCTAGGATGCCATCTATGGTTTTTGTTGGAGTCTATTATCTTACACAGTTGCTACAACCTGATAAGTGCCATTTAAATGCCTTAAAGTTCTTCTTTAGTGTGATGCAAGATATTTTTATATATGCAACTCCTGTTATTATCAGTAGGATGTACATCTACTCTGTGCCCTACTCCTGGCGTGATAGATTAACTTGAAATTTATAGCTGCACTCTAAAAGAGCAAAAATTTCTGTATAGGCACTGCTGAATATATACTGGGATATCTTGTTTTTACCAAGTTCCAGGGAAGAAAGGTTTGGCAAGTTTACATACCTTGATGTACAGCTTCAAGAGCAAAAAAGGAATAATGTATAGCTGAAATGCCTCACCATCACTGAAAGGCTCTGAAAAGCTGCAGGGGCACATAAATAAAGAGCAACCCACCACTCTGTGCCAACTACGACTTAGTTGGGAAACTATGCAATGATTAAACAATGAAATTAAACACATAGGACCTGGTACATTTAAATATTTAAATGCCACTTTTCATAACAAATCATACTAATGCACAAGTGCGAGTCTGACCTTGCTGTAGGATGGCCTATGACACTGCAAGCAAGACAGATAACTTTGTGCATTCCTCTACATCTTCAGTTATGATCTGTGTTCTCCCATAAAGGTAGAGCTACCCACATGAGATCTTGATTTTGTAATTTCTTTGTTTTTTATATATTTATCGGGGATATGACAGTCATTTTTAAGTGAATGGAATCTGCTTTCATATAAGCATAAGTATCAAGTAAATCCATTGACCGAAGCAATGCTGCAGGAAGATCCAAGTCTAGCTTCTTAAGGCCTGTTACTTAAAAGTTTTTCTTAATGTTTTAACTAGTACTCACATTCCTTTATTGGTTAGCTCCATGGCTTTTTTCAGTGGAATTATCTCCCCACTTTATCTGCTATTCAGGTAAACTTCACAGTGGAAAGTTCACTCAGATGTCCTTCAGGAAGGAGGTTTACAGGCAGGAGAAAACCTCTAGCAGAAGGAAACCTTTGAGCCATCTGTGTAACAAAGAAAAATATTGCTATGTGTTTCCAACAGAAGTTTATACTTCAAAATGGGAAGGCAAGTAGGAGTCTATTCAGAGGCATACAGAGCGGGAGTTCTCAATCTTTTAGTGATTTTTTTGTGTCAGCAAAGAACTGGTTATAAGTTGTTGGCCCCTCCTTGCTTCCATGTCAAAACTGTATTAAAAGATGCATGTAAATACATTAAGTGCTTTCCTAAAAGTAATTTCCCTTGAAAGCCATTGCATGACTGTAACAGCATTGTGCAGTCATTGAGTAACTTGCTACCGTCTGTTTATGACACATCTACAGGGGAATTGGTAACAGCTAAGCTCACTTAACTAAGAGGTTAAAACAGCAAGAAAAACAAGGTAACTTGGGGTCTAACTCTGGATAATAGCTTGAGTTTAGATCAGCATTTTCCACAGACCTCAACTCCAGGTGCCAAGCAGAGCTAAACCAGACTTGCACTGTCACTGTCTTAGCCAAGGTTTTGTGTAGCAGGAGGGGGTGGGAAAAAGCTCAGGCTGGGACTATGCTGCTCTAAAGGTCACTCTGCCTTGCAGAAGGAGCCTGCAGCAATGTGAATTCCTGAGTCAAGATTGTCAGGAAATGTTTTTTAGCTGAAACTAGCTTTTAAACCATGTTAAAAAAAAAATCAGTGAAAATAGATCATTCCCACAGAAGTCCTTTATCACAAGGGCGTTTTATCTGGGAGTAAATTTATCTTGATGCAATTTTTTTAACCAGATTTAATCCTAAAACATAGAGTTTGTGAAACAGATATGCAATATCCCTTGGGGATTATTATTGTAACCCCACCCTGACACCTGCACATCTTCTGCTTGTTCAGATATTGCCCCAGGGAAAACATTTGCCCCAGCATGAAAGTCTAAGAGTTTATATCACGTATGTTCTGTCTCACAATTCCAACTTTTTTTTCAAATCCGTGTAAATGTATACTAAGTGTGTGCTAAGGTCTACTGACACATCCAACATCATCTTCATCCTTCATTCTGTTTCAGTTACTCTTGTGGGGTGCTTTTATGTGTGTGCACATGCGTGTGTGTATCTAGCCTGCCATCCATCCATCCGTCCATGCATCCATCCGTCCATCTGTTCCTCCATCCATCCCTCCCTCTCTCCCTCTCACTGGGACTGTTGGGCAGCAAGAGCAATGGGGACATGTGTCAGTGTGGCTCAGGCAGTGACCCTCTCACTGCTAGGCTGAGAGGTCATGTTCAAATTTCATTTCCTGATGCTGTGGACAGAAGTCTAAACAGTTAGTGGCTTCATCTCTTGAACAAGATATTGACCTGGGGCTTCTGGATGTCAAAGATTTCAGGGAATATTTTGGAGAGAAAGGGGAATAACCCCAATGCCTTGGCCAACATCCCAGTTTTCAGCAGAACTAGCCTCAAAACAGAGTGTGATTAATGCTAAGCACATAATGGCTACCATATTTGCCTTTGCAAGCAGAAGGTCTCTTGCAAACAAGCTTTTTATTCTTTCTTTCTGATTGCAGTTAAAAATCAAAAATTTTCTTGAACTGCAGGACAGGCATTGTAAAATATGTTGGTACGCTGGTGTTTTACAAAGATTACCTTGACTTATGAATATGTTTTCACTGCCAATTTTAAATTGGTATAATTTAAATACTTTCAGATTTCCATTCCTCTTAAATAAGACAGCAGTCTGTGGCCTGAACTTACTTTCTTCAAACTCAACCCTACTGCTCTGATAATCTCTGTAAAGACAGAATGGGACTTAGCATTCAAAGATGGCATTTTGAGTGTAATAATAAGCTTTTCTCGTTCCTATTGCTCTTGAAATTGGATGTAGCTAATGCTGGAGAAGCATAAGTGACCAAGTTAATTTTATTTTCTGAATTATACTCTCCTCCTAACTATGTGTTTAGAAATCATTATGTTTTTGCTAGCAAGCACATAGGAATTCAGACTGAGGCTCAGACAGTTCCTATACTGACTACAAGTGCTTCAGACTTAGTACAGAGAGAAACTCCATTAGAAGCAAATGTTACCATAAAAATGTATCTTAAGCCACACAAAAAATTAACTTTTCCAGGTGGTGACATTGTTCTGTGATAGCCATTTGGGGCAGTCAGCAGCAGCTGAGCTCCTGGATGGGGAAAGGAACACTTTTTGAGGTCGTAGAATATCCTGTATTGGATCCCACAAGGATCTTCAGGTCTAACTCCTGGCCCTGAATAGGATCACTCCAAGGGGTCACACCATGTGCCTGAGAGACTTGTCCAAATGCTTCTTGGATTTTGGCAGGCTTGAGATCAGTACCTGCCCCTCTCCTTGCCCTTGTAACAAAGCTGTAGACTGCTAGGAGGTTTCCTCTTAATCTCCTCTTCTCCAAGCTGAACAATACCCACTAGCTTTGTCCTTGCAGGAATTGAGTTTCTAAAGAGTGGGAAATGAATAATTAAAATGGCAGAAACTTGCTCTCCAAAACTGTAGGAAGTAGAGAGGTGAAATATATCCACTTCTGAGATGCAGCCTTAGCTCTTCCCTGAGGCCAGCTTGGCCAGCTCTGCGTGCACCAGCAAGCTGCAGCTGCATCTTGAAGAGAAACCATATGAGCACTGCAGTAAAATACTTGCAGTAATACCTTCTCTTTGCTATGGCAGAGCTCAGCTTCTCAGACACATTTGTAGCTGGCTGATCTTCAAGTACTCAGGGTGTTGGCACGAGGTCATTTACCCACTGTGGTTGCTTCTGTCATTGCAGCTTGGCTAGACCAGGTGAACAGGCAGTGCTTCCCCAGGATCAGAGGCCCCAGTGTTCCGCACTAGGATGCCTGGTGTGCACTGCACCAGGAGGCTGTCAGTCCAAAATATCTTCTTTAGGTTTGTGGTGGGACTCATGGGGAAAATTCTTACATATCTTCTTACAATTCCTATAATCTTCTCTTCTATTTTGCATTTTCTCTGTAAAGTCCAAAATGCTTTTCATGTCATGGTTCATTCTCTTCATTAATTTTTATAGAAATACAGGTGATATGCAGCTCAACAGATGTTTTGATATCAGAGATGTATAACATCAGGGGGATGTGTTGGTTTGGGTTTTCTTATTATTTGCATCATTTCAGCACGAAGATTGTTGCATTTTCCTCCACATGACCAGGAGTTGGACTTGATGATGCTGATGGGTCCCTTGCAACTCAGCATATTCTGTGATTCTGTGAAAGCATAGAGAATAACTGCAGTGGACAACAAACTAGTTTCTGAATGTTACTAGCATTTATGTAACACCTATACTTGGTAAGGCAAAACTACAGGGATTGCGAGACAAGCTGTGAGAAGTGAGGCTGAACATTCACATAAGCCTTGACAATCACCAGAACAGAGGTTACCAGAGACGACTCTTGGAGAGTTCAGCACCAGCCTCCAACCTGACATCCACTGAATGATGAGAGCTTTGATGAAGATAAAAGAGATGACACTGATGAAGCCTGTTACCTGGCTTTTCAGTAACTATTTGGAAGCTGGAAGATCTAAGGCATTTCTTCTAAGACTACCAAGTCTGCATATTGTGACCATGGAGAAAGTAGCAGAGGAACACAATGAATTTTCTTCTCTTTGCCTCCCTGTGATTTAGAAGGAAATAATAACACAACTTTTCCAGCCCCAGCCTCCTCCCTACTTTACCAATGGTAGAGAAAGAGCTAATTTTCCAGGGTTGGGAAAATGTCATTGAAACAATGGGGACACATCATTACTGTGAACACAACTGGTTAGGAAGATCCATGATAATTTTTCAGAACAAAACATTTTTTTCATTTAAAAAACCCAACTTTTTTTTTTTAAAAAAAAAAAAAAAAAAAAAGTCTTTTTAAACTTTTTAAAAGTTTTAAAGCGAACATCTTCCTAGATTGGCACATGCACACTTGTGTTGCTGCCAGACAAACAACTCTTTCAGGAACCACCTATTTTTCCTGTTCTTTGTGGAGCCACTGGGATGCAAAGGCAGATGTGAGCATAGCTTTAAGATTTTGCACTGCCTTGCAAAGTGACTGTTTAATGTGTATTTGTAGACTGATGCTGGAAACACTTTACAATTAGTCTGTGTCTAAGTAAGCCAAAATATTTTTGTTGTGATATTTGAATGTTACATTTTACACATGATTTGTAAAACAAAAAGGAAAATGTTACCAGGAAAGAGGGCAGGGACAAAAATATCTCTGCTGATTTTGAACTGCCAGACATAAAGGCAATTACCAGAGCAGACTGTGGAGATGTGCACCCGAAGGAGGCCTTAAGGGCATGCTTTGATATTATGTCAGAATGAGAGGAATGTCTGCTTTGTGCTAATTTGTGTCAGTGTAGTTGGCTTGCATATAGACTTTAAATGAACTGCTGATTTTAAATAAACATGCTAGTTTTGAAAGCCTGAGTAAATCAACATCTACATAGACATTTCTATGAGGATTTTATCCATGAAGAAGAAGATTCAAGGTGCTGACCATTCTTACATGGATCACAGATTAGAGTATTATTACCTTTAGTGTACAATGTGGTCAGTATTCTGTAAGTACAAAGTGTACACACAAGTGAGAAGAGCTAGTTTGGCCATAAGATGTTACCATGTGGCAGAAGATGGCTGTAACCTAGACCATAAAAACATCCATACAGTACAGTAGAGCCTGGCAAATAAGTTTTAGGTTCGTCTGTGTCCTTACACTTTATAATACAGTCTTTTGGTATTTGAAGGCTGCAAACATATTGTATGCTTCCTGAATGAGCTTCTAGTCCTTCCACCCTCTTTTGAAAAGTTACTGCCTTCACTTCTTAGCTTCTGCACACTCTTGACCAAGTTAGAGGTTGTCCTTTTTTTCCTATTTCTTCTTTTTCCAGTTAAGTTTCTATACTTGCTTTTCAAACATAGCACAGGAGAGCCACTGAGAAATATCTGATGAGCAAGAAGAAAACTGTAAATGAGAAAACTCTTTAAAGTTTTTCCACAACTGTGCAATTAGAAGTATTTAATTTGCTTTAGATGTTTTATTCAGGACAGTTCAGCAAATCCCAGTATTATGCACGCATGAAGGACATGACCAAAGGACAGATGGGTGTCAACAGTGATGAGATAACTGCCTATACTTGTGATTCTGACTGATGTTTGGCTTGTCAGGATGCCAAAGGATCAGTGGAATAAATTGAAATGGATCAAGGACCTGTGCAGTGGGATATTTCAGAGTGATAATACTGCCAGAGTTTCATCGTTATTCCTGGGGTTGTTTTGCAGCCAAGCTTATTCTTCTCTACATGGACTGAATTTCAGGGCTTCTTTCCTTAGAATGTCAAGGAGATAGACTTTGAATGGGTTTTTGGGAACAATAATTTTAATGGAAGAAAAGTAGGTCTTCGAGATGTAATTGCTGTGAGTTTGGGCCATAGAGTTCAAGTCAATAACATGAACAGTCCTAGTTATAGGAACATTAGGCATAGTGTGTGAAGGATGAATCACTGATAATTAATGCAACATCCCAACATGCACTAAGGGAAAAGGATTAAAAGCTAATTCATGTCATCTAGTTTTATTAAATGAGCAAAAATTTGAGATTTTACCGACCATATTTCAGATTGCAACGTGGAAGTAAATGCCAAACCAGGGGTAGTTCTACTGGTAAAATAAGTGTGGTTAGAGCTCACCAACCTCTATGTAACCACAGCCACATCAGGTTTGCTAAATGTTAGCAGTCTTCATTGTTATTATGACAATACCTTTTAAAATATGCCCATCTTTACTACTCATCACCATACCATGGAAAATATAGTTATGCAGGCAAACAGGCTGCTGACAATCAAATTGACAAGATACCTCTCTGCTTCTACTCTTTGTGGTCTACAATCCACAGACTCTGATACATTAATTCCATCTATCAGAAAACCTGTCTTCATATCTCAGTTTATATAGACTCTGCTCACACTCAGCCTACAGATCTCCTTCAACTGTGCTAATAGGAGAGATTTTTTTTCCTGACTTTCTCTAGGTCCCTGAATGCCTGGGTGCCAAAGAGGTGGCTGGATGAATCTTTCAGATGAGCTGAGGAAATAATGCTCTCCTTGTCAGACTGAAAAGTTCATGCCTTGGGACAGCAGCAAATTCTTCTGAAACATTACAAATGTAAGAATATTAAGGGTGATTTATCAGAATCATATTTAATGAAACACAAGGTTTTTAGATTATTATGATTCAATCTTCACAGTAACTTCTGTCATGTCTTATTTGCTTCCAAATAAATTAAAGCAAGCACCTACTTTGTTCTTTACAAGTGAATTCTTCCTGAATGTAAGACATAGGATATCCGTATATACCAAACACACAACACACAAATGTCACATAGCAAAGTAAAGGGGAAGACTGAAATTCTCCAACTGCTTTCCATCATTCTAAATGCCAACTTTAGCAGTGCTGAGATAGTGATATAGCTCATGGCCCATATATGCAGTAATATTACTATATTAATATATGCACTTTAATGAAAGGCAGTGGTCTTCATCTTGCCGAGGATTTGGTCACTGATGTGCAGTAGAGCAGGAACAGTCTCAGTAGGCAATTTTTGGTATCTAGAAGCTGCATCTCCAGCTGGGTTTTTATTCAGAAAAGTAGTGAAGTTTTAAAGTCCATGCTCTGATCATCCTCACTCACTCTGCATTGGCTTGGTTTGCAGAGTGGGTTTGGTGCATACATAAGATATTCTTTCTGAGGGAAATGAAACTTTAACTTTCACTCCCAAAGTATACTGGCTGCACTGCCACTGTAATTAGAGCAGAAGGATTCTGAACCACATGTATGGTAGGCACCACCTACAATATAAACCTAGAAATAGTTCAAGCATCACAGTAAATCTCATCTAAGGTAACATGCACATATGTATGTATCCCAGGGAAGTGATTGAGTCACTATGGAAGTGGCACTTAGGGACATGGTTTAGTGGTGGAGTTAGCTATGTTGGGTTAATGGTTAGACTAAATAATCTTAGAAGTCTTTTCCAACCTAAATTATTCTATGATTTTTTTGGTTCTTTAAATGGAGGAATCAGTTCCAGCCATTTCCAGCTGCTGATCTGCTCCTATTGCATTGAACTGTTGATGCAGATGTGACCAACATACAGTAGCACGCAGCCTACTACAGAATATCGAGCTGGAAGTCAGATTCTCTAATGACACACGTTTCCAAAACAGATCTATAAAGCATGTGATCAACAGTGAAGGCTGTGAAAATACAAGGACTGTAGCTAAAGCTGTGAATAACAATAATTTCTTTCAGGTGCTTCTCTGCAAGGTGAGTGTCTGGATTCTACTTCCTTTACTCATATCAGTTGCAGCCTGACATGTAATTGAAAGAGCTTGATTCACTGGCCAGCCATGTACAGGTGTGCATAGCAAATGTAATGGGAATGTTTAAAATAATCCCACCAGAAGCCAAGACCTTTCATTCCACTTTGCACCGGCGTTTTGTTGATTTAAATGAGTGCTAAGTAGGGGATATTAATGCTGCCTAATTTCAGGCACCCGTCTTAGGGGAGCAGTCTCCTTGGACTCTATGATCACTGGAAAGAGAAAGACCTTTCTGGAAGGCTACTGATCATCTGCCTTTGCTGACTGAACTCAGACTACATAAACACTCACACAGAGCAACAGAGAATCAAGCCTACTGTCAGTAGAATTAGGATGTCTAGGATGTAAAAGCACATTAAAAGAGAAAATTAATGCATTTTAATGCATTAAAAATTACAGAAAATCAATTATTTTTGTACAGCGTAAGATTGAAAATAAACATGGTTATTTCATAAGAAACGATGTGATTCTTAAATCTGATGCGATAGATTTTTAGGTTGTAGAACCAGAGGAAAATAATCCTCAAGCTTTATGATTATTTCCTTTTTAAACTACTTGATAAAAAACAAACAGGAGAGTCCTTACTTTAAAAAGAAAAGACTTGGCAAAGCTTCCACCTAGAGCAAGGATAAGACATGATTAGAATCTGTTTACTGGAACTTGATAAAGTCATCTGAAAAAACAAAAAGCACTGGAAACCTCGCATTTGCTTTGGATACGTATCCTAAACATGCTGTAAGATATGACATTACCTTTTTCATTTTCCTATTTAATGTGAAAAAAAATACAAAAAATATTTGAAATTATTGTGCTTTCTTTTTTTCATCTTGGGTCAAACAAAAATCACTGTCAATAAATTCAGAAGATGTTTATGTGAGTGCATTTTACCATCTTATGTATGTCAATGAAAGAGAAAAAAAATTGTTTGAAGAAAGTATCTGACAGAAACAAGCAAATGGGGATAATTCAGCATTCAGGCTAATTCCCTTTACTTAGACTTTCCCATGTACATTTATAATTATGTAAGAACATCCCATCCTGAAAAACCCATTTCACTGCTGAAAATAACTACTCTGACTTTAGACTTTATAAGTCTAAAGGAGAGCTGGGGATGAACCGATCACTGCCTAAATGGCAAAGGACAAAAGCTTTTTGGGTTTTGGAAAGCCAAAAGCTGGCAGAGGGTCAAATGGCACTTTGGCAGAAGTCCAGCGTCTGTCCTACATACATACATACATACATATATATATATATATGCAAGCTTTGCAGCTTTCCAGCCAGAAGGAGAAGTGCCAAGGGAAAAAGACTTGCTCTTCACAAGAGCAATGGGTGCTATGGACAGAATTGTAGTTATATGCATTTGGTTGGATTAAGACAAATATCATAATTAATCTCCCGGCAGTCATTTCACAGTCTGTGTGCAAATATGTACACAACTGCTGCAAAAGATTTTATTATAATGACTGATATACATGCCAGAGAGCTAACCCATTTTCTTGCCCTACCTTCAGCCCTGCAGGTACTGATATGCCCAATTCCAGTTTATTACATCTTTTCATACCCTTTAAAATTAAGGTTCCTGCTTATATTGAAGTAGGGGCCTTAGTAAGTATTTGCTAACTTAATTAGTGTACATGTAAGCATAGGCAGACCTACTAGGCCTTAGAGGTTTCAATGGGACCATTACATGATTGCACCTCATTATATTGATTCATATTGTGTGAAAACAAATGTTCCACAGATTTCGTTACAGTCCTCCTCTAACTTCACTGAAGTTAATGAATGCGGTCCCTTCCAGGTATGACTGCAATGACTAGCCAAGGAAAGATGACTTTTGCCTCATGCAGCCAGCCGTTGGGTGCTGTGCCCTTGGGAAGTGGACCCAGCTCCCAAAACAGGTGTTACAGCCAACAGACAGAGGTCATTAGTTGTTGGCAGATAGGGTGTATACAAGAGATGTCCTGAGAACAAGTACAGTGGCTCGAACTCTGTTTTCTGCCTTGCCTCAGGGTCTCTGTTGTTGTCTTTGGCTTCACTGTTCAGGATCCTTCTGGTGTTCACCACCTGTTCATTTGTAGTTCTGTCCCCAGCCATCTGTCCTTGCTGTTGCCCTGTGTGCTCCTTCTCCTGGACTCACTTCATGAATTACACTCCCTGGTTTTCTGGCTTCATCTGAAGTTCAGCTATGCTCTTGTCAAAGCTCATGCAAGCTTCCTGGTGCCAAACCCTACATCTAACCATATGCCTGCCTTACTCTGTTAGGCTAATGAGCATTGTATGTCTCTGGTTCTTGATTTCAGATTGTCTTAATTATATCACTTGGCTCCTGCCTCCACCCAGACTCAAACCCCAGGGCTTCACTGTGAGCCTTGTAACTCCCATGTCCCGTCATAACAGTTTTCATAGACAGGTGCAGACAGACAGCAGCTTGTTTTGCTGGTGCTCAAAGCTGGGCAGAAACAAGCCAGCTTTGGTCTCAAAGCTTTACTCCTACATTACCTGAAAGGGAGACTTCTTTTATAATCAGAAAAAATATGCAGCAGCTTGGATCACAAACTGTATCCATCTCTGTCTATACTTGCTCACTTAGACATAATGTACTAACTTTTAGGGTACAGATTGAATTTAGATACCAAGTGGAGACACACTGCTCACATGTCTCAAATGTTTGCCCAAATATATTGAGCAGCATCCTCTGTGGCACATAGGTAGACAGAAATTTACTGTGCGGGTTGGAGAGGACCAAGGCGGAAAGTTTTCTACTAAACTTTCTAAAAACTGGTTATAGTTTATCTGTGAATGTTATCTACATTGATCATGCCATTCAGATGAAGCATTGCAATTGCATTTCATTAATTTGGGAATCAAGCAAATTCTAGTCTGAAGCACACTTTTTGAATCTGGTGGGTTGGCCTTGGCTGGATACCAAGCTTATCTATCACTCTCCCTTCTCTGATGGACAGGGGAGAGAAAATAAGATGGAAGATGACTCACAGGTTGAGATAAGGTAGTTCACTAAAGCAAAATTGAAAGTTTATGTGTGTGCAAGAAAGAGGAAAAAAAAAAAATTATTCTCAAATTCCCATTGGCAAGTGATGCAGGGCTTCGGCATGCATAGTGTTTGCTCCAAAAGGCAAATGTTGTAAATAATGAATGCTCTCCTCTTCCTCCTTGTTTTCTTAGCTTTTATAGACTTCCTCAAAATCTGTATTTCTATAAGTGGAACACAAATCTTATTTCCAAAGTACTAGAATTTCAAGTTTAGGCCTTTTTCCAGGGTAGTTACAGTAAGTTTACACCAGCTGATGATTTGATCCTGTGTAACTTCCACACCAGCAGATGAAATATCAACAGATATAGAAGATGCCAGAAAGATGTGCTTGAGCTACCTTAAAGCTAACTAGTTTGGCTACAGGTAGTAATATAAGCAGAGTTCAAGTGTAAACTAAGTTAGGCTAGATTTAATTTAGACTACTGGAATTTTGTGGCTTAAGCTGAGCTCTGTGCTTGCATAACTTGTATCCAACCCAGACAACACAAACCTAACAAAGCCACTGTACACTGGAATCATTAAAGCAAATATTGAATCTAAAGGCTGCCTATTTTATGGCAGCTTTAAAAGCAAATGAAGCATTTATTAACTTCCAAATTGTTTTTAATACCTGAGTACCTCAATGGGTCTGCTCATAAATACTATACAATGTGAGCAAGGGCACAGTGACAGGATCTGGCCATAAATGCTTTCAGGCATGTGAGAGAGACAGATATTTTTGTACTTTTGTTTCTAGGTAACTGCCTGGTTTTCTTTAACTATGGTTTTTGATTATGGTTTGGACTTCATTAAACACTGTTTGGGCAAATGGCATGCTTTATATTATATTTAGCTTTATCCCTCTACTTATGAGGACCGCGTGGGGTAATTGCTTCTTTGAGGGCTGATCCTCATCTCTTTATTAAAGCTGAAGTGTGAATCTGTGGGAACATTATATAACAGGGGAATGAGATTTCAGTTCTGCTAAAATATGTTTCACCTGAATAAATAGTCAGGCTGGAAATTGTCTATGTGTTGTATAACCCCTTCATAAGTTAGCACATAATTAAATTACAGATTTTGGAACTTATACTGGAAATCATTTACTTGCATAGGAAACTCCAGTGGGATTCAGTTGGATATTATTGGGAGCTAATATAAAGTCACTAAAACAAGTAGGAGTTTCTAAACTGAGCCTTGACTGTTTTAAGTGAAAATAAATTAATACATCTAGACAGTCTCTAGATGTAAGTCTCTAGAGCAAGTGTCTAATGTGATCTATATGTATTACCTACACAATTACTATACTTCTAGAGGAAATAGTCATTAAAAGTACTGCACATATTTGGGGTATAAAACAATACAAAAAATATTTTCCTTTGTGCTTTCTGCTGCTGCAGAGAAGCGTGAGTGTTATACAATGGTGATTGTATGCAGGATACAACTGCAGGATATGTCTATTTTTTGTAGGGAATTGCATGGCATCTCTTTGAAAATAAGAATCTTTGGAAATATGCAATACAGAAAAGCAGTGACATAAATTTTGAATTTTAATTATGGATTAGCTTTTTTACAAAAGGAAGGCATATTAATTGTGCTTTGGACCATTATTTTTTTACATTGTTTGCTTTTCTATAGTAGTTAGACCTTCTTTATAATCTTATCTAAATGCAAGTGATGAGGGAGTGGGACCAGATTCTTCTCCTTTTGAAGTAATTGTTTGCCATTTATTTTACTGGGAGTACCACAGTGATTTTATAAAGATTGTAAGATTTAATATTATCTGCAAATTCAAAATTATGCAAACTCTACCTTTTTTAAATATGGGAGCCCACAGAATTGTAACACAGACATTTAGCACAGAAATCACTTTTGTGTTAGTGCAAGAATGTTTGGCTTTTTTCAGAGCACTCTTAGCTCAATCAAAATTCCCACTGCAAAAGAAGATGCAGCATTGGGTGCTGTATCTCTACTAGACTATTATCTTTATTAAGGCTTTAATTTAAATATTTTAGGTCTCAATTTGTGAGCGGTGGGAGTGGAAAGATTCTAATTAATGTGATCAAAACTCTTTATTCAGCTCCTGAGGTTCAAATACAAACTTAGGTCAGAAACGTAAACTTGAGAGTTTTAAGTTATTTATCCCATGTAAAATCAAGATTCAGGTGCAGAGACAGGAACGTTACAAGTTTCTATTATTTATTCTACCTATCAACCCACAGTCCTAAATTTGTTATCAAAATGTTAATAACAAAAATTATTAAAAAATTAAATTCTAAAATTTTATATTCCAACTATCATTGGATACACAACTAGTTAACTTTACCATTATTAATCTAGTTGAAATAAGGTAATTTCTTATCTATCTATCCACCCATCTATCTTAAAATGAGTGTAATGTTGAGCTTTTCTAAGACTAGCCTTTACTTTCTTGAGCCAGTTCCAATAGAGGGAGAAAGCAACGAAATGAACATAACTAGAAATCAAGGAATGCTTAATAAAACCAAGCTAAGTGTCTGATCTCAGCAAAATCAATGTTTTAGATCTCAGCTGGTGCTTGAAGTAAAAGTATACTGTAACTGTTTCAGTCATAAAGAAATATATAGTATATACATTCTACCTGTGTAGTATATACACTATAGCAGTGCTGTAACAGGGAAGTGATCACCACTCAAACACACCTGGGAGGAAGAGGCAGGTGGGCATGGGAGATGAAGAACAGCACTACCTGGCTGTATTTAGGGGTGAGTTTCTGCTGGAGTCCTGGCTCACTTCATGCCACTGTTGCTGTGCACTCATGACTGAGCGTGTGTTAAGTGTGTTCCCTCTAGATTGCCATTTTTTAAAATTAAGACTGCCAAGAATGAGAAAGTTATTTTTATCATTTAACATGAAAATGATCTAGTCCTCCACTCACTGCCATGTTTGCACAGAATCCTATTTGCCACGTGGAAGCAAAGAGAAAGTCACGTGAAGACAGATACAAAACCTCCACAGGCAAGACAAAGATAGTGCTTGCTTGCCTTACTCAAGTTAGCAGATTTCTTTTCCATATGCCAGAATCCTGGTCCAAAGGACAACAAATCATTAAAGAAACCTTTCCAGACATTTAAAAAAAAAAAAAAAGGTCACAGCTAAAACTACAGGTTCGATTTCTTGTGATGGTTGAGCCTACATAATGTATTTCTGCTTCTGAGAAGAGGCATTCTGTCCTTCCTCAGACCTGGACACATATTCCCAACTCTTTCAGAAGCCTCCTGTCATCCTTTGATACATTTGTTCTGTTTGCTAGACCAGCAGAAAACTAGCTGAGCCAAGAAGTCTGCTAGTGCAGCCAACTCATTCAGGTGCCAAATGAACACAAAAGCCCGGGAAAAGACTGGGAGGGGCATCTGTGCATCCAGAGGTTGGGAATGAGCAGTACAAAAAAAGGAGGACTGGATTTTTCTGTGTCAGTAACCTGCCTGAATGTCTTCATTATCTAGTGAAACCTTAGCCTAGGTCTCCTAGAAAATGCTGGAAGACATGTCTTTCTCTCAGGCAAAGAGAAGGCTGAGTCATATATATCCAAATTATTTAGGGAAATAGAAAAAAAATTGGCTAAAATCTAGAGGTTACAGCCTTTTCTCCATCTTGCACTAAGTGGCTAAATAATGCTTTGGTGAGAAGAAGACAGTTTTGAGTTACACAAGCATCTACTAAAAGGCAAATTAATTTTACAGGTCCCTTCTCAATTGTTTTGAGTTACTGTGATGAATGGGGGAGTTGCAGGCCGGCATGCCAATATTGCAATGGTTAGGAAATGTAATTTCACCAGATGGGGGTTGACAGTCGCAAGCCTATCAAACCAGAAGTCATTTAAGAAGATTCTAAAGCATCTCTGCATTTATGATATAGATGATAAAGTTACTGGAATAACTTAGTGTTGTATTAGTGGCTGCTGTAATTTTGCCTCAGATTATTGTCTCAGTTAAGTAACTTCTTTTGAACCGACAAGATGAAGAAATTCAATCTCTTTATGGTCTTGTGCTAGGGAAAAATAGGAGGCCATCAAAGAAGTCACCTGATGGTTTGAGTGAAGTCTGATCAGTTGAGCTGTAGTGTGAGAAGTTACCTACAAAAGTAGCTTTCCATAGCAAACAAAGGACTCATAACAAATATGGGCAAGATAAAAAGAGTAGAAGTGTTTATTAGGACAATGAACTACTAGAAGAAGTGATTTCTGAGCAAGAAAACTGCTTTCAGTTGTATGTTTCTATTGTATTCAGAGATGCAGGTCTTTATGAATATTCCTATAAATAAGCATTGCTGTATGCTAACAGCCAGTCCTCTTGCTTAAAAAGCTCCTCATTTTAGTGGCTGTCTGAATAGACTAAAGGATGACTTTTTTTTGCAGTGATATGTATGTGTCATTTGTGTTACTACATTGCTAAGACTAATCATGATGTGAGTGTACAGTTATGTCATATGCTCACAAAAATGTGCCTGTGGGCACCATGAGCAGCAAGGCATACCCCTAGATGCCCAAAATCCAAGCCAAGCCAATTGTTTAGCCACATATATATTTTAGTATTTTTAATTCAGAGAAACGACATTCATATACCAAAACAAATATCTAAAAGGAAATTCATATATCTTCTGGTAGCAGAAAGACAGAAATATGTCACAGATGTCAGTAACCCTTGAATGTATTTACATTTGCATTGTGAGTGAGAAGTTAGAATAGGATGTCTTTAATTTCTGTTTGTCCAAAACATGCTCCTGCAGCCCTGAAAATATGTTTCCCAGCTGTGATATGTTCAGAATGCAGTTCACAGGGAACAACTTGAATGCATGTCAGAGGGACAGGTCATTCCATTCCCCCTCAGTATTTAAATTGTATGTTTCAGCAGTATGCTCCTTGACTGAAGCCACACACATGAATGGGAAAGAAACATTTTACCTTCAGAAAGTTGAACAGAGGTTCATAAAAGCTACTATAACGTTATGTGGCCTTTGAGATAGCAAAATAAATCAAAGATACTTGTTCTCAATATCAAGAGGACAAAATGGACAACTGTCATGGCAGTGTCTAACACTGTGTCTGCATCATACATATGCAGTATTCCCAGGGCTGCAAAGATTGGATAGAAACAGAGTGCCTATATTTCTGTTACACAACATATGGCTCAGTTCTTTTTTTTATTACATGACTAGACAAAACTTAAATTTAATTGGAAGTAAGAATGATTTTATAAAGTCAAATTTATAAATAAGTATATTTTCCTATTTCTAAAGGACATAGTGTTACTTTTTACTAGCCAAGAGAACTATTTTTAGCTTAATCCATGTACTGTTGGAATTGTTCATAGAACAAATGCTAGTTTAACAGATGGATGCACATAAAAATATGTGAGAGCATCTCTATGTGAATCAAGTTTAAATGTTAGCTTGCATTGCCATTCAGGAATACAGAGACACCAATCTTTGTAAAGCTTATGGAAGATGCTGGGAGAATACATCATTGCAATCCAATTCAGAACTGCATAGTTTATAAATCTGTGCTCTGGTTGCTATGGTAGTTTTAGTTTTGGTTTTGGTGACTCAGGATTATGCAGCATCCAAAAGTAACTCACCTTGAAATGTGGGGTTTCTGTATAAGAAACTTACTCAGAACTGACTAAAGAGCAAGAAGTCTGCTTCTTATGTAGTTTACTTGAAAAATTTGATAGCAATTTGTGCATAGTCCTCATACCTCTTTTTTTCTGGATAAGGATTGTACCAGAGATTTCACTGTTACATATGTGGGTGTGTCACACAATCAGGGTAGAGAATATACCAGATTTAAAGACAGAAATTACTATGACTATCAAGTAAGACAATGAAAGAAATGCCTTATTCTTGTGAAAAGTATCTCTGTCATGGTGTTTTCATGTGAAAAGATACTTTTGTATTTTGTTATCCTTTCTCTCATTTTACCATCCATGATTCTTTATAAGAACCTGTTAAATTTATTAGAAAGATTTGTGTCAATATATGTATGTGATATTTATCACTCTCCTTCAAATTACGCTTTTTTCCCAGAGCTGGAATGGATGACATTAACTTTGATATATTAGTTTTCCTTAAATGGGGAGAGAAAAATGTTAAGACAAAATTTTTAGAAGCCACACTGTGTGTAATGCTGTTCAAAATGAGAGACAAGGCAGCAATTATCCAGATGGAGGTCAGAACAAAATTCTATATCCTAAAAGATTATGATTTTGGGTAGTGCAAAAGCTTCATCTGCGAACTTCTGTTGTGTAGAAGCCGGTGTGAGATAGGTTTGAACCATGGTTGTAATGCTTTTAAGAACGAGTGGAAAACCAGAAAGCAGACTGATAGCTATCTCATTGCTAAATCATTGTATTGATCACTTGAAGCCTGTCATTAAATTAACTGGAAATATGTGTACACATAGATGCTATCTCTGTAAAGTGTTTACATGGTTACCTCTACACAAAAGCAGTCCTACTGAATTCAGTGCTAAAATTGTATGTGGAAAATGACATACTTAATCACCTTTAGTGCTGTGTATATACATGTAAACAAAGGATTGAACAGCACACCTAGTGTGTTGGGTAATCTGGTAGCAAGACATCAAAAAAGCCTGATAAAACTAGGTCTAACTTAGTGTGTCCTTAAGTTGCACTCATAATGTTGCTCAAATGGTTAAGCATCTCTTGTTAGCATACTATGATTATTGTAAGCACACATGCACACTTATGCAATTATCTAATTCCCTCTTGTGATACTCTCTTGCAGTAGTGACTCTTTTAGAATTAATTTGATACTCACTTTTAATATAGTCTTCAAAGATAGCTTTAATATATGTTTGCTCTAACCCTCTGCACAAATGAATCTAACACTCCGTGCTTATACAAATAATGGGAAAAGAATTTCATATTTCTACAGAAGTTATTATTGGTATTTACATATGTTTATCTCAGCAGTGAATTAGAATCTGTAGACAGTCTCTCTTCTCTCAGCTACACTGATTTTACAATGAAATGGAACGACATTAGACATGGGGTAGAATGGCATTACAATGGAGTAAAGAACATGGCCCAATATGCCTTTGCAATTGAAATTACAAACATTTGTGGGAGATATGAGATAGAAAAAAAATAGAAATTAAAAAAATATTATTAGTATTATTATTCTCTTCTTGAAGTGTGAACATTTGCAGAGATTAACTAGTTTATGTGAATGACAGCTCTACATTTTCTTAAGAAACACCATATGTTTTGCTAGATTTAAGAACTACATATAATTTCCAATAGAGAACACTGCTATCTCCACAAGGCATTTATATCCAATATATATGGAACATCTGAGTTTCAACTGACTGTACAAATGAATTATATCTTGACTGTAGTGTCTGCAAAACCCCTCAAACATAAAATAACTCCCAATCCTGAGGTGCAATCCAAAAAAATTAAAAAGTCAAGGAAAATAATGTCAAGAATGTGGAACACATAAATAGCTGCAGTGTATGGAAAAATATTTGCTGAAGTTCTCTGAAAAGCTGAAGCTGGATCAGTGAAAAATCTTTCCTGGAAAGAAGAATAAAAAGAAAGTATGAGATCTGGTTTTTAAAACAAAACTAACTGTATGATACTTAAGAACAAAATTGAGCTGTAGAACCTCTACATTTCACTAACAAGCCAAGAAGAGCAAGTTGGAGTTAAAAGAGGATCCATGACCAGAAAGAAAAAGCTGAGCTGGAAAATTGAAATCAAGGAGAGGAGACTGGAGCTCTGATGAAAACTTAGAAACACACTCCATGACATTGAAATTCCTGAGAGAGTGCATTTTGAACACATGCCTATCGATTTGCCTAGAATTACTTTGTTGCTAATAAAGCACTCTATTTAAATATTGTTTGTTGAAATCAAACATTCTTCAGATATGAAGTTTCTTGAAGAGTCAAATTTTTAGACAGCAAATTGAGAGAGAAGCAGCATGATGGGGAGGTGACTTGTAAAATATCTGAGACATCTGGGGCAGGAGAATGCAGCTTTTATCTTGCATTACCTTTTTCTGGTTTATAGTTTTCAAGTCCTTAGGAAATGCCCCAGGGTTGAGAGTCTGTCCCCAGGGGAGTTTGCCCACAAGGACAAGATCACAGCAGGAGGCTGGGAACCTGCACAAATTTCCTCCTTAGACATGAATCAGGTGATGCAGCCAAGCTCCCAGCTAGTAACTGTCCATGCCATGCTAATGGTACCAGTGCTATGCCCAAGCACAACTAAATCACTTGTCTGAGTAATAAAAACTGCAAAGACTGGTTTTGAATTGTACTCTGCAGTCAGCCACGTTTTCAAACCCAGGAATCTAAAATGTACCCCTGGATAGTCACATAGGCTGCCAATGAGAAGGTATAAATTAGGTGCCAGATAATCTTTCATCCACCTACTTACACTGCAAATCTTTCTCTGGCAAATCTTTCATCTTGACTACCAGATGTTGTCTTTTGTTCTCAATCACATTACGCCTGCAAACTGTCAGTGTATGTATCTCATGCACTGCTGTATGAGTAAGTCTGATGGATATTATGCATATCTCCAGATGAAAATCTATTCTGAAAGACATTAAGAACAGCACGTTGCTGCAGGTACCTTGCAACTACTACTTCTTGTGAAATGTCATTGACATCTTTATCAATAAAAATGGAAATAAGAGCCTGAGTTGGCTGCAAGACTGCCCACCATAAGAAGGAGACGTTATAATTAGAAAAGCACAAATCATGCAAAATTTGAAGTGTATGAGGTTTGGTGACCCTCTCAAACTATATTTTGTTTCCTATAATTTGTTGAAAATAAAACTTATTTTCCAGTAAGTTCAAAACCACATTTTATCCCCAGAAATTATTCCATTTAAAGCAAAATACATATTGCTGTTAGCTAAAGAAAACATGCTGTGCATAGAAAAAACTTTATTATCTGTAATAGCTTGGTTCCTGGAAGCTGCAACTCTGAACAAAAACATTTTAGTCTTTATATCTTCAAATGCTGCATGGTTTGCAACTACTTGTTTTCTCCCAAGAGAAAGGATGGCTGTGCTACCCCAGGTTTTGACATCATAGAAGTGAACTGTAAGTGAAATCGACAACAAGCACAGGGCTTTGTCCACTGCCATGTAGAATGATAGAATCATAGAATGTTGTGGGGTTGGAATGGATATTAAAAACCATCTAATCCCAATCCCCTGCCACGGGCAGCAGCACCTCCCACTAGACCAGGTTGGTCAAGGCCTTCTCCAAACTGGCTTTGATTGCTGCCAGGGCTGGGGCATCCACAACCTCCCCGGGCAATCTGTTCCAGTGTCTCACCACACTCATAATAAAGATTGTTTTGTACAAAAATATCTAGTCTAATTTGTACCCATTACTCCTGGTTTTATCATTGCACCTCCTGACAAGGAATCCCTCTCCAGCTTCCCTGGAGGCCCCCTGAAGTGTAGGGTTAAATGGGAATTGGTGCTTTTGTACATCAAGCTGATCTGAAGTGGTCATGTCTAACCTCCCAAAACCAAGCAAGTTGGCCCCATTTATTTCCTTTTTTCCGTCAAGTGACTGCATGTGCCCCATTTACCAACGCAGACACGAACACCGACGTTGGCGCAGGTGACAGAGGTCGCAGGCGGGGACGGGCAGCGCCTTCAGCGAAGCTGACCGACGGAGGCGGGGCTGCACTTCTACTCCCACTCCCACTCCCACTCCCACTCCCACTCCCACTCCCAACTCCCCAACTCCCCCATCCCACTCTTCATTCCCACCCCTC